>JAQFVV010006476.1:0-69517 GCA_028023455.1 Epiperipatus broadwayi | reverse complement strand
GTTTTGGTACATAAAAAAAACCACAGCTTGGACATTATACGTAGTCTAAAAATGTATTGAAACGTATTATGTATAAGCTTATTCAAGATTTATTTTTAAATGGTAATAAGATAATTATATATTGCATGAATTATTTGATATAATATGATATTCAAAGGAGTAAAATGTTATATCCTTTCTAAAGGTAACATTTTTAAAAAAAATATTTTCGAGTGCAAAATTTAAGAAAGAACCCAGGAGATTATGTTATAGAAGCGTTTTTGATATTAAAATATCCGTTCTTAGAATTATTTAAAATGTATTTGGAAAAGATTTGTTCAAAAGTACTTGAAGTTTTATTTTAAAAGAGATTTATAAAAAATACCAAACGAAAGTTTAAATGTATCAAGAAGGAAACATAAATAAAAGTGAACACATAGATTAATAAAAAAATGGATCCATGGAAATACAAATAGTACTTAAAAATTCATCGAATATTTTTAAAGTTAAATTAGATGGATTGATGCATTGGATACGCAGAGAATATTGGTAGAGAAGATTAAGAAGCTTCACAGGATTAATTAATATTATCGTCCTAAAAATTAAAACCAAGGATTATTTTCTAAATTTTACTAAATGGATTAATAATTATTTTTATTTTAAACTTTAACGCGCTTGGAGGAGAACATTTTTGGAAAACTCTAGAGAAAATAATAAGCATTTTGGACTTATCAGGAACTATCGTCAAGAAAATATGTAACTATAGTTTTGATTCTTTTTATTTTGTTAATCTAGTTTAAATCTAAATTTTTATATAAGATTAGGAAAAACATAAAAACATTAATTTATTAATATTAAAATTTTAGAATATGACAATCTAATAATTTAGCTAAAAATATTTTAATATAAAGTGTATGGGTGTGAATTTTGTTTATATCTGCAATGCTCAAGAGGATAAAGAAAAGCCTACTGAACACGATGACTAGATAAAGATTACTGGTAATAATAATTATTGATAATTTATAATGTATATTTTTTTTTTTTCTTTAGATCATATATGAATTGTAAGGATGAAGTGTAAAAGTTTTTTTTTTATTATAAATGTAAACGCATTTTTATACAACATTTTAAAAAAACATTATGAGATAGGATTGATTTGAAAATATGCATACGACAATTTTTTTTGATTTTTTTTTTATTAGTGATATAATCCAACATAACAAATAATTATGTGATTCTTTTAAAATTTTCATGTTAAGATATTCAAATATTGTCTAAGTAGATTGTATATGATTAAACATACAGAGCAATGAAGTAAGCAACTTTTCTTATGGAATCGTAAGATTGTTTAACTATTAATGAATTTTATTTATTGTTTTGTAAATGCAGATAGTTATTTATCGATGTAAGATGTAGAAAAATCTTGAGAAATAATGTTGAGATAGGGGCTTGGAAGTACTTAGTGAACAGGAAACCAAGATGATGTTTTTAAGAAATAGGATGTTATAAGGAATGGAAATAATATTTAGTTTTTATGTGGTTATCAGCATAGTTAACATAGCCCTATGACTGATACACATTTTATTTGGACAGTGTTTATATTTCTTTAAATATTTAATGTTCTAATAAAGCTGAAGAAATAGCTTTAACATCGTCCCTGTACTAGAGGATATTAGGCAGGTGAATGCCATACCTCTTCACACTGTGCCATGATTTTGAGATATGTTAAGAATAATACTCTAGCTTTCTTCCTTAATCCTATGCATCTGTTTTCGCTATCTTTATTTCATGTAACTGCATTGTTTAGTAAGATATTTTAAAAGAAATGATAAATAATTTAGAACTAAGATTATGCTATTGTTTTTGGATAAGATTAGTTTATTTGCTTATAAGGAGCAGAATATTATAACTTAAAATTGAAGATCCAAAGTATCCTAAGGAAAGAAAAGAATCATCGAATATATTTTGAATTTTATTTCGGAAATGAAATATAATTTTTTTTTAAAATACAGTATCTAAACAAAGATATTTTCTTTAAAGTGATAATAATTTTAAATGCTTTAGTATTTTTTTTTTTTAAGAGAAAATAAGTATTGCATATTTTTAAAATACAATAGTACAAAGTAAATTATGTAAACAATATGCATAGTATATTTTTTGTTTATTGATTAATAGACATGTATTGATGATTACACTTATATCATACTAAAGTAGGGCTTAAAGAAGAATATATTATGATTAGTAAACATTGTGTGATAAATACTAAAATCTAGTACTGAATTTTGGATAATATTTTGTGTAACATCTTTGACTTTGCAAGATGAAATTTTTAAAATATCTTGAGAAATCCATACTCATTATAAAATTTTGTTTTCTATAGAATTTTTTTTTTCTAAGTATGAATTTTTAAAATAAGATAGTTTAATAATATTAAGGATAAAATGCTGTTGCTAATAAAGTAGATAAATATATTTTGTAATAAATTAACCATAATGAGAAACCAAATAGTAACATTTTTTTTAAAATTTTGTCCTAAATCTAAATAAAGATATAATTGAAATATAAATTATTTTTTTTATAACCCGGTAGATCAAACTGTAAAGTAAAAAAGTTAAGGATATCCACTGTAAATAATGTAAATAAATTGTTTATTTATTTGTTGTTAGTAATAAACTTTGTTAAATTTTGTTATTTCAAAAATTTTGTGTCCGAGTTATTTATTTCTCCACATAGCTGCATGAAAACATGATATATGCATAATAATTGAAACAAATATATAATTTTGCACAAAAGATAAGTAGAAAATTATTTTAAGAATTTAAATATTTTATTGGTATTCATTATAATTAAATAATCATAATTTTACATTATTTTATTGGTCATAAATCAGTTATCACAATATTATATTAAATTATATGCTATCAGTTGCCACACATATTTTGTTTGTCAGATTATTAAAATGCTACCATGTATTTATTATATCATTACATGAAGAATATTTTTATTGTTATTTATTATTATTAGTTTAAGTGTAGTAGATTATGACATAAAATCCCTTCTCATATTTTACTACCATATTTTAAATTAACTTAGAATAAACTTTATGAACCTGAGATTATTTTATTTGAGCTAGATTATTATTAAATAGAAGATTAAGATTTAATTATTAGTTTAATCTTAGTGAGTAGAAGTTATTAAAGTCGTAAGAATACTATGAGTTTGTTATTTGAAATAGTAATAAAGGGGGATAGTGTTCTTATGCCATTGAGGTAGTATCCTATGGGATATTGGCTCAATGTAATCTATCTTGTCACCTGTATTATCACTTCAAGTCTCATGAAAATATTAAATATTTATTTAATTTATTTTTATAAACTGAACCTTATTCGTATTTTAAATTTGAGCTAGTAAAATATTTTAATTTTAATGCTGAATATTTTAGTTATTAATTAACTGAGATAGAGCCCGTTTTATTTTACTTCATATACTATTCTGAAGTGAGGATGCACGAGACAGGTTAGAATATATATATATATAGGCATAATGTATCAATGTTGTATTAGGTAACTAAATAATAAGTCACAAATAACCAGATCTTACATATATATTGAAACAGAGCAAATCCCAACTGGTAATATAAGGAAAGATAAACATTAAAAAAAATTACTATATATATACATAACAACACTTAATTTGTGTTAAATGTTTTGCACATGATGAATAAGGATAGAATAATTATGTAAACTATAATAAGCTAACTATAGTAACAATCAAAGCTCAACCACTTTACCAAGTAACTTAGTATAAGAATGAGATAATGCTTACATAATTTCTTGAATCGATTATTATAATATTATCTAGACAACGATAGTCACATGCAGCAATTAAAGAATAAATGAAAGAATTCATGTACTAAGCAATGGAAACCATGCAGACTATAAAAGCCAATGTGATTCTAGCCCTTTCTTCTTTAAAATTATACATTTGCTATAGCAGGTAAACATTTTTTAAACAAAAGATTTTGAACACCATGCAAGATGGATACTTTCATTTGAATATATTAACTTCCTAAATGTAATTTTAACATGAGACTGGAAGAAGCAAAAAGGACTTTTAATATAAATAGAGTAAGCAAATTAATTCAAGCAACAGAATAAATTTCTAGAAAAGCGTTTTAAACTTCCAAAAGAAAAGGACAGAAATTAAAGCAAAACATATAATTAAATGTGAATCCAGAAAAAGAAGTATATACATAGCCAGCATAGCAAATGATAGAATAATTCTATTTTATTACATATAAACTTTCTTTTTTTTTTTTTAACTGTGAACTGCAATTAATTTAAAATTTATATATATTGAATTAATACAATGTGGTCTGGCTAAAGCAGTTGATTGTCTTCCGTGGGTTCATTGATCTTCTAATCATGAGAGTTTAATACTCATAGTGTCTATTTTTAAAATGCCTATCTTTCGTACAGTATGGAATGCTTGTGCAAGGATCGGAAGAAAACAACAGATGGCTGATGCAGAGTTGTTCGGAATGCATCATTCAGAAGCAGCGACGGGCGATATATATGTGCACAGACAGAAGTGCTCAGAATGTATGAACTGTAATTTATGAAGGACTATGTTGACTCAAGAGATCTGATTTAATCGATTCAATGAAATTGTTTTGTTACATGTTATGATTTTTTTATTTTTAAACACCTATGTACATACAGTTATTTTTTTAATTATCATTTCATTCGAGAATGTAAGATCCTCCAATTCAAAAGTTTTGCGAGAATTCATTTTAGGAGAATATGAGAGCAAGTAATCTCTTGAAGCGTTAAGTGATTTAATTTAATAGTTTTATATTTTAGTAAATTAAAATTTTGCTTTTAAATATATAAGTTCTAGCTTCATTATCTGTGCAAACAGCGCATATATATATATATTAATTTTTATCTAAAATAATATTACATATTTAAAATATTATGGGCTATTGATAATTATTCCCTCATTTAAAAACAATTACCTGAAAACATAAGAAAGCATAATGAATTCCTCCTAAATAAATTCCTAACAGAGCCAAAGATACTCCCATCAGATCTATTGCCAACCACTGATTACTAACTTGTTCTGAATGGCACGTGAAAAGATGATAACCGGTCGAGCAAAACATCGCAATCTGAAAAAAAGTTTATTAGAATGACAAAAAGTTTAATAATCTAAATAGAAATCTATTAAAATAGTTGGAATTTACATATTGCAAATAAAATATAAAATGCATTTGATAACAGCAGTTTAAAGATATTAATTCGGTAAATAATACTTCTTATGTAAAACTAATAGTTTTATATACTTCTGCTAATCTAAAAATGGCCAGCAACTATGTTTAGCCCCTTTACATTTTGCAAAACGATTAACCCTGGTTGGAAAAAGGCACAAAGTCAATGAAATTTTTATAAAAGCAAAGTACTGTAAATGTTTTAGTATAATCAGATAGAAAAATTAAGAATATGAAATTAATGTAGATATGTCCCAATGAAAAAATAACTGGTTCTCTCTCCAAATGATTTACATCATCATCTCTAAATCTAATACAAGTATTCAAAATAATATAATCTGGTTATTCACCATAAAAATTTTAAGGTGTGAAATGTCTGAGTTATGACATAAAATGTAACAGTACATTGTAACCCACAATAGAGCAATACAATAACATTAAATTTTGTTTAAATTGAGCATAACTGCTACTGAAATGTTTGAAATAATTCTGACTGTGTATGGCAGTGAAGCCATGAATAGCAAAAATGTTTTGAAATGGTTTGCAAGATTTCATGATAGCAGTGAAAGCACTGAAGATGATTAAAACATGCTAGCAATTTAAAATTTTTGTAGTGGATAATTAAACTATGTTGCTATATAACACATGGATTGACCGAGAAGTTGTGCAAGAGACAGGTTAGTTAGAGAATCAATCATCTTTTCACTGGGACATACTGTGTATATATCTCTCATTAATGAGACTATTATCTAAGTAATATATTATTTAAACAATAAAAAATCAAATAGTTTTATAAAAGCTAATGATAATGTAAGAAAATAAAGATGGAAAGATCCCAAGAGTCTGAGTCATTTTAACAGATATGATGGATATAAGAAATTACCATAATCACAATCAATGAAATTGCAAGGCCCAATGTTAACTGCACCAGAAATAAAATCATTAAAATAGAATTATCTTTCACAATGTTCCACTAATCCAAATAAAGTTAGTAGATATTAACAAACTTAGTCCTGACTAACTTAAATCTGAATAAGTCACACAAACAGATAACATATTTTTCCTTGAGTTTAAAAAATATAAAACTGAAGCATAATTGATGACACATTCATCAATATTATCCAAACAGATACAATTCCCAAAATGTAACACAAAATAAAACTATGCCAGTCAAACAAAACTAACTATACATCAAAAATTGTTATCCAAAATAGTTGATGTTCTTTCCAAGCTGATTGAAAGATAGGCTGAATTCATGTGATGATAAAACTGCTATGAATCAATTCTTTCATTAATAATCAAAGGCAGAAACTATCTTTATTGATGCAATCTTCTTTTATTAAAGTTTTTTTTTTAACAACATTAATTTATTTAGCAAAATGCTGCAATACTGGTTCCAAATGTATAAATAATTTTGATGACTAGTTAGCAAACATGCTATGGATTCAGATAATAATGACCACTTTCTTATATCAATACCAATCTATTCATAACATAAAAAAAGATCATCTGACAAATAGGTTGACACTGATACAAGAAAATGAGTATTATTTGTGTAAGTTGATTTAAATAGTTCTTTGGGAAAATATTCAAGGCTTTTATTTGTGAAAGCTGAAAAAAAAATTTTTTTATTTTTTAATGCATTTCTTTAAAAATATATATTTTCTACTTTTAGGCTTTATAAGTATTCAAAGAATCATTCAATTTGAAATTATAAGGAGTATTGCTAGATACTAAAATTATTTGTAAACTCTAAAAAAATTGTACTATCATTAGTTAATTTATATGTATGTAAAGTTTCAATTAGAGCAGAAATTGGGAAGTGGATAAAAATTGAATTACAAGATTTGATCTAGACAGAAATAATAGCAGTGCTATGTCTTAGTTCACTAAGCTGGAGTAAGAATAACAATTCAGTACGGAATATAATTTTCAAGCACAAAAAGAACAGTAGCTGATTCAGATTTCAGTTTTAAGTAATTTATTATATATAGATTAAACTTCACAAATACAATATATATAGATACATGAATCAAAACTGCTAATTTAATATAATCCGAACACAGCTAATTAGGAATAAGTTCTTTCGCTTACAAAGTCTATTCACCAATAATAATAAATTAATTAATCCGTTTTTTATAACAATTCTTTATTTTTAGGAAAAGTTAAAATTAAATAATAATAATAATGTTAAAACAATAAACATCACATGATCACTATTCCCTATGCTTGCTCAAACTTGTGGCATCCATTGATTACTCTGGCTTGCACTGAGTGGCAATATGTATAGTGAGTTTTTGCCTGTTTTAATAATAATAATGCGAGTACTTTTACATTTATTACCATCATTGTTTTTTAAGCCTGAAAGCTCTTTAAGATGTTTAAAATAATAAGATTGGGGCAATTTGTTATGGCCCTAGTCAGCTTATTGACTTTCAGGAGCCAAGATTCTGGGAATAAGAATGGTTTCTTCTGCTACTTCATACTGGTTTCAACAGTTATTTTGAAGAGAACGATGAAGAGCATGTGTTCCTTTTTCCCCCAGTTTTTATATGTTTAATCCTTTTGTTTTCCTGGATTAATTAAGCCCATTGGGGAAATCAGGATGATGGGTGTACTATCAGTTTAACCGTAGCTTCTATAAATTTAATTAATATTTTAACTCATACTAATTAAATTTCCTCAATATCTGGTATTTACTTTTCCTTCTGATAATAATTTTCCTTACACGATACACTTTAATTAAATATTTTTACAGCATTCAGTTAATCTTGTTCCAGCTATTCAATATTTATCTATTTTATTTATTATTTTCCCTCTCTGTGCATTAAAATCTCATAACTTATTTTATTAAAATACAGTAATAGCAGTATATTTTTATACTAACCAATTTCACCTTGTAAAGTTTTGTTTTAACAGGCTCTTTGAATCTTTCTTTTCTAGCATTATCAAAAGATTTATAAATTTCTTAATAATTTCCAAGACTTTGCAAATACATATGTTGTAGCTGGTTTTTATTCCAGCTTTCAATGAATAGCTTTCAATATCCAGAACTCTCGGAGATATTATAAATTGGTTAAAGTTTTTCATTGTAAACAAGTATGAATGGGGTTCTATTCATATTTTTTATTAGGATGTCCAGTGAAGAAATTGCTAGGACTGGTTGATTCAACTACGGAAATAAATTCTAGAAATAATAAGACTATATTTTTAGTACATCAGCAAGTAATAGTAAATATAAATGCAAAATAACCAGTAAAAATATCTTTGTAAGTAACAAATATATAAAGATTAACAGGGTATATGAGCACAAACTTTCACACAACTCACCACTCTCCACTCTATCTCATAACCCTGATACACTTGAACACATATATGTTGAAAAAATAAATAATCATCAATATATACGTATTTCATGCTAAACCAGCAATCGTCAGTTGGTCCAGATTACCATCTCTACACATATATGCTATAAGTGGTCAGATATATATTAAGATAGCCACTCTTTATACTTTAACGGACAAGCTTCAATCCATTCCACACTCCAACTCTTCAACTGTCCATCCAATTGAAAATCTGATGATGGAATGTTCAAAGGCCACCCTGAGGCCGAGATTCTTGTCACACCCATGTTGACTTAAGATCAATCTAACCCCTCATGTACAGGACATAACTATCCAAATGATTACTATATTATTTATCTATTTTCGTAAATGTTATTTGTTTTGTTACATGACTTTAAACATACTTAGCCACAACACCATATTTAATACATATTCCACAAATTAATGAAGTAAAAATTTTAGTAATTTATATATTTTCTAATAGACATTGTTTATGCTAATATGTCTGTGTTAGAAAATATATAATTGGATACATTTCAAGTAAGCAACTATTTTATTTTTTATGAAAGTTTGTGATGGTGGCATTTTACTTGTTATAAATTGAAAAATTGCCATTATTTAGCTTGATTATTAAATATTTTTAGAAAAATTCAAACTTTATTTATATTTTTTCAAATACTCTCAACTGTAATAATAACACATTCATATTACTACATAACACAATGTTTAGAATGATATTATTTTTCTCTTTTTTAGGCATTCTGGCCTGACCAATGACAATCTATCATGACTTTCATTACAGAGTTTGTTTTTTAATTAATAATATTTTTTTCTCATCAAATTCAAGAATTTTTATTTCCTTTCTCATTGCCTTCAAATTCAAATTAACTCATAGCACTTTCATCATTCAACTATTTTTCCGATTCAAGTATACACATTTACCATGATAATTTAAAAATATTGTCCAACCTGATCAAAAGGATTCTTTACATAAAAATAGTCAAAATGAAAACTTATTAGAACATAAACTTGACTTATCAGCATTTGGTATCTTCCATTAAACTGAATCGTTACCATTCTACAATCTTTATAATGTTGTTCTTCCATTGTTTATTTACAATGAATCCCATTCCATTTGTGTTTCCAATATTTGGACTTTCATAAAGTACATATATAATTTTCAAATCAGTTGTCTTTCCACCTTCTTTTTTTTTTAATTTCACAAAGTATGACTGTTCTATTCAATATTAGCAAGTTAATTAAAAGATTATCACTGGATGGCAATATAGGTCTGCAATCAGACTGTTATCTCTCATTACTTCAATTACCAACAATTTTCTTGCCTAATGACTTTAAAATCTAGAAATTAAAACCACCATTTAATTCTATCTGGCATAATTTTAAATATAAAAGCTCTGCTGACTTTGGGTTGGTATTTTTAGATCTAGTGTCTGAAACTACCCTAGAGCCTCATTGAGGAGTGCCAAAGCATGAAACCAGTGGTCTGAGGTTAGTGGTGGTTTCTGGATAGAGATTTTTAAATGCTTTCTCTTGTGGCATTTATCAATAGACCTTGTTAGAGCAATTAGTACCATTCATTAATTTATTTACAAGCTTAAAAAATTGGTTTGTGTGATATATGACTTTGTTGTTTTTTTTATTGACTATTTAAAAGATTGGCAGTTTGTCAGTGAAACTTCTGATCAGATAATTACTGAATCATAAACTATTCATCGATTATGAACTTAATTCACATAAATTTATTAGAAAAAAAATGCTACTATAAGTTCAATTAGTCTTTTCCAAATGCTTGCTTCAGGCAGAAATAAGAAGTACAACATTTTTTTTTAAATGTCATAGCATCGGCCGGGACGCGAACCCGCAACCCGGGCAAATATCTTTACAATAATAATGAAAGAAATTTTAATACATTTAAAAACAAATTAGAGACAATAAAACAAAGAGATAAAAAAAATCAACCCATCAGACATTTTCGCAGCCATTTGGTCACTTGTCCATCAGTGCCCTAATCTCTAGTGAGATATATTTTCTGTTTCCTTTTTAATTGTAAATGTTTTTAATAATAGTATAATTCACTTGTAGTATTCTTTGAATAGTTTTGCATTAATTTTTTTTCTTTTGAACTGAAATATCTGTAGATATATATTTCCTTCAATAAAGTTCCTTCTAAAACGAAATTTTTCATTTCTAAATATTGTTCTTACTTTGGTGGATATATGTAAAACCATAAGCCCCAAGCTACATGGCATTTTATCTCTAGTTGCTGCTTTCTTTTCAGAATCATTATACTTTTTTTTTAGCTTAATAAATGCTGATTAATGCCATATCAGAAGAATATTTTTGATTAAAATTTATTTAAAATAACTTTAATTATTTAATAGTCCTAATTAAATTAGCTCTCTAAATGTAGTTAATATGTTTGATTTTCATTTCAGATAATTTTTATTACTCAAACCAATCGGTTTCTCAAATCTATTAAAACGCAACTTCTTAAGATGAAAGGTAGCATAGATGGATCTATTAAAAGATATAAAAATGAATATAGCGTAAAGTTTCTGTGCACATTTGTCTATAAAGATAGGATTGGCTGACTAGCCTGGAAATTGTATAACTTCTTGACAAATTGTTATAGTGATACGTTTCCAGATCAGAAGAAAAAAGACAAGCAGACACTTTTTACATTTTAACTTCATTAAAATTAATTCTGACAAAATTTCTCAAACAGACATTAAATTTCACTATGTTGTGATTGAAAGTAAAGCTTCCAAAAAAGTATCGATATTAATATTTTTATGAGTCATTCATTAGACTAGAGATTGTCCAATAATGAATAATATTTCTGTAATAATATGCAAGGTAGGGAATGTTTTCTATCCACTTTTAACACCTTGTGGAGGGATATAATCATAAACATATGAAAGAGATTTTGCATATTGGAAATCATAGATCTCTTTCACATGTCTTTGATCATATGTTTACAATTATATCCATCCACAAGGTGTTAAATGTGTATAGAAAATATTCCCTATCTTGCATGAGAGTGGTGTGATGAAAATTACATTACAAAAATATTATTTAAGTATCAGTATTATTTTAGTGAAAATAAGTTCTTTTTAGCTAATAACTTTCAAACTTTAGAAACATTATTAATTGTTTTCTTTAAAGAAAAAATAGTTGAAAATCAATGCTGAATTACGTACATAACACATTGAAAGTTTAAACATCAACTAGACTAAAAAATGTTTCTGAGAAGTCAAAGCTTTTATTTCATTATTATCAAAAAGTAAAATAATTCAATTTCTATCCCAAAATACTAGCTCATTATTGATCAACAGTTTTTTACTAAATTCAGACAAAATAATTATTCTATAAAAAAGGAATACAAATCAATGCTAAAAAATTTCAACAATACTATATGTATTTAGAAACACAAAATCTGAATCAGACAACTTAGATAAAATGAAATCTTCTTACCAATATGTTACAAGTTCTTAAATATGATAATTTCATGACTATACTAAACACAAGTGCTAATTTAAATAAGCTTAAATATTAAAAGCTGTTAAACAAACATGTTACACGTTCCTTAATAAATAATCAATTTATGCTTTAAAAAAACTCCAAACATAACTACATAAAAATAAATTAAAGATTGCATAATGCTAAACAAAACTCAAATATAGTAAATAAATATAAACCAAAGCTGGAAAGTTTCAACGGCACTATCTGTATTTAGAAACACAAAGGCAACAATCAATAAAAATTTTATATATTTTTCTGCGAGGGACCTCTTGATTTTTTCATTTTTTTGAAAGCAAAATTAAAAACTGATTTCCAAACATTATAGATTATCACACAAGTTGACTTATGTAGTTATTTCCCACTGTTATAGACAAATATATCATATTTTTATTAACTGTTGCCTTTGATAGAATAATCTAGTTCGTTAGAACATCATATTAAATTCAATATTCATGAAGCTAAAGGTCTCGGGTTCAATTAGTAAGCTAATACTGTCATTAATCAGGCCAACAACACCCGAAGAAGTGACAAAAATAATACCACCTGAAACTTGTGTTATGTACTAATCCATGTATTGTTTTCCTGGAAGTTTGTGATGCTGGTGTTTTAGTTGTATTTTTATATTGGACTACTTTCATCATCTAATATGATTATTGAATGCCTTTAAAAAAAATTAACTTTATTTAAATATTCCAAACACATTCAACTGCTAGTAATAGCACATCAAACAGATTAGTAAATGCACAACATTACTAACCCTGTTTGATGTGCTATTACTAACAGTTGAATGTATTTGGAATATTTAAATAAAATATAATTCATCATATACACCCTAATTGACACTCTACAATGCAATTTAACATATGACTTATTTTATCTCTCTTGCCTACAGTTTCAACTGTCCAACAATCATCATCAAAACTCTGATGATGACTGCTGGAGAGTTGAAACTGTAGGCAAGAGGAGATAAAATAAATCATATGTCAAAGCTCTGATGATGACTGCTGGGCAGTTGAAACTGTAGGCAAGAGGAGATAAAATAAATCATATGTTAAACTGCATCGTAGTGTCAATTAAGGTGTATATGGTGTATTATATTATATATAATTCAGCAATGCAAATAAGTAGAAGTGGAAAGAATATTTAAATAAAGTTAAATTTTTCTAAAGATTTTCAATACTCATATTAGATTATGGAAATAATCCATTATAAACATACAAATAACCCATGTATTATAGCATTTTAATGTAAATGAAAATTTTCAATAAAATTTGAATTTGTTTAAAGATATTAACAATTAGTTCTAGATGATGAAAACAGTCCAACATACAATTACAATAGTAATTATTTCTTAAACGTAAGTCTACTGCAGTTTCTCCACATTTTTTCAGATAGACAATTTAACATAAATACAGCAACCCCTGAGAAATTTGTAAACTCATTATTAGATTTTACACTATGATGCTCAAATTTCAACTACTTTTGACTAAAATTAACTATTTGTAACACTTTTCTTCAACTTCAGAAGTCACAATATAAGTATTGAGTAATCTCAATAAGCATTAAATAGAAATAAAACTGGACCTCAAGTTAAAAAAAGATGTCACATTATCTAACTTATGTAACTTATAAAAATCAGTAATACTGATTTTGTAAATAAAACTATATTCAAAAACTAATTACAAATATTTCTATTTATTTAAATTTATCAAATATTACCAAATAATATTCATACTTTTCTTAAATATTTCTAATACAAAATATAAACAAATCTTATATCAATAATAATTTACAATACCTGAAATGCTAGTAAAGACACGGAAATAATAGCATGGTCATACAATGATCCTTGGAAATCTGGGATAACTTTCAGATTATCGTAAATGGCCAAGAAAAGAAATAAAAGAAGAGCCAAAAGATGAGACCAGATATTAATAAATTCATTTGACCAGATTAATAAGCTGCAAAAAAAAAATAGATAAATTAACAACAAATATTTTTCAAAAAAATGCAGAAAAAATAAATAAATTATTTTACATTTTTTGTTATTATGATTGAAAAAATTGTAAAAAGCAAAAAAAAAAAAAAAGAGTTAAAAAGTTGCAGTAATTATTTTTTAAAGATTGTCATTATAGAGTAACTTATAATTTTACTTTTATCACATCATCATGTAATCCTAAAATTAGCAAATGTAGTTATTTATTGAGTGTATGGATTTTTTTTAGCAGTTTAACCATTAATAATATAAAGGAACTTCTAGAGATTCCAACTAGGAGATAGAATCATCAGTGGCTTTATTAAATCTTTCAAATCTGTCGTAGATTCAGCAGTCGTTAACTATATGCTCACATTTACCATTGATCAATAACTGATAAATTTCATTTATGAAGTAAATGAGCTTAACAGCCATGGATTCTCCTGAATTTGTTGATGAGACTAATTTGTATCTGTGAAGATCAAATTCAACAGGCTTTATTATTTGGATTTGGAAAAAATTTGTTTCTAACATCATGTAAATTCCATTTTTTATGCCATAATTCTTTGATTGTACATTCTTAATTTAACATCCAAAAGAGGGGATCTTGATTTGATGTAAATCTTAGGTGCTGAAACTATATCTTGAATTATTTACTAGTATCAAAAACAATAATTCATTATTATTATAGTATAGACATAAGTTTGCTGATAACTGAAAGATCGTTTGATTTTTTTTTTTGAAGACTTAAAGGAACTGAACAGGGCAACTAATGTCCACTCCATGCATTCTTGTCACTGCAGCTGTTATTATATTTCATGATTATTCATATGGTATACAAACATGGGTGGGTTTCTGATTAACATGCACTTGCTACTATGGTGAGTTATTGGCTTTTTACCTAAGTCAAGAAACACCATGATCTTTCTTCTCCATTGTCTGATAGTTCTTAATTAAAATATCAGTCGAGTTTTCTTGATGGCAGAATGAATGTGTGTGTGAATGAACTTATTTTTAAATATTTACAATCATGATAGAGGAAACTAAATTACAACTCTTGGTGCCAAAGAATGAGGATGCTAAGAATCTCCTGAATGCAGAACCAGGCTGCCATTCAATGGCAACTTTTAATTTACAAACTTACAATTGTACATCACTTTCAAATAAAAAAATATTGACAACAATTTGAAGAGCTGTCTAATATTAAGTGGAATATACTATACACAAAAGTATCACATACATTGAAGTATAAGTGTGATTCATTATAAATAAAAAGTGGAAGAGTAAAATTGTGGAGATTATTAGTGTATTAGACAGAATATCAAGATTAATTATTCAACTTAATGGAAGATAACAAATGCAGATAATTCAGGTTTATGCCCCAATAAATTCTCATAGTGATGAAGAAATAGAGGATTTTTATGTGGATGTACAAAAACTTTTGATCAGACCACAATATTTTAAAACTATCATGGGAGACTGTAATGCTAAAATTGGCAACCAACTGAAGGATGAATGTCCTATAGGCAAATTTAGTTACAGTGATAGAAATGAGAGGACACAGACTTGTGAATTTGCATTAAAAAAAAAAAGAAATTTTATATTATGAATTTTTTTTTTTACCTGAGAAAAATGTTAAATGAATATGACCTTAGAATTATCTAAATAAAGACACAGCAGAAAGTGAATTATATTTTGACTAGGTATTTCAAGATTATAATGTTCTTAATAAATTCAACACAGGAAATGATTTTCCATTAATGAGATGTAAAATATATGTTAATGCAAAACCAGAGACAAATATTATCAAGAAAAACAATATTCACAATTGATATTTCTAATTTTCAGAAGTATTCCAATAAATTTAAATTAGAACTTGCAAATCATTTTAAAATATTAACAATTTTAAAAATGGTTGAATGAAATTAATAGAAAGAAAAATGTGTTCTTTGGTATTAGAGCTGCAACATAAGGGAGATGGGAGACGTTTTTACACCCACAATAAATGTGTAATGTCGTGATAATGTCAAATTGGAAGAAAATAAACCCTGCGAGTATACGTGTGTAAATGTGTTTTTATTTTTGTCAACGTGATTTTTTTTTTGTAATACTTTGAGATTTTCATTGTCCAGATTTCTTTCTGTCATACTTATGATATGATTCTGCCAGGATAAAAATCTAATAAAAGTCTCATAATTAATATGTATTTTTTGTTCTTTTTTTTTTTTTGGTTTAAGTTGTTTATAAAAAAAAATATATTTATTAGCATTTCTGTTGAAAATCCCAGCATACTCTGCAATCATGTGATACATTTTCAGAGGAAAATTTTTAGTAGAGATCTCCATTTTCTGTGGTAATATTGTTTTGTTTCAAGGCGACAATTCCTGTTATATATTGCACAGTAATTATCATATGAATATATTTAATGTTTTTAAAAATATTATTTAAAAACCCATATCATTTACTATTTGTTTAGTAACATTTTTTTTTGTATAATGGTCTCATTTCTAATATTAACATCGCAAATCACATTTTTTTTTCCTTTTGACTGGAAATGTCATTCTTAAAAGTTGTTAGTATGAAAGTCATACATATAGTTAATGTCTTTTTATAAATATTATTTAAAAACCAAAATTATTTACTGCTTGTTTAGTGTATATTTAAACTACCAATTTTTTTGTGTAATGCTGTCATATCATTAAGATCACAAATCACATTTTTTTTTTGGCTTTCAAATGATGTTCTAAAAAGTTGTTAGTGTCCAACCCGTACATATTTGAATGTCTCGTTATTTAAAAACCAAAATCATTTACTGTATGTTTAATGCATATTTAAACTTATACTTTTTTTGTGTATTGCTGTCATTTCATTAAGATCGCAAATTACATTTTTTATTTTATTTCAAATGTCATTCTTAAAAATTGTTAGTGTCCAAGTCGTACATATTTGAATGTCTTGTTCAAAATTATACATTTCTTATTAAAAATGATAAATATGTTTGTTTTTACTTTTATTTTTAGTCCATTCATATCAACCTCCCGATAACTTTGTAAATGTTTCCAAAATACCATGTACATATGTTTGTTTTTTTTTGCCAAAAAAAGTTGTGTACAAGATCCCAATTACAAAGTTATCAGCAGATTGATACAAAGTGAACAGGTGCAGTAGGTCTAATACATGCTTTGAGTTGCAGCCCTAATACCAAAGTACCGAAAATGAAACACTATTAAGAACTACAACAAAGATAGTAAGTAAGTAGAGAATGTATGAGGAAAAGGGAATATGAAAATATATAAAAATTATCCATTAAGAATTCAATATTTAGAGTTTTGTATGATACAAAAAGAGTTAATGATACAAGAAAATATAATTGTGAATTAGCAAGAAAATCCATAGAAGTATCAAAAGTGTTGGTATTAATAGGAAACTTATTTATGTAATTAAAAGAAATGATGGAACTATTACTAAAAAGAAAGATAACATCATGAAATGTGTGGAAAAGTTCTAAAGAGAATTATATAGTGTAATGGTATTAATATATGCTGTTACATTAGTTTCAAATAAAAGTGGAAAAGATCTATAAATAAAATCATCCTCAAATAGAAATATATAAAAATTATACTTAAATTAATATATATAATGCACAGATAGCAAACTAATTATGTAATTATTTAAAGTTAAAAACCTAAAAAACAAGATTGATTTTAATATAAAAGAATAAAAAAAAACTGTTAATTAGTTAAGTTAAAAGTTATTTTTAATCTTAGTATTGAAATGATTTTCTAATAGCAAACAGGCCTTTGGGCATTTAACTGATAGTAAGTCAGATAAGAGATCAATTAAAAAATATTAGTGATAAAATTTTGAGTTCACACTCTATAGAAAGCTGGCCAATAACAATGCAAATGAATATACAGTCCACAAAGAAAAAATCATCCCAAAAAGAACAGCACCAAGTCAGGCAAGATCAATCCTGGAATTCGAAGATAAAAAATTTAAAATGATATAAAAAAAAAGAAATAAAACTTTTGCTAGATTTGGATTGCTCTTGCTGATTGCATGTTATTTAAACATATTTTACAAGTGTATTGTGAATCTCCAAAATGTAGAGATCACGCAATAAATTACATTTCCCATATTTGCAGCAGCTGAAGTGGTCTCCAGAGTGATGGTTCCCGGAAAGCGGCAAATGACGTACTTGTCTTCCCAAGAACAATATTAATATGAAATGAAAAGACTTTTGCATAGAGTTGTGTGACGTATTAAAGACCACAAAGACCGACTTCAATAAGCCTACAGCATTGGAAAGTATGAACTTTTGCTTTAAATGAAATATGAACTTCAATTATATAATACCAACTTTTCAGAGTAATAATTTACATGTCGCTTAATTTTTTAAAAAAATCTCTTATCTAAGTAAAATTTTTAATTTATTATTATTTTTATATATATATGTTTGCTACCATTCGATTCATGTTAATTTCATTTAAATTAATAACTTTAAAATAGGCATAAATGACTGCATAGATTCGTAAAATTGTTAGTTTAGGTTTGTTAATTTGGGGCTAATTGTTTTGTAGTTGAATCAGTGCTAGTGGAAAGATTTACGGATGTTTTATGTCAATGTAATCTGGGTAGATGCATTGGATACTCATTCCCTTATGCCGCATTAGCGTACAGGGCATAATACCCACCTGAATGCAAGGCCAAAATGGTAGCCATAGAGTTGTCAATGGTCATAGACATATTTCCTATGCCATTGATTTTCTTACACTCTGGTTGGGACAGTAAGCCAGCAAAAACCGCTATCTCCATTTATAGAGCATCTTTTTTATCTTCATTTTGTATCTCTAATTGGGCAGAGGATCGTTCCTGCCTGTTGGTGAAATTTGTTAATGATCATGGGGAAGATGCTCATTCCTTCCAACCATGATTCATTATTTCTCTAATGATATCATGCTACAGATGTAAATTCCTGTCAACATGATTTGTTATGCTAACTTATTTTGCATTGGTCATATCGGTGTATCAGTAAGCTAACGTTGGTTTAAATGCGAAATTTTAATCTAAAGTTAAAAAGGATTGGGTTAGTTATGTGTATATTCTATGTAGCGTATTTATGCTTAGCAAAATATTAAAATTGTATTAAATCTATTGAGTGTACCTATCTGTGCATCTAATTTAAATCAAATATATTTAATAGTTAATTTAATCTTCAGATGTTTGTATTAATGTGTGTATGTATAATAATAAAATGTTTTGTTAAATTAAATTTTAATATTTTAAAAATCAAGAATTAGAAATTTTAAATATACAGCGTAATATTATAAAGTCAGCTTCTACCTGAATTAATGACTGGGGCTTTCAGTTAGATAAAAGTTGAACCTCACCCGTATGTATCGGCCATGTTTATAAATTTTCTAGGTTCAAATAGCATAGTGACGCTCTGGCATGGCAGATAAGTTTGAGAGGTTCCGACTACCATTATAATAGCAATAAAGAACAATAAAAAGTATACCCTACAATCACATTTTTTGAATTTCCCAGGGTTTTAAATGAAGTGAGACATACAAATAAATCTAAGAAGAAGGGGGAAATTACAAGAATATCTTACAAAAAGCAAGTGATGAAATGAAAAAATTGTTGGCAAAGTTATTAATCAAATGTCTAAATAATAAAGATTTACCAGATGATTGGAAAAATGCAGTAATAATATTGATATTTAAAAAAAAATACAGTAAAGATATTAGAGAGACCCATTAATCTTTTGTCAGTTCTATACAAAAAAATATCCAAGATATAACGAACATTAGATTTTAAACCAATCAAAAGAACAAACTGGATTTACAGGTGGTTTTAACACAGTGGATTACATCCAAATAGTGAAAATAGTTATAGAAAGGACTAATAAAACTGAGTTGCCATTACGCTTTGGATTTGCAGATTATAAAAAAGCATTTGATTCTACAAGCATTTCTATAATGAATAAAGCATCAGATAATCAAAATATAAATCCAGGATATTGTGAAATGCTGAAGAATATTTATCAAAATGCAAATAGTAATAATTAGATTACATAGTTATAAGATTATTATTGAGGAATATATAATAGTGAGACTCAATATTTCCAAAATATTTTATAGCAGTTTTACGACAAATATTTTATGGATTAAAATGGGAAGCAAAGGGAATTAAAAATAAATGGAATTATTTAAATCATCTAGATTTTTCAGGTGATGAGATTGTTTTTGCAATTAATGATTCAGAGCTTCAAGAAATATTGTATAAGTTATCAGATAAAAGTAAAAAAATAGGACTACAAGATAAATGCTAAAAAGTCTAAAATAATGTTCAATGGATTTTCTCAAAAGAAGAAAATAAAAATTGATATGATGAATTAAAAAAAGTTAATGACCACAAATGATTAATACAGATGGGAACATTATGGATGAAATTAATCATAGAATTAAATTTGGATGGAGTACATTTGGTAAAAATAATATTAAATGGAATTATGCCTATGTGTGTGAAAAGGAATGTTTTTAATAAATAAATGGAAGTATGTCTATGTGTTTGAAAAGGAATGTTTTTAATAAATGTGTTTTACCAGTTCTTACTTATGGATCTGAGGTTTGGACACTTAACAGCATTACTAAACTCAGACCTGTTAACAAAAAATAAAGATATATATTAGGAGTAATAAGAAGGGATCGAAAACGAAATATATAAGTGAGAGAACAAATAAATATTATTGACATCATTGAAACAATTAAAAAATTGAAATAGAGTTGTCTGGACATATTGCTAGAAAAGATGATAATAGATGGACAATTGAAATCTTAAACTGGATTCCAAGAGATTGTAAAACATCTACAAAAAGACAACATACGAAATGGATGAATGAAATAAGGTAGTTTGCTGGTGTAATGTGGAAAAGAGAGGCTAGAGATTGGACAAATTGTATTAAACTTTAGAAAAACCTTTATCCTGCCGTGGATTAATAATGGTTAAAAATGATTATGATTCGTTAGTAATATTTTTTTTTTTTTAAAATCAATATAATAGTTTTATATATCTGATTCTTTTGATAATAAATAATGTCAGTTATCAAATTAATTATATATAATTAATAATGATTTTTCTAAAATATATAAGATAAACATACATCTTGAAAAAATATTACTCTTAACTTGATAGCAATCATTATTATACTATTCAATCGGTAACCAAACATTTTATTGAAGATTTTATAAGTAACTAGCAGTTCTTTTTTCTCTCCATATTTATGCAATAATTAATTCTTGAAAGATTATGTCAAGTGATTTCTTAAAACTTGAGATTCTGGATCTAATTGAGAACAAAAAATATGGACTAGGTTTTCTAAGTCATTTTTACCTTTATACTAATTTTTGCTCTTATCATATTCAGTTCTTCACTAAATATTTTACACACCTGAAGCTTGGCTGCTAAGTCAGTATACATATATATGTAAATAATGACTTCCTTTGATAATGATTACAATTTTGAAAGTACTTATGTATAAATTTTATATTATTGTTTACTTTTTTTACTCTTACTATAATTTAAAACAATTATATATGTATATATTATGGTTATTTGTTAACATCCTCTCTAAAATTTATAGCAACTTAAGGTTTTATGTGCAGCAATATTTGATACTGTAAGTTTCTATCAGTTTCTGCATAGCATATAAATAAATAATGTTAATGGATTTCATGTTTATGTGGTATTTAATTAATTTATATACATATGTTGACTTCTAAACAAATATACTGTTTATTAAGACATAATCTGAACTTTAATTATCAAAATAATGAATAATTTTTCAAATGAATTAAAAAACTCTGACTATAAACTTCATTTATATGAATTCCAACAAAAAAAAACAAAATACATCCTGTCCATTTCTAAAGAATGACCTTTACCAGAAAGGAATAATTCTTAAATGTAATGATCTACTTAATCTCATTTAGACTAAACAAAAAATTTATTAAATACATTTCAACTAAAAATCCATGACATGAAAATGCCTTGAATTTATTTATTACATCAATTTTCTACAATATAAATTATATGAATATTTTTATTGACATCACATCCTATTATAACAAAACTGAATTCAATCATTACATATACTTTTTAGCGTTACATGTTAGATTTTTGCGAAAAAATGTGTATTTTATCTCTCTGAACAAATAATCCTACACACATATATAATACACCAAGATTAATACTCCAATATTGGTCTTACTCTCAATCCAAAACCCAAGACAACACTTTTAAAAAAAAGATTGTTTCTAAAAAGGTTTTATCTTGTGTTTTGGACTGAGAGTATTTCATTTGTTTAATAGATCAGTGTTGGAGTATTAATCTTAATGTATAATATTAACTTCTGGAAAGTTTATATAATTCAGATATATATTTGAACAGGAAGTAACTGAAGCTCTGCCTAAGTTATATAAATTAAATAAACTCTTGTCTTTTAAAAATATAATTTATATTATATTGCTCACTGGAAATTTCAGTTATTTCCTATTGAATTATATATATAGTGTAATCTTATATTTTAGCATCTGAATTAATGGGCACAACTATTAACTGTAAAAAATTTCATTAGCTCTCTTTTCTTATTGAATAAACTACAACATTCTCTATTATCATTCTCATTGTGGTCAATAATAGAATCAGAAATGAAATTCAGGTGTCTCTTTCAATACTATACTATAATAGTTGGGTAAAATTGTCCAAGATATCTTCACATACAAAATTTTATCAACTATAGCATACCAAAAAAAAACATGCATTTTGAGGTTCCCTTTTTTTTAAAGTGCAACTAAATTTTTTTTAGAGGCCAAACAAAAACACTCACAAAATTAATATTAGAAGAAAAATATACAGGATAAAATACATACAAGCTTAAACGCAAGAAAGATAACTGCTTAAAATAATAATACAATAATTTAATAAGTGAACTAGACAATTAATTAACTACATTTAGCCAGCATAGTAAATGTTGATACTGTGTTTAAATGGGTATTTATATGCATGAAGTTATATTTTCAAGATATAATGAATTCAAAAACTAAAATATTTGAATTTATTATTACTGTTAAACTAGTGGGTTATTTTATATGTTTATCAATTTAAAATTGAGAACATTAAAATATAATACTTAGTTATAAAATAAACAATAGTGTATTTTACTTGTGAGCAATTAATGTAATTTGGTATTTAATATTAAAAATATAACATTTGAAAATTTTAAATTTTTGTCTTGAAATTTGGCATTTTTAAATTTGACAAACTTTGAAAGTTGTCTGCTTCCAATAGTTACGATAGCAACAGAACAATTTCCCACAAACTTGTAAAGCAAGGTATTGTGGGTGATATTTGATGATATCACATAACACATGGTATAGTCTTTGTAACTTTTATTGTATTTAGGACTTTACCAAATTTAAATCTAAATTTAGCCATTTGGTTAACCTTTCTCGATATGATGTAGAAAAATCTGCTAGGTATTTTGCAGAGCTCGGCAAAATATTTCTTCTCATCAATCCAAATGGAGAAATTAAAACATCAACAGTTACTATCATCATCAAATACTATTTTAAAAGGGAACAAAATTTAATATTTTGAATCATCAATTGAAATCATCTACGGAAGTCTACTGTATATAAAAACATTTCTGTGATCATTTGTTTCTTCTTTAAAAATTAAATGATTTGTTTAAAATAATAGACTATCTCCCTAAAGATTACCTTGAATATTATGATTATTATAGAAACTCATGGATTATCATATTGTGTAAATATGCATTTATGAGAATTATTTAAAACAACAAATTCTGATTAATTCAAATTCAAGTTGGTGAGTTACTTATTTTGCTTGGTCTCACAACCTATTAAGTGATCTGAACTATAGCTAGTCACCAAATCACTTGACCTTATGGATTATTAAAATTTCTTTGTCATATGAGCAAAATCTTACACCTTTAGATATCATATATTGCTACAACCAGTGGATTAAAATCTTTAAGCCAAATGGTACCACGAGTATAATCTTAGCCAAAAAATAATGGATTTAAATCGATTAGTATTTCATATTTTATAAAACAATCAAAATGTTACAAGTTACGAAAATCAATATTTATAAATGGATAAATTGCTACAACTACACCTGTTGGAATATTTGTTCAAAGCTTTGGGAAATTATATTTTTGAATTTTGCTTATAAATCTCAACCTACAAAGAAATTCACTATACCATTTGGAATAAATGTTAACATGTATATTTGTAAATTTATTGTTAGTACAACTCCAGTGATATTTGGATACAATTAGAATTTTAAAATGTGTTTGAATAACATCACAAACATTTATTCAAGAGTGTGGATTATCCTTGCACAGATTGCAGTTAATTTTATTATTGATTTGTTTGAATTTTTAAATGTTCTTGTTATAATTTAAATAATGTTCTCATGAAAATACTGATCTAGCAAAGGTACAGGTAAATGTTTAGAATTACTAAATACAAGTGGATATAAATATGTGTTTGATATATTACTGCTATTGGAGATATGTTGTACTAAGCTCTAAGTTAAGATACAAGATGCCATAGCCCTGTTAATATGAATTTGTTGTTTTATTGAACCTTGGAAACAACTTCATATTTTCTATACCCAGGTATCTTTATGAATGAAGGAAAAAAACCCATAAAAGTTGCCCCTCTATTTACTCAAGAAACATTCATGTGATCTAGAAAATCCCATGCAGTACAGTAAAATACTATCACGGCAGTGATACTTGTAAACATTATTAGCTAGTGGAGGCAGACTCGTAACAAAATATTTGAAATTTAGATATTAAAAGCTAGAAAGCATAACAAGTCATGCCACTCAACATATGATTGTTATATTTATTAATTTATGTATTTTAATAACAATCATACTATATTCAGTAAATTGTTTACTTATTCCTAAAAAGGGTTAAACAATACAGCTAATACCTAAAATAGAGATAATTATCATTTTAATCTTCCATTACCAATACATTAAAGGACACAATAAAACATTTCTAGACCCATCTGTAAATAATGTTCAGGATTTGGATGAATATTGTACAACCTTCTTCAATCGGTGCTTTGTTTGCATCACTTTTCTTTATAACATATTAAAATATTAATTAATAGAACAAGGCAATATTATTGGGAAATGTTTAGAGAACTTACTTCTATTGTTATAATTGCATTGTGATTAATTGTTATTACTAATTATACAGCTGTTTGTCATTAATAAAGTTTTCACCATCATCTACATACTTTAATACAATTTGATCATACTTTGTTTAAAATTAATTTCCTTTATTTAATTTATTTGCACCATTCCCATTTTCCCAACTTCCATTTTTTAAGAATAGTATCATTTATTGAGGTATAATAAGGTACAACAAAATCCCTTTAATACCGTTATCATATCAGGAGCAGAATGTTTTAAAAGTTTACAAGAGTTCTAATTTCTTAGAAATAATCACCTATAATTTAATAATAACCTTGAGATAAATGATTGATTAAAATTGTATATAATCTGGGGGAAAAGAGTTAATTTGCTAGCCTTAAACAAATAAACCTATTTATTTATATTAAAATATTTTTTCCATCATACACATTAAATACATTTGGTGTACATATAAGAATACCTAAGATTATGCTAATATAATATATGCTAGCATCCTGGAATATTATTATGATTATTGATGTATTGACCCTGTATATTATTAGGCTTTCCATCTGGGCTGGAACTTAACTTGCTATTAAACCTATTTTTGGATATAACGTGAATAAATTTAATAGGAAACTACTTTTGCTGGAATATCAACTATCTTTAATATATGAATCCAGCTTTATAAACCTTTCTCATCTTGTGATGCAGCTGAGACCAAATATAAACACTTATTTTTTAGTTCCATATTGCCTTTTGAATTACAATTTGTTGTATACTCATAAATAAGTCTTATTATCTATCTGACTTATTTCTTAAAGCTATTTTCTAAATTAACTAATTATTATTTTAATTCATTTTAAAAATGAGTTTTTACAATCTTTTTTTAGACCAAACAATTTTTAACTATTATAGACTTTCATTTTTAATAAATCATTATAAATAAATTTATTACCGGTTTCAAATGAAATCATTCATGCTAATAGACTAATTTTTTTATTTATACTTTTTACACATAAACAATTATGAATTTGAGATATTATTTTACCATTTTATTATAATAAATTATTGAACTTTTTCGTAGTACAGATGGAAAATAAAATGATTTTTGACATTTGATCATTCATTAACTTTCTCAAACAAATAAATAGCGCAGCTCTTAAACAGATTCCCTTTTACTTAATTAAGAATGAACTAAACCTAATAAATAATTCAGTTATTTTATTAACACTTTATCGTATATAATTTGTGAATACATATAGTTAAAGGAAATAAAACAAAGAATTTTTTTATAATTGCACTAATAATAGAAATATTATTTTAAAATTGAAAAAGTTATTAACAATATAAACGTTAAAGACATAGACATAACAAAAAATATGGATATAATAAAATATACATTGATTCTCAAATCTACAGAAAAAATGTTTCATGGAAATCTTAGAAATTAGGATTCAGATGCTGATATAAAACATAAAATATTTTAACCATTTGTGCAAGTAAACAAAGACTACAGTATGAGGTAAATATAATAAAAAAAAGGAGGCTAGTTAAAGGGAATTCCAAATATCATCATCATCAACTATTATCAACCCACTGTAGGATGAAGGTCTCTCCGAGTTCAATCCATCTTCTATCTTTAGCTTCTCTTTTCCACATCACCCCTGCACACTTTCTTATTTTATCCATCCATCTAACATGTGGTCTCTTTCTGGGTCTTTTACAATCTCTTGGAATCCGGTTTTAAGATTTCAACTGTCCATCTATTATCATCTCTTCTAGCAAAAAGTCCAGCCAAACTCCACTTCAGTCTTTTAATTTTTTCAATGAGGTCAGTAATACCTGTTTGTTCTCTTATCCATACATTGCATTTTCAATCTCTTCCTGTTACTCTCAACATGCATCTCTCCATACTTCTTTGAGTGGTCTGAAGTCTCTGTATTGCTCTTCTATTAAGTGTCCAAGTCTCAGATCCATAAATAAGAACTGGTAAAACACATTTGTTAAAAACCTTCCTTTTCAAACACATAGGCATCTTTCCTTTTAGTATCAAGTTATTTCTACCAAAAGTGCTCCAACCAAGTTTAATTCTATGATTAATCTTCATTCATTATGTTTCCATCTGTATTAATAATCTGACCAAGGTGTTTTAACTGTTAACTTCTTCTAACTCATCGTAATCAATCATTATTTTCATATTTTGAGAAAATCGATTAAACATTACTTTAGTCTTTTTAATATTTATCTTTAGTTCTACTTTCCTACTTTCATCTGATAACTCCTGTAACATTTCGTGCAGCTCTAAAGCATTATTTGCAAAAACAACTACATCATCTGCAAAATCTAAACGACTTAAATAATCTTCATTTACTTTCACTCCTTTAGCTTCCCATTTTAATCCACAAAATACTTCTTGCAGCACTGCTGTAAAAAGTTTTGGAGATATGGAGTCACCCTGTCTTATACCCTTCTCAATGTTGACTTTCCTAGTATCATTATGTAATCTAATTGTTGCTGTTGCATTTTTATAAATATTCTTTAAAATATGACAATATCCTGGATCTATACCTTGATGATCCAATGCTTTAATCACTGAAGAAATGTTTATAGAATCAAATGCCTTTTTATAATCTACAAATCCAAAACAATGGTACCTCATATTCATTTGTCCTTTCTATAACTTCTCTCAATACCTGGATATGATCTACTGTACTAAAACCACTTTTAAATCCAGCTTGTTCTCTAGGTTGTGGAAATCCAATGTTCTCTGTAGGCTAGTTGTAATTATCTTGGTAAAAAATTTATATAAAACTGATAAAAGGCTGACAGGTCGGTAATTTCTAATATCTTCTTTATCACCCTTTTTAAATATTAATACTGCATTCTTCCAATCATCTGGTACATCTTTATCATTTAGACATTTGGTATATAACTTTGCTAAAAAAATTTCTATTTCTTCACCTGCTTCTTTTAATATATCAATTGTAATTCCATCATTACCTGGAGCTTTTCCTTTCTTCATATATTTAATTGCATGTCTCACTTCTTCATTTAAAATTCTGGGCAATTCGGAAGATGTAATAGATATAGGAGGTATTTGTTCTTTATTACTATATAATTCTTGATAAAAATCTTCTACCCATTTCATGATGTCATCTTTTTTTCTTATTGAAGATATAAATTTCCTACCAATACCAAAACGTTGTTTTACACTCGAGACTTTTATTCTCTTGTACAGCTTTCCTTGCTAGTTCACAGTTATACTTTCTTATATTATTTTCAACTCTTTTCTGCACCATTTTACAAAATTCGAGATATTCAATCCTTTTTAATGCAACATTTTTGTATATCTTCATACTTCTTCTTAAATTCTCTAAACTCTCTAGAAATTTTATTGGTCAATTGCTGCTTTTTTCTACCAGCTATCTTTGTTGCAGTTTTTAAAAGTGTATCAGTTATTTTCATATTAATTTCATTCAAATCTGAATCATGTTCAAAATCTACTAATACTTGAGACTGATTTATAAGTTCTAATTTAAATTCATTAGAATGTTTCTGAAGATTAGGAATATCAACTGTAAATATTGTTTTTCTTAATAATTTTTGTCTCTCTAGTTTTGCGTTAACATGTATCTTGCATTTTACTACTCAATGATCACTTACTGTGTTAAATTTATTAAGACCATTACAATCTTGAAATATGTATTTTCTGTTAGTCAAAATATAATCCAATTCTGCTGTATCTTCATTTGGATGCTTCCATGCCCATTTCCTTTTAATATTTTTCTCAAAAAAGAATTCACAACATAAAGTTTTTCTTTTTCTGCAAACTCCACAAGTCTATGTCCTCTCTCATTTCTATTACCATAACCAAAATTACCTATAGCACTTTCATCTTTAATTTGTTTACCAATTCTAGCATTAAAGTCTCCCATAACAATTTTAAAATTTTGTTTACTCTGACCAAAAGCCTTTTGTACATCCATATAAAAATCTTCTACTACTTCATCACTATGAGAACTTGTTGGGGCATAAACCTGAATTATCTGCATTTGGTATCTGCTATTAAGTTGTATAACTAATCTTGCCACTCTGTCCGATACCCCATAAATCTCCACAATGTTGTTGTTCTACTTTTTATTTATAATGAATCCTACTCCACTTATATTTCCAATTTTTGTGCTTTTATAATAGAGTACATGTCCACTTTTTAAATCAATTGTCTCTTCGCTTTTTCTTCTAACTTCAAAGTCCAATAATGTCCCATTTAATATAAGACAGTTCTTCTTCTAATTCTTGCAATCTTCCTTCACTTGAAAGTGATCTGTAGTTGTAAGTACCTAAATAAAAAGTCGTCATCAAATGGCAGCCTGGGTCCACAATCAGAAGATTCGTAATACCCTCCGCCTTCAGCCACCAACCGCTGCCTTGGTTGGTGACTTTATAAGGGCCATGATTTATTTTTGTCTATTACAATTGTATATATGTATTGGAAAAATATTTATCATTTACACAAACATTCATTCTGCCTTATCAGGCAACTGAGAAAAAAAACCATGGTGTTTCTTGATCTTAATCTCAGAGGTAAAAAGCCAATAAACTCACCATGCTGGCTAATGCATGTTGGTCAGCAGCCCATCCATGTTCGTATACTATATGAATAATCACATAGTAATAACAGCTGCAACGACAAGAACGTATGGAGTGGACATTAGGAATTTGCCCTTCTCGGTTCCTTTAAGGCCTTCAAGAGGAATCAAAGAGTCTCCTTTCAGTTAATAGCAAACTCCTTTCTGCAGCCATTTCAAATTTAGTAACTAATAAATATATATGGATTATATTATTAATAATAAAAAGAAAGAACTCAAGTCTAATAAAAATGCAAATCAATTTTTAAAAATATTATGTAGAGGTATAAAGATTAATAATACATATTTTTAACAAAACTAAACAGAAAACAGAATAATTTTAATGAAAGTAAACGTTATAATACTTGTAAGTATGAAAGCAATCAGAATAATGATAAAAGTAATTATTTAAATATTGACAAAAATGTAAGGATCTGGAAAGTAAAAGATTTTATTTGGAAGAAACTAAGAATAAACTAAAACTAGATAATAACATTATTGCAGATGACAAAAATTCAGCAAATTCCAAACATAAAATATGATGTTAAAATATTCGTTTGTTAATAATTATATATAAAAAAAACTTTAAATGATCATAGAAAAAATTTAGTTTCATAATATGCTATATGAGGGGCGAAGGGTACTTATAAAAATAAAATATAATGGGAACTTGATTTGACTGCTTTGCTATGCTGACGTGACTGACTTTTGCTATACAAGATAAGTTAAAGTTTTACATATTTTTAATAGCATATAGATAAAAATTTGTTGCTGGGGAATACTTGTTTAGAGAATGGATGAAAAAAAAGAGTTGGAGCAGCGAGAGATAGATTCAATTGGATTTGGAAAGATTGAGAAAATAGTGCTAATGTTTGGAGAGTGATCTGAGACGCTGACATTTTAAATATAAAAAGAAATATTTTTTTTGTTTACTGTAATGAGGTGTTAAAACTAAGGCAAATGGAAGATTAGTTGGATTTTAAAAAGTTTGCAATTAAAATTTTTTTTTCAATTTAAGTGATTTATTTGAGAAAGAGGGTAACATTGAGATGTGAGTTTAGAGGAGTACATGTATCTTGGTCTCCATTATAAAAAGAAAAAAAATTTTTTGCATAGAGATATGGAGAGTGGTAGAAAAATCATAAATTTAAATATAGAATAGGAGAATTGGAAGAATAAATCAATGTGGATTGCATTTGTATCCCACAATGTATGTATGATGGTCAGAAGGAAACTAGATGCGCTTTGGTACATGTTAACGTTTTTCATAAGATTAGGAAGAATAGAAAAGATATATGGTTGTGGAGATCATGTATAAACATGATAAAAGAGGTGAAAAATGGTTTTTAAGTGTAGACAATTTAATTAAAAGAAATTCAGGAGAAATGGAGGGAAATGTAGATAAGGATGGTAGAATGGAGAATATATTTAGTCAGATTGACAAAAGATATGAATGACAAAAATAGCACAATGGGGATAACTAGGCAAAGAATAAGTAAGATAGAGGAAGAGGTAAAGAATGTAAAAGTAAAATTATAAGCAGCAGATAAAGAAATTACTGAATAGAAACGATAAGGAAGTTCAGAAGGTTGAAGAGAATGTTACAGATCAATTAGGGAATATAAACTATGAGATTTTGTGATAGGGGACTTGCTAATTCGAGAATGTGAAGATGTAACTGCAAGGAAAATAGAGATAGGTATGTAAGAGTATGTTTGCCTGGAGTTAGAATTAGGGGTGTTGCAGATAAGGTAAATAAACATTGGAGTAGAGATGTTTATTTTATGGTGGGGACAAATAATTTATGAGTGTCATTGGAGAGAGTAATAGATGAGTACAAAGAATTGATTAGTAGTTTGAATAATGTTAAAGGAAGAGTAGAAGTAGTAGGATTACTGCCAAGATTCGACAATAGGTATATGTTAGAAAAGGCATGATCTACAAATGAGATTGAAAAAATTATGCAAGAGAAGTAATGTTATGTTTGTGGATGTGTGGGATTATTTTATTTTTAAGAGGTAGTTATATAGTAAAAATGGATTGTATTTAATAAAACAAGGAAGTAAAGCATTAGGGGATTTGATTTATGAAAAATGTTATAGTTCGGGAAATTTATAAAGGGGAGTAGAGTTTTAAATTATAGTATTATCAAAAAGAAAGTTAAGAATGGACAGGATTGAAGTAAACAAAGGTAGCTGATATAGATGTGGAAAGGAAATGGGTCTGTAAAACTAATGATAAACAAACAAATTACAAATATAATAGAGAAGAATGAGTCAAAACAATTTATAAAAGGGTAATAATATATATATAAATAAGCATTTATTTTTATAGCGTCTGTATATAATTGTAATTACATTCATATCGGCCTTTCAAGCCAATTGTGCAAACGCTTTGCGAGTGTTAAATAATAAATGAATACCCTCTGACCAATACAAGATATAGAATTTATGCAGGAATAAAAAGAATCCCTCTTATTCCTACAACTCAAATATTTATATATGAGCAAATACTAGAAAATTTCATCAGCGTCATTCATTCAGACATTGTATATAGTAATTTAAAGTGACCGTTCTATCGTCATGCCTTCTGTGCCAGTACTTCAGATTTGCTCATATATAAATATTTGAGTCGTAGGAATAAGAGGGATTCTTTTTATTCCTGCATAAATTCTATATCTTGTATTGGTCAAAGGGTATTCATTTATTATTTAACACTCGCAAAGCGTTTGCACAATTGGCTTGAAAGGCCGATATGAATGTAAAAGGGTAATAAGAACGGTAGAAATTGTTAAAATTGGATATTTGAATATGCAAGGTGGTAAACCAGAAAAGTGGTTGTAATTAAATGAAGCAGTTAAAAATGAAGGGCTTGAGGTATTAGCAGTAGTGGAAACACATTTAAGAGAACTTATACTGGAAAATTTGGGATGGAAAGATACAAATAGAAAAGAAAAAAGGAATGGTAGTATAAAAGTTATGTCAAAAAAATATTTAAATACTGTAAAGTGTCAAGATTTGTGGTGTGTGATAAGGTTAGGAAGACAATGAATGGTAGCTATAATGGGTTCTAGTCTTATAGCTAAAGACACCACTCTATGGCGCCGTTTTCATGCTAAAACACATAAAAATGCTGTTTCCGCGGCCGACACGTTCGAACCCGCGTTTTCTATATAATACAACTTTTTTGTTGTGCTACAGAATGCAGGCCACTATGTCGCGCAGTACAGCATGAATGTCGCATCGCAGCAAATAAATTTGGCGAATTCGCAGTTTATAAAATTGGTATGGCTTGGTGAGAGGGTGTGTATATTTGAATTGGATGGAAATATTGTTTTGATTGAATTTTTTTTTTTTAAAGTATTGAAATGTTCAGATTTTCTAAAGTAATAATTATCAGACTTTTTACACAGTACTGTATTGAAGTTTTAAGTGGGAAATTGTTGACAAGATATATGTGTAAAGTGAGTTGAAATTAGGTAACTCGTCAAGTAACGTACTGTTCGTAACATTCCACGAGACAAACAATATTCTACCGTGTGTTTATTTTTGAAGTAAAAAATAGCGGAAACACAAAAATATCCAGTAAGAAAAGTACAATTCTACACTCTTTTTTTAAATTTCATAAAAAGCATATATTATAAACATGGTTAATAAGTAAAGAAGACATTTTATACATATATTTGTTGTTGTTTAAAAACTTTTACTTTCTTTCTTTTCTCCGCCTACTGTTATACTTTGTTGAATATATTTTACGTTTATTGTTATCATTTATTTTATATATGTTAATAAAAAATAAGTATTTACAAAAAGTTAGGATGTTGATATTTTTTATTTTAGCATTACAAAAAACAGAACCCTAACCCTAAAACTAACCCTACTTTTACTTTTTATTGTCATTCTATTTGAAATAAAAAATAGCAGTAATATCTGTTTGTCCGTAAAAAATAAAAATGTAAAACGAAGACTAAAAAAGTAAAAAATAGTGGTAACACAATAATATCTGTTTGTCTGTAAAAATTAAAATTTAAAAGGAAAACTAAGAAATTTTACTTTTTATTCCGATTATGAGTTTTTAAACAACAACAACAAAAAAAGCCGTAACCCCACTAAAAAAATATCCAATAGAAAATTGTTTTTTCTAATAAAGCAAAATAAAAAACATGAATCAAATTGTAATTTGTTGATTTTATTTTACATTTACTGTTATCATTTAATTTGTATATGTTAATAAAAAATAATATTTAAAAAAGACGATTTTTTTTTTTTTTTTCGCATTACAAAAAACACATCAAAATGATTAAGATAAATGGCCTGGGAATGTTCATAATTTATAGTTTTAGCGAGAAAACAGTGCCATTGAATGGCGTCTTTATCTATAATGTAGCACCCTATAATGTATATGGCTACTGGAGATAGTCAAAATATAATGGAGAGGAAGAGTAGCATATATGAATGCCAATCTAAAAACATACAGTTTCAAAAAAAAAAGGAAAAGAAAATAATGGATATAGGAAATATGAATGGGCATTTGGATAACAAGAATTGACAGCTTTTGAAAAATTTTGACACAGTGAATTTGAGCATTGGAAATGTATCAAATATTTATGCGGGACAATACGCATGGTCTAGAAATAATAAAGAGGTAATGAATAAAGTATGAAAAATTAGTGTTTGATAATGAAGAGAGAATATGTAATAGTGATCTTAATTTCTTTATAATCGAAATAGTAATGTGATGGAAAATAATAATAAAAGTAGAAGTGATAGTGAAAGATGTAGATGGAGAGTGAATGATAAGAATAAGTTAGAAGAATATAAAATAAAAGTAGAAAAAATTATGGAAATTTGTTAGGGATGAATATGAGAACTGATGTGGTAAAGTAGAAAAAGTGGCAAATAGGGATTTAAGTGAGAATATTCAGAAGAATAAAAGTAATAGAAAAGCAAGAATTAGTTAAAGTATAAGAGAGGAAGAAAGCATACAGAGAATATAATTGTGCTATTAAAAACAAAGAAAGTGAAAAAGATGTTAATATTAAATGGGAAAACTATTTAAATAAAAAGAAGTTGATTAAAATAGATAATTACAGAGGGAATGAAATTAAATAGTAAATTATTGAGGATATTAATAAAAGTGGAAGAGATGGGAGTAACAAGAAGGAATTAAGGGAGAAAGAAATAATTAAATGGTGAGGAGAAAGAAAGTAATTCTAGAGAAGAATTAGAGACAATCTTAAATAAGTATGTAATGGATATAGAAAAGATGTTAGATATGAAGAACAAGGTGGTAACAAACATAAAAGCATATAGTAATGGAAATATTAGTTTTACAAAAAATGAATTGAATATGGCAGGAAAGAAATTGAAAAGTGGAAAGGCAATGTTTAGATGGATGGGCAACAGAGATGGTGATGAATTTGGAAAACAGGGCAAATTTCCAACATGTGGTATAATGTAAGAGCGAGGCTATTATTTAAAGGAAAATGTAAGAACCATAGAAAGATACAAAATTATAGACCAGTAGTGGTAATGTCGGTATTACATAAAATTTTTGCATATGTGGTGACTAGAAGAGTGGCGAAATAGATGGAATAATATAGTGAGAGAAATGCAAGATTTTAGAAAGGATAGGAGTATGGGAGATAGTTTATTTATAGTCCCACAACTTATAGATATGAGTAGGAATACAGGTATGCAGTTTTATATGGCCTTTATACATATAGAATGTAACGATCCGGTGAAAGTGACTTAACGTCAACTGCACTACAGGGCGCCATCTAGGCATTTGAACCTAGAAAAATTTATAAGGTAGGCAGATACGTAAGTCAAAAAAAAAAAAAATTTTTTTTTTTTTAAATTTTGATTCCGGTCGTTAGCCCATGTCACTAGCTCAGTGGAATAGCAGAGATTAAATAATATAATATCTTATCTAATTATATCTCAATATTAAAAAAATAAATAAAATAAGCCACTGCCAGCAATTAACATACAAAAATTTATTTACGCACATATATATAAGATTTAAAATTATTTTAGTATTAGTTTTACATTTTAACATTTAACATTATTTTTAACTTTGATTTTTGACTTTAATTTACATTTAATTACTATTATATTCTAATTTTACATTTTAATTAAGTTCGCACAGATAAATTTATGAAAGCTTGTTTATAATGTTGAATATAGATCGGTTACATAGATTTCACGGTCAAAAACATTTCAAAGTAAACATAAACGATCAAAATACAAAATTATTGATTACTGACAATTGCGGAGGGAACTTTATACGTAACCCAATAGTATTCACCATAAGATACTGGCATTGTCACCAATAACTTAAAAGACATCCGAATAAATACATTTTTGATACTCACCGTAAGGTATCATGATTTATCGAATGTCTATATATTTTGATCAAATATGGAAACGCAAAACATAGTTAACCAATAAACAATCCATGCAAGCGTCTATAAACAACTTAAATTTAATGCATTTTTATTTAGGGTCGAGTATGAATAGACCATATAAATTTGCTTTTGACAATAAACATTCTATCCCTATTTAACCTTAGGCTAAAATTCGCAGTCAAACTGGCATCAATCCATCTGATATATCGATGTATTCAATGTAATTCGGAATACGGCAGCACCAAAGAGATTAAGAAAAGACATTGACTCTCAATCAGATAGGAATATTACATCTATCTAACGAGAAGAACAATAAAAAAAAAACTCCATAGAAAGGAACTGCGTTCTCCGTCTTATAATTCCTTCCATAGGCAAACGGGTGAGTGCGGCGTATATATAAACGATTCTGCCAGTAGCGAATCTCTGACTTCATCTACTAACTACATCAATATATCCAATCCACTGACCCAATCTAACAACGACATAAATAACCTAAGATTACCCTCCCCTAATATAACTTTACAAATCTATACAGCCATTCACGCCCGACTTAAGTTTAACATTTATATAATTAATTTAACGAAAAACAAAAAAAAATCATGATAAAAACTTAAAGAATAAAAAATAAATAAATGGAAATGATTTTACATAAATAAAAAAAAAAAAATACATCAAATAACACTATTAATAAAGAATTTAGTTTGGTCAGATAGGATTCTATTTGTAACAATTAATTAAATACTAGAAAGTTTAAAATTTAAAGTTCTTAGTGTTTTCAAATTAATATTGTTCGTTATATCTTAGAAAGTTCTTACGGTTTTAGAAATGTTCATCTTTTACAGTTGCTTGCCGTTTGAAATCCAGCGTTAAATTTCCCGATGATCCTGTGGTCCTCTGAATATAAGAAAAGCGATGTTTCATTTTTCCATTTTATAACAACTGAAGGGATTGAACGTGCGTCCTTCAATCTCTTCTCCCGCACTAACATCTATCTGTCACCTCGTAATAATCATAACAACTCCAATCACTCACTATAATTTTCAACCTTGTCCTTTTATATTCATTTGAAGGATTGCATTTACATTACGTCATCGATGCGATGATCCTTTTCGTTGAGGTCCGATTTCCCAATGGATTTCTTTCATTGGCTATTTGTTTCTATTGTTTTCCTATCTGACCCATGTTTTTACATTTAAATGCCCAAGGCTGGTTTACATTTGACTAATTAAATTTATCATTTCCATTTCTGATTAATTAACCTGTTTTCCAAATAAAAGATATATTTAAAGATAAATTTAAAGATATAATTTTATCTCCAAATCTTTTTAAGTTTTTGTTTTTAAAATACCTTTTCTATTTTTAATACAGTTTTATTTTAATAATTTTTTATATCTGTGCGATTTAATATATACGAGTTTAAGATATTTAATCTCAATTTTTAATTCTAAAAGAAAATTTTTAAATGCGAACTTTTTAATTTACTTTCATGTTTAATAAATAAAAAAAAAACAACAATGTAACGAACGTCTGTGTTCGTTACAAGAAAAGGCATATGATATTAGAGTAAATAGAAATAGATTACGGGTAAGTTTAGCAAATTTGGGAATGAATGGATCTTTAATGGATTCTTATTAAGAGATTGTATGAAAATAATTACTATATGTATCAAATAGCAAATAAAGAATCAGTTAAAGTTAAAAATGGTGTGGGATTAAGGCAAAAATGCTCCATGTCACCTACTTTATTTTCGTTATATTTGAGAGAAATGGAGAAGGCAATAGAAAGACTAAGAAGAGAATTACAGATGCCATTAATATAGATGGCAAGGGAGTGTATACATTATCAGGTCTTTTATTTGCTGATGATATTTTTTTGTGCACAGAACGTAGGGAAAATATGGAAGTTGTGCTGAAGACTTGCGCAAGTGTGCCTAAAGAGATGGGGATCAAATTTAGTGGGGAAAAACCAAAAGTAATGATGATAAATACTGGGGGAAAAGAAATATTTTTTCTTGAGGGATCTAAAGTTAAATATGGTGAATAGATATAACTATTAGGGAATGGTCTTAAGAGTAATTAGAAGGATTGCTTGGATGAATGGGAGAAAAAAACTGATAAATGAAGCAAAGAAAAGAAACAGATTGATAAAAAAATCAACAATGTTTTCATATAATAAATATGATGTAGCAAAAATTGTATAAAAAAGAATAACAATGGCAAATTAACTTATGGTAATGATGCATTATGTGTTAATAAACGGGTGCTAATTATTTAGAAAAAGTACAAAGAGAAGTAGGAAGATATGCTTTAGATGCAGATGTGCGGATAGTAAAGGAGGCAATTCAAGAATTCAAGAAAAAATGGGATGGTCAAGTTTTTATATGAGAGATGCAAAAAGCAAAATGAAAATGTTCGGTAGATTGCAATTTATGGATAATAAGAGAATAACTAAAATAGTATATAATTGGGTTATGAATAAAGGACAGGCAATAAAAAGATAAGAAAGATAGTACAGTATGCAGATTTGGATAAAGACTTTATGTCAGTATACTTATACAAAAGGTAGATATGATTGCATTAGAAGAATTGTTGATTGTTATAGTGGTAACAAATGGGATAGAAGAATAGATGCATTAATAAAAAATAGGACGTTGGAGAGATAGTAAACTAGTATGGAGAGAAGAGTCTAAATATTTATTGGATGTGAGTTAATTTACAATAATAGCAAGGAACGTAGTCTACTGTTTAAGGCTTGAACAGGATCATTAGCAACAAGGGAGTATACACATAAATAGAGAAATGTGAGTGATTTATGTAAGGAGGACATGGAAATATTAGGCATTTGCTAATTGAATGAAAGCAGAAAGGTACAAATGATAAAGTTGTAGGAGAATAAATATAAACTAAGTGATTATACAGAAAGTGCATTCTTGATCTTTATGCTGGGTTTGGAAAGAGATAAGGGGATGTAAATAGGAAGGCCATGAAGTGGACAAAGATGATGTTGTGGATATTGGATGGAGCAGGATAAAGAAGAATACAGAAAAAACTTAGGGTGGGGAATGCAAAGGGAAAAGCAAGGTGGCTAACATGTTTTTCTGGGTATAGTGACAGAGATTCCTGACTGATAAAGAAGTAGTCATATAAAAAATTTGCAACATTTTACAATTTTCTTATATTTGAATGTCAAATATTTTACAGTTAAATTGATAATAAAATATTCAAGTTTATTCTATATGGCTTGATAAATTAATAAATAATAGATCGTTTAATTTTATGTAACTATTATTAAATATTAATTTTTTTTTCATTATATGTGGAAGTTATTTTTATATATTGAAATTATTACTTTAAAAATGTTGGTTTAATACTTTTATCAGCCATGATGAAAGAAAAATTATTAAAAGTATCCTGTAAACATTTTATTAACATTAACAATTCATTTGCAATTTGTATATTCATAGACAACTTTTCTTAAATTTTACTTAATTTTTGATCAAGAAATGAAACACCTTATAATCAAAATTTCACTTGACTGATTATAATTCTTTCTGGCAGATATGTTTGATTCAACATTGTTTGCCTTTTTTTTTTTATACAATCTGATAAAAATTGTTAAGTATATATTTTTTAACTTCAATTACATTTAGTATTTATTAACAATTTTATTATTTATCTTAAAAAAATACATTGTTTTAAATTTTGCATTTTTTGCAGAATTTAAAAGCATTTAAATATAGGCCTTTCTTAAGTAACTGATACAAAAAATAAAAACAAATATTCAAATCTTTATTTTGCTTAAAAATACTTCAAAATATATTTCTTACTTATTTTAATTCTGAAAGATATAATTCATATAAAAATTTTAATAAATATATGGCCAGAATATCTATTTTCAAAAGCACTTAAAATTGCTTCATTTCAGAAAAGCCATTCTTGAATCGCAAAAGATTAATTTATAGTTATGTGTGTATATAAATGTATATATTAATTAATACAGTAATGGAATGATAAATTATCCAAGCACTGCCCATATCAATACAATGCTCTTTACTATCAAATCTCTTCATAAACAAAAAAATGTAACATCTTTCATTTGCTTCTCCAATTTTTATAAGAATAACAGATCTGACAATGAATATAAAAGAGTGAATTATATATTTTATAGATGTGCATGTTGTTTTATGTTTTAATGTATCATATAATTATAAATGCTTAATCAATAGTACAATATACTTAGCATTTGATTCCAAAAGTATTATACAGAGAACTGCAAAATTTTTTTATTTTAATCAACATACATTTATTTCTATATAGAGAATTACATGAATAGATTAAATCAAATATTATGGTTCAAATTACCTCTACATAAAATTTATAAATACTATGTAACATCATGCTTAATCATATACTAAAACTCTGAACTGGTAAACTACACCAGAATTTTATATTGTTATTAAAATATTTTAATTAGCATGTGTGTAAAATTTTGCAATTAATTTTTTTTTGTTTGTGATGTTTAATGTTTTAATTTTATTTTGTACATTGTTAATAAAATCGACATTTAAAATAAAAATATCTTGAATATGTTTATTGATATGAGTAATCTATAAATACTCCAAATTCACACATTCTACCAATCGACCAATCAAACTTGAACAGGAAGTAAAACTGATAAGAATGCAAGATATGTGTTCCAGGATAGGTTTGAGCCTGAAGATTTTTTAATCTCAGACTTAAAATGGGATTATAATTTGAACTACAATGATAATTGAAGACACCAACATGCAAGGAGTGGAACTTGAAATAAAAGGCTAATGAAGAAGGATTTTTCATCAGAGGTAGGAATACATTTTATATTAATAGAATTATTAAGTGCACCCACACCAAATCATATCATGTGGAGTTTAAAATATCATTTACCCAAAAACATGATTTGGGATCACATCTATGACTCAATCTAAATTTCAGGCTAAATTTAGTTTACGATAACCTGGAACTATTCATACATAGCTACTCCAAGCTAACTCATTCTACATTCATACTCTTATAACTATATATATGGTATGGCAGAATATGTATATATATCTTTTTCTTTAGAAACAAGATTACCTATGTGTGTTATAGATAAAATGGTCTTGATTGTTTAAGTAAAAAGGTATTTACAGTCCTAAATTTCACTTTATTCAAGGCTTTTTAAAACATTTATTCATCATATTTTAAATAACATATATAGCAATTCTTCACTTTTGATAAGTAACAACACATCCACTACTTAATGATTTGCTATTAATATACATGTTTATATGTACTTCACTATTTTTAACTGTTTAAGTATTTCATGTAATATTGTTCAATTTAAAATATTCTCCAGAGGTCATTATTAGATAGTAATTTACCAAGAACATTATTTGTTGTCCTAAATAATATTCAAATTGTACTTATTTGGGTTAGATTGCATATATGTTAAGTCAAATTAATTTTTTATTTACAGAAAATGATAATCAAAAATTAATATATAAACTTATTACATGAAACCCTTAATGATATTAATCATCAAAATACTGATAGTAGACATGAATTAGACATCAAAAAAATACTAACTATATGTACATATTAGATGGAAATAGTCCAATATAAAAATACAGCTATGTACAAATGTTTCTCAATGAATATTATTAATAAAATGAAAGGATTTAACTTAATTCAGTTTGATATTGGCTTACCTTTTAATACATAATTTTTTGGAAAGATAGGCTCTATAACCCGATCTTATATAAGGATTAGCTTTTAAATAGTATGGGACTGAATGGAAATCATATAAAATAATTTCCCTATCCCATGATTGAAGGTCCATTCCCAAAACTTTATCGAGTGACCAAAGATTAGATTTACATATCTCCAAGAAAAATTGATTACCATTTTCAGTTGATTTCATCGCAATTTTTTTAGAAATTCAATCAAATATGAGACGAGAAATGCATGCTAGAATAATCAACTGCCCTTAATAATGGTCATTCTCCCAAATTCAGTAAATCTAAATTAAAAAATAAAATAAAAATGTATTAACAAATGTAAAATTAAGGTACAAACTACATTAATAAAACTGTATTTAAGCCATTAAGAAATAATAAAAAATATTTAAGATTTGAATACAAAAACATTTTAAATCGTTAATATCTTGAGATTATAATTACAAAAATATCATTTATAAAAAAAATACTTATCAGACACAATGTACTGTATATCAAAAGATAACAGATTTAGACATTTTAAAATCTACTATATAAATATACATACCAGCATTGTTTTTTTATATTTACTAATAATTGTTGGTAAATTGGTTTTAGATTTAAAACATTAACGTTTTTTTTTTTTTCTGAGAAAATGTTAAAAAAAATTACGATTATAATTGTCAAGACATTTCATTTTAAATTTGTAACTGTAAAAATGCGAAGACAAAAATTACTGAATACACTTAATCAAATACAAAATTTTGCTTTCTTTGAAAGCAAAAGCACCGGCAAATTTTGTTGCCAATGCATTATCCAGTCGTCTGCAAACATCATCCATATTGATGACGTTTGATTTGCCATTAGCGCCCTCTATTTTATAACTGCTAAAAAAAATCAGTTTTAAATTTCTGCTTTGTGTCATATTATACATATAATGTTTAATATAGTATTTAATACAAAAACAAATGATTAAAAAAAATTTTTTATACATATAAAACTTTGTATATCTAAAAATTAAGATTCAAGAATAGTACAAATTATAAAACGGTCACGTGATAAAAGTTTCCCATTAATCGCTTCTGGATTGTGCATATGCAAGCACTCACATTCTTGCTATTTATACAATTATAAATAAGGGTGGGAAATATACATGTATTAAACAACCAACAGAAAATTTAGATTATTGCATTGTAGTTGCAAGTCATTCATAATTCTTTCAGTCTTATTTTCTATTAATTCGTGTAATATATAATTCATTTGAAGAAGGCATATTGATCGTATTTTGTACTTTCTGAATTCCATTTCAGTTTTATTAAATATAGACTCGCCACGATTAATTTCATAGCTATAAATGATACTATAATAATAAATTACGTAGTGCTGTATCACATTGTCAGATCAATAATTATTGATCGATTAATATCACTAAAAAATATTTAAAGTTCAAACTTTCAAATGTACAGAGATAGAAACGTCTCGTTTGAGAATTTATTTGAATAGAAATATTAATTTTACATGAGCATAATTTTATTTATGGACTTTTTTTTTTTAGCAGCTGAACTATTAATGAAATACAAAGAAACTTGTAGAGATTCCAACCAGGAGATGAATTCATCAATGGTTCTATTAAGTTGTTATATTCTACTATGATTATTCATAGACTTGGCAATTATTAATTATATGGTTCATTGTTGGCCAATGACTGTTAAATTCCTTTTATAAAATGCAATGCTGTCCTGAATCTATTGGTAAGAAGTTGACTTCCTAGAGGTTTTCCTTTAAGAACCCAACTACTTTTATTATTTAATCTCAAAAAAGAAATTTGGAAATTCATTTTTACACAATAATCTTTGAGTTATTTGAAGAGATTCATGGTTACATATTTAGAATAGAAATCTTGAATTAAATATTATATGGTGGAGTGGATGTAAAACTGTCTGGAATATTTTAGTTTTTATATATATTTTTTGTGAGGCAACTTGTTATACCCATAACAAGGAAATAGACTTAAATGTATTAATAATAATATTTAACTGAGTATCCAGAAAATTACTGTGGGCACTTTTATTCCAGTCAGAGGCACACTATTCATCATCAGTATTCTATTCTATGCTAAGGAAGCTATCCATGAAGTATTTATGTCAAAACCTAAGAAGTACCAATACTGTTTCAGTCTGTTTCAAAAGTTTATATTCAGATTATGAAATGTTTTCCTATAATTTATATAAAAAGTTAGTGTTATATCTCAACTTACCTTCAACTAATAGACTAGTTCCAACTCCATCTTATCTTGATTGGATTGAGCATTCATCACTACCAACCAATAGATATTTCTATAGATAAGATATATCCAATAGCAAAACAGGTCTATAGGTGATAATGTTCAGTAAATCCAATTGCTTTCATTATGGAAAAGGAACTGGATATCCAGTTGAAGGTATTGTCAGACAACAACAAATTATTCTCAGAGCTGATTGACAGAACACACATCTACTATATACTTAAAACTGTGTGAAGCAAATTTACACTAAGACTGGAAGTTGTTAGATCATAACCAGACATGAGACAAACTGCCACAGAATGGCTGGCAGTGTCACTGCGCCTACAAATAAAGCAAGCAGTCACAGTACAGATGGAAAGATTACATAAATCTACATAAACACCTGAGTCTTTTACATTAATAATTGCATGGTAATTAAATGTGATACCAAGACAACATTAGGCATATGGCACAGAAACAGTTTTGTACATATGTTGTATATACATATGTTAATAAAATATTTAATTGTATTTATATGAGTGTATTTACTACATATACAAAAATAACAGCATACTATTTTTAAAAGACAAAACTCTCCATACAGTAATGTCACTCAGTGCAAGCCAGGGTAATCAATGAATGCCAGAAGGCTTGTGCATAAAAACCCTATCTAGTGCCTACTCATCCAATATTCCCAGATTAGTTTTTAGCTTGTAGCTTTCATCAGTGAGTAGCTTTAAATCTGAGAGCACTGCACCTAGATCTTAGGATTTAATGCAACTCGATAGTTATAAATTATAAAGCTAAATTTACTCCAGAGAAAAATAATAATGAAATGTAAATAAATATCTAAGTTTTAAATGCAATAAGAAAGATTTTTAATAAGTTTAACAAGAAATAGAAACAGATTAGTTATATAAATTTTAGTTTAAATTTAACAGCAATAAAGGAAGATGGTTGGCAGTTAGATTAAACTTAAACAGACAAAGATCGTAGGGTAAAAGCATTCTACAAAAGTTTGCTGAAAGATAAACCATATTCATAATTACAAGGCCGAATATAACTAATGGTTTTAAGAGACAGAAAAACATTAAACTAAATTTTAGAAGGAAATAAACGGATAAAATATTTGAGGTTAATTACTAAAGAAAGTGATGGACATAATTAAAAGCTGGATCCTAATCATCATTGTAAAGTTTCATTAGCCAAATGGGAAGTGCGGTTAGCTTGGAATGTTACGAATTATGGATATTGAGCAAGGGAAAAGGTAATATAAATAGTGCACACTAAAAGGAGAAAATGGAAGTACAGTTACCTTGGAATGTTAGGAGTTTATGAAGGATGTCAAGCAAGGGAAAAGGGAGTATAAATAGTGCACACTAAAAGGAGTAAGCTATGGTCAGCTTTTCTCTACTTATCATAAGCTGCTGTTGTTGTTGTGTCATGGATGTCATAAGGATAACAAAGAAAGATGGTTGGCAGTTAAATTAAACTTAAACAGACAAAGATCGTAGGGTAAAAGCATTCTACAAAAGATTGCTGAAAGATATACCATATTGTTAATTACAAGGCCGGATGTAACTAATTGTTTTAAGAGACAGAAAAAACTGTGTATCATTTAAAATCAAACAAACTAATTTTAGAAGCAAACAAATGGATAAAATATTTGAAACTAATTACTAAGGAATGTGAATGGCATAATTAAAAGCTGGATCCTAATCATCATTGTAAAGATGATTTAACTAAATGGAAGTACAGCTACATTAGAATGTTAGGAATTTATGAAGGATATCATTCAAGGGAAAAAAGAGTATAAATAGTGTGCACTTTCTCAACGAAAACTGCTGTGTGGTGGATGTCATAAGGACCTTGAGAAAAGCTGGGGGGAAAGTGCCCAGACTTTTCTGCAATGATGGATTTGTCTCTGTGCCCGTGCCCTTGAAGGTTAAAGATAGCCAACTAGAATAAGTTTTAACAGACTGCACCGGTTTTTTATTATTTATGTATGCCTGAAAAGGCCCAAACAGGATTGCATTTTATAAAATAACTGTGAATATAAATTTTAGTATTCACTTAATGTTACCACTATTATAGGGACATGATTAGTTATTCAGTGGTGAGTGGGGCAGTGAAGAGAGAACTTTAAATCAAGGACTATTTTATTACATGTGTAAATAAAGTAAATATTCTTGCTACTCAGTTAAATCTTAATTTATGTGCATGCATAATATGTAAATAAATATATTTAATCATCATTAATAATGTTTGGTAATTTATAATTTTGTGGTAATTGTTGGCAGCCAGCTTCATGGCCAAATACACAACAAAGCTGATGCAATCGGGCAGTCGTATCCAAGCCAGGTACAAAAGTAGGGATTGTCATACAATAGTGTGTATGAGCACAGACTTTCACGTGACCCATCACTCATTACTCTATCTCATATCACTGATACACTTGAACACATGTGTTGAAAAGATAAATAATCAACAATATAAGTATTTCATGCTAAACCAGCAATCATCAGTTGGTCCAGACTATCATTTCTACACATATATATACAATAAGTGGTCAGATATATATTAAAATAGCCAATCTTCATACTTTAATAGACAGGCTTCAATCCACTCCAACTCTACAACCATCCATCCAATTGAAAATCTGATGATGTAACACTCAAAGGCCATCCTGAGGCTGGGATTCTTGTCACATACAGTAGTGCCACACTGTGCCAAACAGAGTAATCAATGGATGCCAGAAGGCTTGTGCATAAAATTCCTATTAGTTTCTACTCATCCAATATCCACAGACTAGTTTCTGGCTTGTGGCCATCATCAGTGAGGAGCCTTGGCTCTGAGAGCACTGCACATAGATCTTAGGATCTAATGCAACCCTCCAGCAGCCACCTTTTAACTCTACTTTACTACAAAACTATGAGAATGAAATTGAAAACATTGTTAATATCTTCAATCTAAGCTCAATAGCTTATATAGTGGCACAGGGTGGCACTACTATATGGAGAGTTTTGCCTTTGTTTACAACAATTATGTGCTAGTATAGAGATGGTGATCATGTGATGTTTAGTGGTTTAACACCAATCCTGTCTAATAGGATAGTGGTGTTGTTTAAGAGCCAAAGACACCAAAATGTATGAGTGCTGAAATGAGTTCAGACCCATATGACTATATAAGCTATTGAGCTTAGATTGAAGATATTAACAATGTTTTCAATTTCATTCTCATAGTTTTGTAGTAAAGTAGAGTTAAAAGGTGGCTGCTGGAGGGTTGCATTAGATCCTAAGATCTAAGTGCAGTGCTCTCAGATCCAAGGCTCCTCACTGATGATGGCCACAAGCCAGAAACTAGTCTGGGGATATTGGATGAGTAGGCACTAGATAGGGATTTTATCCACAAGCCTTTTGGCATCCATTGATTACTCTGTTTGGCACAGGGTGGCACTACTGTATGGAGAGTTTTGCCTTTATTTACAACAATTATGTGCTAGTATATTGATGGTGATCATGTGGTGATTCTTGTTACATCCATGTCGACCTAAAGTCAATCTGCCCCCTCATGCTAATAAGTTTAAAATGAAATAGAAATAGATTCGGTACAAAATAAATTAACTTTATTTTAGGTAAATTTTAGTTTAAATGTAATAGCAATAAAGAAAGATGGTTGGCTGTTAAATTAAACTTAAGCAGACAAAGATCGTAGGTTAAAGCATTCTACAAAAGATTGCTGAAAGATAAACCAAATTGTTAATTACAAGGCTGGATATAACAAATGGTTTTAAGAGACAGAAAAAACATTAAACTAATCTTAGAAGGAAACAATTTGAAGCTAATTACTAAGGAATGTGATGGACATAATTAAAAGCTGGATCCTAATCATCATTGTAAAGTTTCATTAGCCAAATGGAAGTGCGGTTACCTTGGAATGTTAGGAATTTATGAAGGATATTGAACAAGGGGAAAAGGGAGTATAAATAGTGCACACTAAAAGGAGAAAGCCATGGTTAGCTTTTCTCTACTTATCGTAAGCTGCTGTTGTTGCTGTGTCATGGATGTCATAAGGATAACAAAGAAAGGTGGTTGGCAGTGAAAATAAACTTAAACAGACAAAGATCGTAGGTTAAAAGCATACTACAAAAGATTGCTGAAAGATAAACCAAATTGTTACGTACAAAGCTGTATATAACTAATGGTATTAAGAGACAGAAAAAACAAACTAAATTTTAGAAAAAAACAAACGGATAAAATATTTGAAGCTAATTACTAAGGAATGTGATGGATATAATTAAAAGGTTGATCCTAATCATCATTGTAAAGTTTTATTAGCCAAATGGAAATACGGTTACCTTGGAATGTTAGGAATTTATGAAGGATATCGAGCAAGGGAAAGGGGAGTATAAATAGTGCGCACTAAAAGAAGAAAGCCACTGTCAGCTTTTCTCTATTTATTATAAGCTGCTGTTGTTGCTGTATCATGGATGTCATAAGAACCTTCAGAAAAGCTGAAGGAAAAGTGCCCTGACTTTTCTGCAATGATGGATGTGCCCAGAGCCGTGCCTCTGAAGGTTAAAGATAGCTGGCTAGGGGAAATGTTAATAGACTGCACTGGTCATTTATTATTTATTTACACCGGAGAAAGCCCAAATAGGATTGTGTTTTGTAAAATAACCATGAGTATAACATTTTAGTATTCACTAATGTTACCACTAGAATAATGGCAGGTATTATGGGGCAGTGAAGGTAGAACTTCAAGTCAAAAACTATTTTGTTATATGTGTAAATAAAGTAAATGTGATCATTACTCAGTTAAACCTTAATTTATGTATATGTATAATATAAGTATAGAGGATTTGAATTCAGATTTTTAAGCCCCTTCAACTATCCGCACTATCTCATACAACTGATACATATGACCACACACATGTAGAAAAGATAAATAATCACCAATATACGTATTTCATGCTAAACCAGCACTCATCAGTTGGTCCAGATTACCATCTCCCACACATATATATAATCAGTGCTCAGTTCATATTAAGATAGCAAATCTTCATACTTTAATGGACAGGCTTCAATCCACTCCAACCTCCAACTTTTCAGCCATCCATATCATTGAAAATCTGATGATGAAAACTCAAATCCCATGCTGATGCTAATATTATTGCCATGCCCATGTTGACCTGAAGTCACTCTGACCCCTCATGTATAGGACCGTATCCACTTAAATACATATAAGAGGGATGGACAGGATACAAGCTTGATATGTAAATATTTGAAAACCAGGCACTCTTCACAAACCTAGGATCTTAATTGTAAGTATAGAGGATTTGAACTCAGATTTTCAAGCACCCTTCAACTATCCACACTATCTCATACAACAGATACACAGACCACACACATGTAGAAAAGATAAATAATCATCAATATACGTATTTCATGCTAAACCAGCACTCATCAGTTGGTGCAGATTATCATCTCTCACACATATATATATATTCAGTGCTCAGTTCATATTAAGATAGCAAATCTTCATACTTTAATGGACAGGCTTCAATCCACTCCATAGTGTGGATAGTTGAAGGGTGCTTGAAAATCTGAGTTCAAATCCTCTATACTTACAATTAAGATCCTAGGTTTGTGAAGAGTGCCTGGTTTTCAAATATTTACATATCAAGCTTGTATCCTGTCCATCCCTCTTATATGTATTTAAGTGGATACGGTCCTATACATGAGGGGTCAGAGTGACTTCAGGTCAACATGGGCATGGCAATAATATTAGCATCAGCATGAGGTTTGAGTTTTCATCATCAGATTTTCAATGATATGGATGGCTGAAAAGTTGGAGTGGATTGAAGCCTGTCCATTAAAGTATGAAGATTTTCTATCTTAATATGAACTGAGCACTGATTATATATATGTGTGGGAGATGATAATCTGGACCAACTGATGAGTGCTGGTTTAGCATGAAATACGTATATTGGTGATTATTTATCTTTTCTACATGTGTGTGGTAATGTGTATCAGTTGTATGAGATGGTGTGGATAATTGAAGGATGCTTTAAAATCTGAGTTCAAATCCTCTATACTTACAATTAAGCTCCCAGGTTTGTGAAGAGTGCCTGGTTTTCAAATATTTGTATATGTATAATATGTAAATAAATATATTTAATGGTTATTAATAATGTTTCGGTAATTCATAATTTTGTGGTAATTGTGGGTAGTCAGCTTCATAGCCAAATACAAAACAAATAAAAATATTATTGTATAAGCAAATGACTGTGATGATACATACTATTTAGTCTAGGAAAATTATTCAATCAGATAAGAATTCTGAAAAAAGTAAGAAATAATAGGAAAGATTGATAAATCTGGCCATTAGATAATCATTTTGATTCCAATTATGTGATGAAAACTGTCAATATTTGAATTGTGAATTCTAGAATATTATACAGTGTATTCCAGTGAAAAGTTGACTGGATATCTTTCCAAGATGCCTGTAGTGCCATCTCAGAATCCATGCATGTGCTGCTTAGTGACAGTTTAGCTATTTGAACAAGGCAAAACTCTCCATACAGTAGTGCCACCCTGTGCCAACCAGAGTTATCAATGGATGCCAGAAGGCTTGTGCATAAAATCCCTATCTAGTGTATCTCATTCAATATTGCCAGACTAGTTTTTGGCTTGTGGCCTTCATCAGTGAGGAGCTTTGGATCTGAGAGGTTTTTGGAAGATTGCATTAGATCCTACAATCTAGGTGCAGTGCTCTCAGATCCAAAGCTCCTCACTGATGAAGGCCACAAGCCAGAAACTAGTCTGGGGATATTGGATGAGTAGGCACTAGATAGGGATTTAATGCACAAGCCTTCTGGCATCCATTGATTACTCTGGTTGGCACAGGGTGGCACTACTGTATGGAGAGTTTTGCCTTGTTTAATAACAATTATGTGCTAGAATGAGATAGTCATCATGTGAAGTTTAGCTATTCACAAAAAGTTTAAAGCATTAGCATGGTTGGATATCATGTTATAACATGAAATGTGATTTCACATAATTACAGATCATTTTTATGCTTTTCTAATATCATAAAATCTTGCAAGTGACTTGAAAAACATTCTTGTGACTTATGTTTTTACTGCCATACACACTTTGTATTATTCAAAATGTATCAGTAGCAATTTAATTTAAAACAAAATTTAATGGTACTTCATTTTTCTATGGTGGCTTAAGATTGAAAACACGCTGTTACATTATATACCATAACTCATGGACCAGATATAATAGCACCTTAAAATTTTTGTAGTTGTAGTATTCATACACTGAATAAGTTACTAAATTTAAAAAATGACAACATACTGCAGAAGTATACGTCAACAAAAATAAAGAAGCGAATTAATTGCATAAGTTTAAAAAAAAAGTATAAGGATTTAGGAAACTGATTGACAGCAGAGATAAGTAAAACATTTGTGGATTGAGAAATATTAAAAATGTACAGTCGTTTTCATAATTAGAAAGTTTTGCTTCACAAACTGATTCAAGAAATGGTAAAACAACATAAAATAGAATATCTGGAAAATTACATTAATTAAATTCAGGGCAACGAAATTTAATTAATTAGGAGAATCGGATAAGGGAAAAAAACTGCAGAATATATAAACTCAGATATTGCAGATGTTAAGTGCTTTTTGTTTCTCATCTTTCATGAATCTTGGTGTTGAGTATCTATTTCACCTGTAGCAAGGTCATGTACCAATGAGGGAGAAAACTCAGAGACTCAGATCTGAAGGTACAGAACTTATAATAGATCATCCTGGTATTTTTTCGTTTTGCAAGCCTAAAAGGCTATGAGAATTTAATATCGGGAAACTTCTAAAGTATTTAGCAGAGGTTGAAAAAGTTATGTCAGAATGAAGGATTGTAATTCCAGGAAGTAAAGTTAAAAGGATTTGGGAAGTACATATATATATATATATATATTTGTGTAGGTATATGTATATATAATATAACATCCACATTGTAAAAGTATAAATAATTAATTTTGCTATAGTTAAAGAGAGCAATAAATATTATTTTCTAAGATATCCTCATTTTTTAGAGTGTTTTCTCAGTATAGTTGTCAGAGAATATACCACAATAAATTATTGCAGTAGTAAATAGCAAAACTATGCTATTATATAACATACATTGATTCAGAGATGGGTACCGATAGTTTAGAAAGATAATCAGTCACTTTTTCACTGAATTACATTAGACATAGTAAAAGGATAAAAAAATAAATAATGCATGCCATATTAGTTACAAATAAATCAAGTCAGCTGTCACATGACCTAATTTAAACAAGCTTGTATTACAAATGTTTTATGAAAAGCTCACAAATAAGCTCTTAACAAGCTTTGCAGAATATCCTCAACCCCAGACTTGTTTCTGCTACTGTCTTCATTAATACAGAAATTAAATAAACTGATGAAGATGCTAAGGAACTTCCCTGCGTAAAAATTTATATTTAAAAAAAAACATTCTTTAAAAGTCACAATATTTCCAAAGAAGAAAACATCTAAAAGCTATCATGTTTCCAAAAAAAATGAAATCTGCTGTGTATGAAAGAATGAAAAGTTGAGGTCACAAGAATCAAATAGGTTCATTTGAATAAGAATCTAAAAAAGTGTGAAGTGAATGAATACGATGTCTGCCAACAATTGTTAATTTTAATTCGAGCTATGCCAGAAATTGTTACCATCCCAACTTTGGAATTCAGAATTATAGAAAGCTGAAAATTTTATTTAAGTAAAGTAAATTATGTACTCTGGAATAATAATAGTTTGTGCCACATTTTATTATTTAAAGTAAATTGGGCTTCTTATTAACAAACATCAAAAACACATTTCATTATTATTTATTACTACTCACAATTTTATCACAGCCATAATATAAACAGAATAAATTAGGTCGCTTTTCAAATAATATGTATGTAAGATTATTAAATATTGCATCAAAACTGAAAACTTCACATATATATAAATTTTGAAATTTTTTGGTTATTAATGCATCTGAACTCTACCTTACTGTGACCATTCACAGTCCAGAAAATCAGACATCCTCTTATTATATAAACATATTGTAAAAACCTATAGTTCAGGGGTCCCCAACCCTATGCCCGCGGGCACCATGGCGCCCGCAGACCATTTTATGTGTGCCCGCCGCTATCCGAACACGATAAAAAATTATTTATCTGATACAAATAAATTTAATTTTTGAATTTTTTTTATGAATTATTGTATTATATTGTAGGGCATACTATACTTTTACAGCGTAAAAATATAAACGTCAATTATATGTTAAAATTTAATTTTTGAAATAAATATTTTTTTGTACATTATGCACATGCGATATGATGTGATGTGGCTTCTCCGTAAACGAAGTCAAGAATATCTCAGCAATTATGTCCATATAAAAAATAAATGGTGCCCGCCACCTGGCCGGTATTATGGAATGTGCTCTTAAGTGCAAAAAGGTTGGGGACCCCTGCTGTAGTTGTTGAGCATTAACAAAGCAGGTTATATATATATAAAATCAAAAGCTAAAACAGTCAATAAGGCAGCCTTTTAATGGCAAAAACGTTTGAATATGTTATTAGCTTTATAATTCTAAATCTTTATTAGAAGAGATTTTTACTTTTTTTTTTCTGTTTTAAAAAAAATTTGTGATTGTGAAGCTGAAAACTTATTTAAAAGTTCTTATAGGTATATGAGCACAGACTTTCAATGACCCACCACTCTCCACTCTATCTCACAACACTGATACACTTGAACACATATATGTCAAAAAGATAATTAATCACCAATAGATGTATTTCATGCTAAACCAGCAACCACCAGTTGGTCCAGATTATCATTTCTACACATATATGCAATAAGGGCTCAGATATATATTAAGATATCCAATCTTCATACCCTAATGGACAGGCTTCAATCCACTCCACACTCCAACCATCCATCCAATTGAAAATCTGATGGAATGCTCAAAGGCCACCTGTATTTCAGTTATTACATAGTAGAGATGCCTGCCCAACCCTTGTATATGTATTAAATGGATTATGTCCTGTACATGAGGGGTGAGATTGAGTTTAGGTCAACATGGGTGTGACAATCTCGGTCTCAGGGTGGCCTTTGAGCATTCCATCATCAGATTTTCAATTGGTTAGATGATTGAAGAGTTGGAGTGAGGAATGGATTGAAGCCTGTTCATTAAAGTATGAAGATTATCTGAGCACTTATTGCATATATGTGTAGAGATGATAATCTGGATCAACTGATGATTGCTGGTTTAGCATGAAATACATATATTGGTGATTATTTCTCTTATCGACATATATGTGTTCAAGTGTATTGGTGTTATGAGATAGAGTGGTGGGTCATGTGAAAGTCTGTGCTCATGTACCCTATATGTTACATATATTGATACAGGTATATAATAAACCTGTATTTCAGTTATTACATTACATATTTTGATACAGCTATATAATAAACCTGTATTTCAGTTATTATATAGAGGAGATTGTTTAATATACTTTTTTCTGTCTTAAAAAAGATCTGTGATTGTGAAGCTGTAAACTTATTTAAAAGTTCTTTTGATATTAAAGGAAGTTGGAATATGAGTTGGAATTATGAGAAGGTAAAGTAGTGTTTTATAACTTTGCACTCGAGAATTCTGTTTTGATAGGACAATCATTATAGTAGATTTCAGTACAGAGTGTAGTTCGCTATAAAGAAAAGATTAACAATATTTGATGTTAATTATATTGATATTTTATTTGTAAAAATGTTATTTTATTTAAATTAAAAATTAAAATTTATTGATAATAATGTCTAATATTATGGAACATAATGTTTTTTTTGAAGTTTTGTGATGTTGATGTTCTAGTTGTATTTTTATATGGAACTATTTCCACCATCTAACATGCGTATTGAATGTCTTTAGAAAAATTTCACTTTATTTAAATATTCCAAATATATTCAACTGTTGATAATTGCACACAGGTTAGTATATGAACAACGTTTCAAGAGGTATTATTCTCCCATCTTCTTCAGGTGTTGCTAGCCTGACCAGTGACAATACTAGCATGGGATTCGAATCTGGACCCCTAGATTCTTAAGAATTGAATTTTAAGATGACACTCTAATCAAATGAGCCATTTATTTTGTAAATAAATATTTTAATATAAAAATGATAAAAAATATTATTTTATTACTAAATATTATTATACAAATCATATGTTAAAGCAGGCAAATCTCACTATATATCTTGCCACACACAGCAAGCTATAGTAATCAATGAATGCCAGAAGGCTTGTGCATAAAATACCCACCTAGTGCCTACTCATCCAATATCGCCAGACTAGTTTCTGGCTTATGGCCTTCGTCAGTGAGGAACCTTGGATCTGAGAGCACTGCACCTAGGTCTTAGAATCTAATGCAACCCTCCAGCAACCACCTTTTATCTCCATTTAACTACAAAACTATGAGTCTTAAACTGAAAACACATTAATGTTTTTAATACAAGACCATTAGCTTATATAGTCATATGGGTCTGAACCCAGTTCAGTACCCATACATTTTGGTTTCTTTGGTTCCTTAATAACCATAGCTTATATAGTCATATGGGTTCAGACTCATATGAGTCTATAAACTAATGGGCTTGGATTGAAAACATTATGGTGTTTTCAGTTTAAGACTCGTAGTTTTGTAGTTAAATGGAGATAAAAGGTGGTTGGTGGAGGGTTGCATTAGATCCTAAGATTTAGGTGCAGTGCTCTCAGATCCAAGGCTCCTCACTGACGAAGGCCATAAGCCAGAAACTAGTCTGGGGTTATTGGATGAGTAGGCACTAGATGAGGATTTTATGCACAAGCCTTCTGAAATCCATTGATTACTCTAGCTTGCTGTGTGTGGCAATATATATATAGCAAGTTTCGCCTGTTTTAATAACAGTTATACACAAGCATAAGTGGTGGTGGTTTATTGGCTTAAAATCATATGTTCTTGATTAAATCTATAATTAATTAATTAATTAATTGGCTTTATTGCTTAGGAATTTATAAGAAATTTTTAGGCTGGAAGAAACACATGAGGGCATGATCCATGGATCAAAATTCTGGATTCTACCACTCGACCAATGCACCAAACTATGCAAAGTAAAAGGAATTTAATAGTTCTCATGTGTGAAAATTCATAAAATGTTCAGGCTCTGGAAGTGACAGAGATTAAGTGTAATTCATGGGCCTTCATCTTCAATTGGCTCCCATTCTGCTGCTGTAACAAATTTTTTCACAATGTAAACTCAAGTCGGTATTTTTTCATCAGTATGAATTAGATAGAATAAAATAAAACTGAATTTAAATAACCCTCTGGTATGGAAAGACCTGTTTATCAACTTTCAAAAGAAAGTCAGTGCAGAGAAAAACAATTTAAACCATTAAACATCACATGATCACTAAATGCCCATAAGCTGTTAAAACGAAGGCAAAGCCTTCAATACAGAAGTGCCACCCACTGCATGCCAGAGTAATGCAAGAAGGTTTGTGCATACAATCCCTATCTAGTGCTTACTCATTAGATACTAAGATAAGTGCAGTGCCGTCAGATCCAAGGCTCCTCACTGATGAAAGCCACAAGCTAAAAACTTGTCTGGGGATATTGGATGAGTAGGCACTAATTAGAAATTTTATGCACAAACCATCTTGCACCTATTGATTACTCTGGCTTGCACTGGGTGGCACTATTGTATGGAAAGTTTTATCTCTGTGGAAAACACTTGACCAGACTTTCAACAGTTGGTGAAGAAAATTTTAGTGTCTTCCATCCATGTTCATTCTATCTAAGAATAGCTAGAAGTTAATTGGGTTAGTTTAAAGCTGATTTTTAAGATTTATTCAACCTTGATTCAAACTTTTTGTCTTTAATATAGCAAATGAATATATTAGTCATTTATTCCAAGAAGATTTACATAAGTGTCTGTATTAATTATAGGTGCCTAATCTTTGCTATTTTAAGAAGTAGGTAAACATTATATTTTATTCTCTACTTGAATCAAAAAACATGGAGATAGTTATATTTCCCCCCTACGGATTTGATTCAAGTAAAAAGTAGCGCTGTTGCATCTACATTTGGATATGATTGCATTTTTATTGAAAAACTGGTCTTTTTTGGATAATTTATTGGTTTAACTAAAAGGCAAATAAATGAAGTAAAAAAAACAACTTATTTAGGAATTATTTAGTTATGTGAAAAATCTATAGCTCTACTAAAGCATTGCAATTCAAGCTACAGGAATGATATCATCTGTATTTGCTGATGTCAACTAACTACAAGCTATCTTGGACAACAATCATTAACATTAATTTACATATTGGTCTTTTATTATATCTTTATTTAAGTGAATTTAATAAGAATGGGGGAGTATGGAGGTGTTTATTATATATATATAAGATATTACACACGGGAAAGAGAACGGTTAATAACTCCGTGTGTGTAAAATAAATAAAAAATCAGATACAGTATATTAATTTTTAACTGAGGTTTAAAGTTTATATCTGCGCTAGAGATAATCTCTAGTTTCGATAATGATTAGTAATAATCACTAGTGTATTTCTCTGAAATGGATGGCGTCAGGGTTGTGAGTTGGGGGAGTTTGACAATGGTAAATGAAAATGTAACAATTTACACTAGGTAAATACTTTGCATATAATAGAGATATATATGAGAGATAGTGACCTGGGCCAACTGATGAGTGCTGGTTCAGCACGAAATGCATCTTGGGGGCATTTGTCTTTTATTATATCTTTATATGAATTTGAAAATAATGGGGAAGTGTGAAGGTGTTTATTATATCTATAAAGATATTATATACGGGTCAGAGAAAGGTGAATAACTCCGTGTGTGTAAATTTTAAAAATCAGATATATTAATCTTTAGCTGAGGTTTAAAGTTTATATCTGTGCTAGAGATAATCTCTAGTTTCGATAATGATTAGTAATAATCATTACTGTACTTATCTGAAATGGATGGCGTCAAAGTTGTGAGTGGAGGAAGTTTGACAATGGTAAATAAAAATGTAACATAATAATTTATCTGTATTTATTTATTTTTAAATTTACATACAGTATTTTGTAAATTATGCAAATAAAAAATTTATTTCATCTAATATAGACGAACAAAGGTAAAAGTAATTACGATGGCTTTAACAAAATACGCATAATTATATAAATTTTAAAGCAAATTAAACATATAGAACAACTTTGATAAAAATTAATAAAGTGAAAAATTCAGATCAGAAATCTTTTAGAATATATAAATTAAATCATTCAGTTATTTCTAGCATCAGTGAAGCATGTTAAAGCATTTGATTTTATTCTAAAATACTTAACAATTTTAATCAGAACAGTTCTCTATTTTAGTGCCGTCTATTTTTAAAATTGTGATAATTAGTAGAGATGGTAACGTATATCAATTTAATATATAAATAAATAAATTTTTATATTCATCATCTTCATTTTCAAGCATTATCGATCCACTATAGGATGATGGGCTCTTCAAGTTCACTCCATCTTCTCCAATCTCTAGCCTCTCTTCTCCACAATACACCAGCACACTTTCTTATTTCATCCACCCATCTCACATGTGGTCTTTTTCTAGGTCTTTCAAATCTCTGAGAATCGGTTTAAGATTTTAACTATGCATATATTATCTTCTCTTCTAGCAATATGTCCAGTCCAACTCCACTTCAAATATCTTAATTCTTTCAATGGTGTTTGTTCTCTCTCATGTATTACATTCTCGATCTTTTCTTGTTACTTCTAGCATGCTTCTCTCCATATTTCTTTGAATGGTTTGAAGTCTCAGTATTGCTCCTTTGTTAGATAAGAACTGGTAATATACATTTATTAAAAACCTTTTTTTTTTCCAAACACATAAGCATATTTCATTTTAATATTGTTATTTCTATCAAAAGCATTCCAACCAAGTTTAATTCAATTACATTTTTCTATTAAATTGTTATATTACAAGGTTTTGATATAATTTAATATTGAATTTATTATTTTTAGTTTTCTTTTATATTCTTTTATTTTAAAATGTTATGCACTTTTAAGTTTTGCTATTCTAGGCAGTTTATCTTATTTGCCAGATAATAAATAGATACCGATTACATCCTTGTTAGAAAATAAGATCTCTATTTATAATAATCGAATGGTTAGTTGCTTTGGGGGAAAAGAGAGGTCATATAATATTCGAGAAACAGAAATGATAGACTGATCTCCAATCCAGGAACCTTTAGTTTAAATGTTGCTATGCAATTATACTAAACAACTTAGAGGATTCTGTACTAATTCTACCAGTCTGTTGTAATATATATTGACTTAAACCATAGTAAGACTATGTTCTATCCAGGTAGATAGGCAAAAAGGTAAAATCTCAGTCTGATAAAAGCAACTTTCTTCCTCGCCCTCCCCACAAAAAAGAAATTGGAAAAAAAGTAATATGCTGAGGGATGAGAATTTAGCAGTTTTCCAAGCTTGTTTTACTTTCCTAACTAAAAAAGTTAAATTTCCATTTACGTACTGGAAGCTTAAAAAAACTTCCAAATTTACTTGACTGATATTTGAACTTTAGACATTGGCATTGCAGCCGAATGTAGAAATCACAATGTCATGAATTATATCTGCTGGCAAGATGTGATCCATTCTGTTACAATATATTAATAAAGAATTGGATTTTTCACAATGTATTAAAAATGAGTACTTAGTGATTCTATTTGGATTGAATCAAACTTAATTAAACATTAACGTCTATTATGAATTGAATTTTATTCTTGCAACTGGCATTATCTAGAGTAGTTTTCTATAAAGCAATATAGACCACAGGTGAGAGGAATTCATTCTAGTTGGCATATATGTTATTGCTACTAGGACTTTGCATGTCTTTATTCTAAATGTTTATATATATAAAATCAAGTATATTAGTAACTATATATATTAGTACCTTTTTAAAAATATGCGACTAAAGATATCATTTGAAATTTTGTTAACTAAATAAATAGAACAATCTTTTTAGATATATTAAGTATTTAGGTTAAACAAAAATCGGTACTTGAGTATTAATCCTGCAATATAGAAGAGATAGGAGACTTTTTACATCCGCTGTAATCTTGCGATCATTTCAAATTGAAAGAAAATAAACCATGCACGTATATTGAATAATGCCTGAAATGATGATTTAGATTTTTCAAAACGTGCTTTAGTTATTTATAGACAATTTCTGAAAGTATTGACATAAGTGTAGCTAGAGATTACTATTATTTAATGTGAGAAAGTATACCTTGAATATAGAGGCAAACTTTACTTAGTACCGTCGTACGTTAAATTACAGACTGTCATACTTGAAAATATTGTCTAAATTGATTATTTAGTTTCTGCATTATAGTATAGTAATTATTAATATAATACAAATAATATTATAATAATAAATATACGATAATCGTATTGAGAATAGCTTGCTTATAATTTGTTTTATTTTATGTGCTTACCGACTTTCGACTCAATGATGTAGTCTACGACTCGTAGGAGTCGAAAGTCGGTAAGCACATAATATAAAACAAATTGTAAGAAAGCTTTTCTTAATACAGTATATTGTATATGTATTATTACAGTAATTTGAATTAAAGCGTATAATTTTATAATTAAATTGTATTATAATAAATATAATTAATTTTTATCATATTTTGAAATATCAAGTTATTTTAAAAGCTTAGCACTAAAAAAAAGGAAAGTTTGAGAAAATTAGTCAAATTGTATATAATAGATACTGCTTATAAAAAGTAAAACTCATATATATCATAAATGTTTTTTATATTTTGAGTTTAGATCACGAATATGATTCATTATTTTTCATTAATAACTTGGTCTTATATATTTAATAGCTGCATCTATAATAAATAAGGTAAACAGTTCATTTTATATTTATTTTCGGTCTTTTTTTAATAATCAAAAACTATTCATCCGAAAGTTAGTAAATGTACAAAATAGTGTATGTAAAAAAAATTAATAACATTTTTATTCATACAAATGCATTAGAAAAAAAGGCATTTAAAAAAATACATTTTATTCAGCTTTAAACAAGGCAAAACTCTCCATACAGTAGTGCCACCCTGTACCAACCAGAGTAATCAATGGATGCCAGAAGGCATGTGCATAAAATCCCTATCTAGTGCCTACTCATCCAATATCCCCAGACTAGACTGACGAAGGCCACAAGCCAGAAACTAGTCTGGGGATATTCGATGAGTAGGCACTAGATAGAGATTTTATGCATATGCCTTCTGGCATCCATTGATTACTCTGGTTGGCACAGGGTGGCACTACTGTATGGAGAGTTTTGCCTTGTTTATTAACAATTATGTGCTAGTATAAGAGATAGAGATCGAGTGACGTTTAGTGGTTTATTCAGCTTTCACAATAGTCTTGATATTATGTGAACAAAAATAAAAGTATGTTTTATTCATGTTTAGAAAAAGTTTTAATCCACTTCCTATCAAGTTTTATGGGCTTTTTATCCAAACTTAAATTACAATTTATATTTTGAAATTAATATTCTTTGTCCTGTAATGTTGATCATATAATACCACAAAGATTTTGAAAGCTGAAGAAAATCTATTTTTTACATTTTAGAGCTTTTTTTTATTTTGTATTTTCTACTTTTTACTTTGATATAGTTCCAGAAATTAATAGTAAAGAAAGTATAGATTCAATTTGATACTTCTAGACAATAATATTATAGAATACAGAATTCTATATAAAATTAAAAATTTTAAAGTTTCACTAATTTTTAGCTAAAATTGTTTGTAAACTCTAAATAAAATTATTGTAATTGTGAATTCATATGTATGCAAAATTTCAACTAGATTGAAAATTAGTAGGTAAAATTTATGTTATAAAGTTTTATTCAGATGGATAGATAAAAAAACAGAATAAATTAAATAGAGATATATTAAAAATCAGGGGTTTGTTAGAAAATAAATAAATAAATAAATAAGATAAATAAGTAATAAATCTGGCTAAAGAGAGTTTAAAATAAATTCATTTATTAATCTGCTGAGTTAACTTTTGACACGGAGTGTCTGCTTCAAAGCATAACTGGTAGATAATTAGCAGAGTGTGGCAGTAATTCTGACGATGAATGATTAGATTGGGCAGTATTCAGAAAATTTAGATAATGCATGTATATTAGAAAATTGCGAAGCACTGCCTACCATATGTTTTTTATAAATATTTGTACCATAGTTTTAGAGTTCATTTAAAAATAGGCAATATTCTCCAAAAAATATTTCATCAATATGATTAATGAGGAAAATGCCACTTCTTAATCTTATTTTCTAGTTCAAGAAAGTTGAGAACAATCGAAGATGAAACACATAACTCTACACCTCAATCAAATTGTTAACTGCTAATAGAAATATTGCAGAATGTATTTTAGAGTATGCCATTACCCATCCAGGAGTGTTTGTAGTTTTGATCATGTAATGTTTCACAGCTTAATAATTATAACTTTCGTAATTGTTATTCCAGAAGTAGATATATATAAAATGTGTAAATAAATAAATGAAGTAATTTAAAATCAAAATTTACATAAATATATATAATGGAAATAATTGTAATATTTATTTGAGAAAACATAATAAGTTAATTGGAAAAAGAAATAGCGAGAGAGTGAGCCATATTTATTCTAGTTAAAAGAGAACAGAGATGAAAAGAACTCATAAGCTGATAAGAGAAATACAGGGACTATATAAACTGTAAAGGGAAAGATTATGCACACTTTTTACCTGTTTCTTGCCAGAGCAGAGAGTAACTCTCAGTAGATCAGGAACAATGGGGTAGGCAAACCCAGATTATCGGATCTGAAGGTGCTAAAATCCGACTAGGGTAATTTTAGCAGATCATTCCGATCTTTTATTATTTTTGTAAGCCTTCAGGGTGGTCAAGTTTTTAAGTTGCAATACTGCAAATTTGTTAAATAAATAGCTCTAGTTAAATTTGCAAGTACCGTTTTGTTTCTTTGTGAAGTTAGAATTTTGTAATTGATTGTATGTTCTCTTTTTTGTCCTGGTCATTTTGGCTCAAGGGTGAGAATATTACAGATCATTGCTATTTATCAAATGTGGTTATGAATTTGAGATCTACAGATTCTGTGGTTGTCCCATGATACCATTAATTATTATCAAAAAATCTACTTCCATATAATTTTAAGTAATTTAGCCATTTTGAGCCATGAATAAAAGTTTTTAACTGAATTTCATTTATTAATCTATATTTATATAAATGTCAAAGTGTGTTTGTTTGTTAGTGACTATAATTCAATAAATATTACATTAATCTTGATAGCGCTTACATATTTTTTCTTTCTTTTTTTGTATAAAATTTTAAGATATGCTTTTGTGATATTTAATTGTTTTTTAAAAAATGTAATTTGCAGTATAAATGTGATATTACAAAGCAATAGACTCTTAGTAAAGCTTATGTCTGCTGCTAATATTGTAATTTATATCATTATTTATATGTTTGAAATCGGTTATAGTTAGCTAGAGTATCAGTTGATGGATAAATGCTGGATATTACTAATGGACTGAATTATATCATTGTTGCCAAATTTAATAATATAAATGACTAAGTTTAAGATTATATTATAAATATATTAAAATCATATTATGAATATTTACGTGATATAATATTATTCTGAATAAGCATTAACTCAGTTCTAGGTGGATCAAGCCGAAGTCATTTTCTAGAAACTAGACTGAGATGAGTGTAGAGAGAACGTCAGATTCTGATGATGAAGCACTATCAGATAAGTGCGGCTCGAATGCATTCTTAATGGGTTTAGCCCACAATAAAAGCGGTTCCCTAGTTTCTTACGATCTTTATTGGAAAGACCTTTTATTGAACAAAGGATTAAACATAGACCACTGGAAACACTGGTTTTAGTTATACAGAATAAATCTGCTCCATTTCCTTTAACTACAACGATGATACAGTAAATCTGAAAACTTACTATGATATTTAAACTTTAGTAGCGTGCAGACATTTGGTTAATCATGAGATAGGCCATTATAGACATAGCAAGTAGATATGCATTTTTATGCAAATTAGCAATACATTAAGCAGCATTAGAGTAATATTTTAACAAATTTAATTCTTTGAAAATCTTGTAACTTCTTGATTTCTTTATACACGGATTAATTCATAATGAGCTTATTAAATTATAGCTAAAGAAGCGATAATAGAGAATCTAATTTAGGTTTTCTCTGTATAATAGTTATATCCTCTAATTAAATTTATACCAAACATAGTTTGTTAAATAATAAAATATGTGAAGTTATAAATGACTCCATAAATTATTAGTGTTTAAGTAAATTACATCTTAAATAATTGTCAAAATGGATCCTTAATGAAAAAATGAGTTTTAACTAGCGAATGCAAATCTATATTCTAAATAGCTTGGTAAAATATACACAACAACAACAAGACACATATTTTAAATCATACATAAATATAATTCTTAAATAACTTGGGCAAAATAAAGTTTTTAACTGTATAAATACGTTTTAACTAACTTTAGTAAACATTTCATTTCATATAATGCTTTAGAAAAAACGTTTTAATAATAAACGCTAAAGATACCTTTATCTTTTAACAAACATGCCATTTTACGTTATTCTAAGGAAAAAATCATTTACAAATAATATCGCAAATTATATAAATAAGTTTATCAAAAGATTTTAACTAATTTGAGAAAAGAATCGTTTTTAAATATATAACAATATACAATTTTTAAATACTTTAGTAAAAGATTTTAAATAATTTTGTTTCGATTCACTCTATATAAATATAATTCAGAAAAGAGTCTTAGTTATATTCTTTATATCATAAATGATATAATAAAAGTAATTGCTCACTCCCTTCCCCAATAGACACATTAACCACCTGGAACTCTATTCTGATAAACACAGCATATAAATCAATAAGCAACAATGTTTCAGCATATAAGTAAAATGATCGATGAATGTGTATTGGAAACAAAGACTTATAGTATGGTTTTATAGAAACTAGATGTGTGTGATTATTTAAATTATTAATGAATGTTTCTCACCTGAAAGTTATTAATGATCAAGCAAGAATTGAGTGTGTTCTAAGATTTGACCATTTCTGATAAACATTTTAGTGGAACATTTGGGAAATATTACCTGAAGTAACATGTGTTTATTGCTATTTTCATTTAGTATACGTTTTGAATTAGGAAATATTAACTATTTTGAAGGATTTGCAGAGTGTAGGTCTTTGTACATTAGCTCTCTTGCATTCAGTCAACTGGGCTTCTCTTGGTTTTGTCAGGATTGCAACTAGTGAGTGCTCTATGTTGGCTTTCTCCATTTCTCGATCAGAACATCTGGTTTTCTCAGATACAGGTTCTTTCTCTTGTGATGGGCATGGTGGAGGTCTTCTTTCATCGGTAGCATTCTGATGAAGAAGCTTTTCTTTGGCTTTATCTGTCTTCTAGCAGCGGTCATTTTATAGCAGCTTGGATGATGGTTTTTAGATTTATGATAACTTGTGAGAAGCAGTTTTCTGATTACAACTTCAGGGTCTTGAGTAAAGTGACATGTACAATTCAATAACTCAAAAGAATTTACAGATGGTGTCGTGATGGAAGCTAAATTAAGAACTTGATATTATGCTTGGAATTTACATACCTTGTTTTTGACAAGTAACTCTCTTCACAGTGTTGTCTGAGGTGACTAGTTCAAACTAGCCTTTAATAGAATATCTAATGATTAGTAAAATATTACAGGTAACTAATATCTAATCTGAACGGAAGGCATACTATTGTTTTAATTGACATCGTTTTAAGATATATGTTTTTAAGAAAACTAGTGCGACGATTATTTTATAGATTTTGTATAATTTATATTTACAATGAATATTAAATTGATGTGTTGATTTGTAATTTTAAATAGGTCAAATTTTGTAAAGATTTATTTTTAGAATGAAGTGTTAAAACTGATAAAATTTTCTGCTTGTAATTTTAAGCAAACAAAAGAATTAACAGATTGATTAAAAATAAATGTGACTTAAATAATTATTGAGGAAGAATATTGAAAAATAAATAATATAAATTTTAATAACTATGCTGCTGTATAATTAATTAGTTTACAGTTATGTTTATTTCAGTTTGCTAAATCCTAATGAATATAACAAAATATAAATATTTATAATTAGTAAGGACGTTACCATTGCCACTTTTTTCATAATATTATAGGTTGAAGTTTTTTTAAAATTTAAAAAAATGCATGTATCTAATTTAACAAATATATACTATTATCAGAATGTCGGATTTCAGTGCAACTGCGTTCATAACAATATTCTGGATAAGAGCAAGACTATGCTCATCTTCTGTTTATGGCACTTACCTTTTTTAGTAGTTACACAATATTTTATATATATTTTTTTACCTCATCTCAAATTCCCACACAAATCTCCCTTACCTTCTGGTCTTTAAACATTATCGTAATATAACCGGCATAGTTGGATATAATTAAAATGGCATTAATGCAATTATTAAATGTACAACTCGACAACTTAGATTGATAATATAATTTCTGATTATTTTCATGCTATGATTATAAGTGAATAAATGGGTAACCTCATTCTAATGAAAGTATGCCTTTATTAACCATATATTACTAATGATAACTGATTAGATAAATTCCTAATTAAAATAAATAAATTAAATATGAATGAATAAGTCTCAATAAATATTACCTGGGTTATAAATATGAGTTACAAATAAATAATATATAGTTTAAATATATAAAAACTAATTCTAACCATTAAACTAAAAACTTACTCTATTTCCCTATGTTGCTAAGAGTACTTCTGTCTTAGTGGGTTTGTGACGTGGTTTAGGGCATACATATTAGACTTTATGGGCTGAAATATTTTATCTGGCTTTCGTTTATCTGGTCTCTGTCCCTTTGTAGGTGGGTGCATTAGGTTCTTGGATAAGTGTCCGTTATTTGTGGAAACTCTTACTTTCAAACTCGGTCCCTAAACGAACTGGCAGCCAAGTTGGAATTCTAGAGCTTTCTTTTATGTAGATGCAAGTTTCTTCACGTATTCAGGCCTGCTCTTGCCTGTCCTGGAGGTCCTCTGTTTGTTCTTTGTGCTAATGCTACGGGAATGAAGCTGGTGGACCACTGTTGTCCAAATGAAGTCTCAGGGTGAAATCCTGTGTGCTCTGTTTTTATTTATACTGGCACTATGAGGTCTGTAAAGTGATACCGTCAGTCTTTGTTTTCCAAGGGTTTGATTTTGTGTTCTAAATGAAGTTATCTTATTATGTGGGTTTCATTGTTTTAATATCTGTGGCTTTCATTTTTATGTCTAGCCTTCTTTGCTTCCTTCTCAACTGAACCTCCTATCTTCCTCTGGAAGCTTCCTTTGTTTTTATCTATCACATTACTTTCTGTGTCTGTTCCATTAAAGCCACGACTTCCTTTCTCTAATTTCTTCTTTTTAATTTCAATTCTGTCTACCCATGCTGTCTCTTTTATATACTTTATCCTTTTTCACCTTATGCTATCTCTCTGCAGCTCTATCTCTGTACTCCATCTACACTTTCTTCTGGTTCCTTTGTTTATATAACAAGTTTCTAGAACTTCTTTTTTTCTCTATTTCTGGTCTTATCTCTATCTCTATCTCTTCCTTTTCTGTCCTCACTTTTTCTCCTTCTCATGTCTTTTCCTTTTCAACCTCTTTTTCTTCTCCTTCTCTTTTATCTTCTTTGCTGTCCTCGCCTTTATATCAACCATCACCCCCTTCTATCTCTCTGCTCTCTTTCTTCTCTATCTCTCTTCTTTCTTTATTCTGTATCTCTAAGAGCACCACCCCACTACGGTGTTTCCTCACTTTGCTTTTTTACATTCAGTTGTTAATCTTTCCATTCCTTCTAGAGTAAATTTCATAATTTCTGCTGTCAACTGTGCTCTATATAGCAAAGCATCTCCTCTTTATCTCTTTTTCTTTTTACTGCCTGCACTTTCTCTTTTCACCCTCTTTCTATCTCTCTTTCCTTTCTTCGCTGCTTTCTGTCTCTCTATTCTTCTCTTCTTCTCTCTTTCCGCTTCTCTATATTTTCATACTATATATTTCTTTTTCTTTTCTTCCAATACAGCCTTATCTCTTTCTTTTCTTCTCTATCTTCATCTTTACTATTTATCTTCTGCTTTTTCTCTTATCTTCTTCCTCTTTTCTTCCCTTTCAGCTGTATCTCTTTCTTTTTCTTCTCTATCTCTTCAATTAATCCTTTCTTTCTCACTATTTATCTCTTTCCTTTTCTTCTCTATCTCTTCTATCTTTTTCTTCCCCTTTCAGCTTTATATCTTTCAGCACTCTTTATATCTCTTCTTCTTCTTCTTCAGCTTATCTCTTCTTTTCTTCTCTCTATCTCTTCTTTCCTTTTTCACCCCTTTCTTTTGCTCTACTTCCTTTTCTTCTCTATCTCTTTTCTTTTTATTACCGATATCTCTTTTGTTTTATTATTTCCATTATTGTCATTATTTGGTGCCTCATTTACTCAACAATATACCTATTCTTGTGTTGGTTTGGCCCTTTCTTCTAAGTTTTTCATATTTGCTCACTGCTATTTCCTCCTCAACACTGCTACTATCTTTTTACTATCCCTTCTCAATCTCAAAGTTTTATGTCTTTCTACTACATTTATCTTATGTTTTACATTAAGCACCACTCTCTTTTCTTCATCTTTCATTTATTTTTTATTTTTTTTCTATATATATCTTAGTATTATTATTTTCTTTGATCTGCTTCTTTTATTTTATATCAGCAACTGACTTCGTATCCACAGACGACTACACTATCATTAGTCCAATCCTCCTTTTTGGCACTGTTTTTATTACTACCATTGTTTAGTAATATGCAAATATATAATAAGCACATCTAAATAAATTAAATTCAGACTACTGACTTTGACATCATCACGGTTTCTCCCTTAAAATTAAACTTTTTT
>JAQFVV010006475.1:930566-1260762 GCA_028023455.1 Epiperipatus broadwayi | reverse complement strand
TTTTCGCTGATTTTGTCATATTTAGGTAGAATTAGCTAAATAATACTGAACTGCAATGTTAAAGTATTCAAATTCATCAATTTTTAAAAATTTGTATCCTAGCTGTATTTCCAAGCTTAAAACGCGAAATGAACATGCTGGTGTACAATACTATATTTTGAATGAATTTTTTCGCTGATTTTGTCATATTTAGGTAGAATTAGCTAAATAATACTGAACTGCAATGTTAAAGTATTCAAATTCATCAATTTTTAAAAATTTGTATCCTAGCTGTATTTCCAAGCTTAAAACGCGATTGGAACATGCTGGTGTACAATACTATATTTTGAATGAATTTTTTCGCTGATTTTGTCATATTTAGGTAGAATTAGCTAAATAATACTGAACTGCAATGTTAAAGTATTCAAATTCATCAATTTTTAAAAATTTGTATCCTAGCTGTATTTCCAAGCTTAAAACGCGAAATGGACATGCTGGTATACAATAGTATATTTGGAATAAATTTTTTCACTGATTTTGTCATATTTAGGTAGAATTAGCTAAATAATACTGAACTGCAATGTTAAAGTATTCAAATTCATCAATTTTTAAAAATTTGTATCCTAGCTGTATTTCCAAGCTTAAAACGCGATTGGAACATGCTGGTGTACAATACTATATTTTGAATAAATTTTTTCGCTGATTTTGTCATATTTAGGTAGAATTAGCTAAATAATACTGAACTGCAATGTTAAAGTATTGAAATTCATCAATTTTTAAAAATTTGTATCCTAGCTGTATTTCCAAGCTTAAAACGCGATTGGAACATGCTGGTGTACAATACTATATTTTGAATGAATTTTTTCGCTGATTTTGTCATATTTAGGTAGAATTAGCTAAATAATACTGAACTGCAATGTTAAAGTATTCAAATTCATCAATTTTTAAAAATTTGTATTCTAGCTGTATTTCCAAGCTTAAAATGCGAACTTGAGACATGCTGGTATACAATAATATATTTTGAATGAATTTTTTCGCTGATTTTGTCATATTTAGGTAGAATTAGCTAAATAATACTGAACTGCAATGTTAAAGTATTCAAATTCATCAATTTTTAAAAATTTGTATCCTAGCTGTATTTCCAAGCTTAAAACGCGATTGGAACATGCTGGTGTACAATACTATATTTTGAATGAATTTTTTCGCTGATTTTGTCATATTTAGGTAGAATTAGCTAAATAATACTGAACTGCAATGTTAAAGTATTCAAATTCATCAATTTTTAAAAATTTGTATCCTAGCTGTATTTCCAAGCTTGAAACGCGAAATGGACATGCTGGTATACAATAGTATATTTTGAATGAATTTTTTCGCTGATTTTGTCATATTTAGGTAGAATTAGCTAAATAATACTGAACTGCAATGTTAAAGTATTCAAATTCATCAATTTTTAAAAATTTGTATCCTAGCTGTATTTCCAAGCTTAAAACGCGCTATGAACATGCTGGTGTACAATACTATATTTTGAATGAATTTTTTCGCTGATTTTGTCATATTTAGGTAGAATTAGCTAAATAATACTGAACTGCAATGTTAAAGTATTCAAATTCATCAATTTTTAAAAATTTGTATCCTAGCTGTATTTCCAAGCTTAAAACGCGAAATGGACATGCTCGTATACAATACTATATTTTGAATGAATTTTTTCGCTGATTTTGTCATATTTAGGTAGAATTAGCTAAATAATACTGAACTGCAATGTTTAAGAATTCAAATTCATAAATTTTATAAAATTTGTATCCTGGCTGCATTTCCAAGCTTAAAACGCGAAATGAACATGCTGGTATACAATACTATATTTTGAATGAATTTTTCGCTGATTTTGTCATATTTAGGTAGAATTAGCTAAATAATACTGAACTGCAATGTTAAAGTATACAAATTCATCAATTTTTAAAAATTTGTATCCTAGCTGTATTTCCAAGCTTAAAACGCGAAATGGACATGCTCGTATACAATACTATATTTTGAATGAATTTTTTCGCTGATTTTGTCATATTTAGGTAGAATTAGCTAAATAATACTGAACTGCAATGTTAAAGTATTCAAATTCATCAATTTTTAAAAATTTGTATCCTAGCTGTATTTCCAAGCTTAAAACGCGATTGGAACATGCTGGTGTACAATACTATATTTTGAATGAATTTTTTCGCTGATTTTGTCATATTTAGGTAGAATTAGCTAAATAATACTGAACTGCAATGTTAAAGTATTCAAATTCATCAATTTTTAAAAATTTGTATCCTAGCTGTATTTCCAAGCTTAAAACGCGATTGGAACATGCTGGTGTACAATACTATATTTTGAATGAATTTTTTCGCTGATTTTGTCATATTTAGGTAGAATTAGCTAAATAATACTGAACTGCAATGTTAAAGTATTCAAATTCATCAATTTTCAAAAATTTGTATCCTAGCTGTATTTCCAAGCTTGAAACGCGAAATGGACATGCTGGTATACAATACTATATTTTGAATGAATTTTTTCGCTGATTTTGTCATATTTAGGTAGAATTAGCTAAATAATACTGAACTGCAATGTTAAAGTATTCAAATTCATCAATTTTTAAAAATTTGTATCCTAGCTGTATTTCCAAGCTTAAAACGCGATATGAACATGCTGGTGTACAATACTATATTTTGAATGAATTTTTTCGCTGATTTTGTCATATTTAGGTAGAATTAGCTAAATAATACTGAACTGCAATGTTAAAGTATTCAAATTCATCAATTTTCAAAAATTTGTATCCTAGCCGTATTTCCAAGCTTGAAACGCGAAATGGACATGCTGGTATACAATACTATATTTTGAATGAATTTTTTCGCTGATTTTGTCATATTTAGGTAGAATTAGCTAAATAATACTGAACTGCAATGTTAAAGTATACAAATTCATCAATTTTTAAAAATTTGTATCCTAGCTGTATTTCCAAGCTTAAAACGCGAAATGGACATGCTGGTATACAATACTATATTTTGAATGAATTTTTTCGCTGATTTTGTCATATTTAGGTAGAATTAGCTAAATAATACTGAACTGCAATGTTAAAGTATTCAAATTCATCAATTTTTAAAAATTTGTATCCTGGCTGCATTTCCAAGCTTAAAACGCGAAATGAACATGCTGGTATACAATACTATATTTTGAATGAATTTTTCGCTGATTTTGTCATATTTAGGTAGAATTAGCTAAATAATACTGAACTGCAATGTTAAAGTATTCAAATTCATCAATTTTTAAAAATTTGTATCCTAGCTGTATTTCCAAGCTTAAAACGCGATTGGAACAAGCTCGTGTACAATACTATATTTTGAATGAATTTTTTCGCTGATTTTGTCATATTTAGGTAGAATTAGCTAAATAATACTGAACTGCAATGTTAAAGTATTCAAATTCATCAATTTTTAAAAATTTGTATCCTAGCTGTATTTCCAAGCTTAAAACGCGAAATGAACATGCTGGTATACAATACTATATTTTGAATGAATTTTTCGCTGATTTTGTCATATTTAGGTAGAATTAGCTAAATAATACTGAACTGCAATGTTAAAGTATTCAAATTCATCAATTTTTAAAAATTTGTATCCTAGCTGTATTTCCAAGCTTAAAACGCGAAATGGACATGCTGGTATACAATAGTATATTTGGAATAAATTTTTTCACTGATTTTGTCATATTTAGGTAGAATTAGCTAAATAATACTGAACTGCAATGTTAAAGTATTCAAATTCATCAATTTTTAAAAATTTGTATCCTAGCTGTATTTCCAAGCTTAAAACGCGAAATGAACATGCTGGTATACAATACTATATTTTGAATGAATTTTTTCGCTGATTTTGTCATATTTAGGTAGAATTAGCTAAATAATACTGAACTGCAATGTTAAAGTATTCAAATTCATCAATTTTTAAAAATTTGTATCCTAGCTGTATTTCCAAGCTTAAAACGCGATTGGAACATGCTGGTGTACAATACTATATTTTGAATGAATTTTTTCGCTGATTTTGTCATATTTAGGTAGAATTAGCTAAATAATACTGAACTGCAATGTTAAAGTATTCAAATTCATCAATTTTTAAAAATTTGTATCCTAGCTGTATTTCCAAGCTTAAAACGCGATTGGAACAAGCTCGTGTACAATACTATATTTTGAATGAATTTTTTCGCTGATTTTGTCATATTTAGGTAGAATTAGCTAAATAATACTGAACTGCAATGTTAAAGTATTCAAATTCATCAATTTTTAAAAATTTGTATCCTAGCTGTATTTCCAAGCTTAAAACGCGATTGGAACATGCTGGTATACAATACTATATTTTGAATGAATTTTTTCGCTGATTTTGTCATATTTAGGTAGAATTAGCTAAATAATACTGAACTGCAATGTTAAAGTATTCAAATTCATCAATTTTTAAAAATTTGTATCCTAGCTGTATTTCCAAGCTTAAAACGCGAAATGGACATGCTGGTATACAATAGTATATTTTGAATGAATTTTTTCGCTGATTTTGTCATATTTAGGTAGAATTAGCTAAATAATACTGAACTGCAATGTTAAAGTATTCAAATTCATCAATTTTTAAAAATTTGTATCCTAGCTGTATTTCCAAGCTTAAAACGCGATTGGAACATGCTGGTGTACAATACTATATTTTGAATGAATTTTTTCGCTGATTTTGTCATATTTAGGTAGAATTAGCTAAATAATACTGAACTGCAATGTTAAAGTATTCAAATTCATCAATTTTTAAAAATTTGTATCCTAGCTGTATTTCCAAGCTTAAAACGCGATTGGAACATGCTGGTGTACAATACTATATTTTGAATGAATTTTTTCGCTGATTTTGTCATATTTAGGTAGAATTAGCTAAATAATACTGAACTGCAATGTTAAAGTATTCAAATTCATCAATTTTTAAAAATTTGTATCCTAGCTGTATTTCCAAGCTTAAAACGCGATGGGAACATGCTGGTGTACAATACTATATTTTGAATGAATTTTTTCGCTGATTTTGTCATATTTAGGTAGAATTAGCTAAATAATACTGAACTGCAATGTTAAAGTATTCAAATTCATCAATTTTTAAAAATTTGTATCCTAGCTGTATTTCCAAGCTTAAAACGCGATTGGAACATGCTGGTGTACAATACTATATTTTGAATGAATTTTTTCGCTGATTTTGTCATATTTAGGTAGAATTAGCTAAATAATACTGAACTGCAATGTTAAAGTATTCAAATTCATCAATTTTTAAAAATTTGTATCCTAGCTGTATTTCCAAGCTTGAAACGCGAAATGGACATGCTGGTATACAATAGTATATTTTGAATGAATTTTTTCGCTGATTTTGTCATATTTAGGTAGAATTAGCTAAATAATACTGAACTGCAATGTTAAAGTATTCAAATTCATCAATTTTTAAAAATTTGTATCCTAGCTGTATTTCCAAGCTTAAAACGCGAAAAGGACATGCTGGTATACAATACTATATTTTGAATGAATTTTTCGCTGATTTTGTCATATTTAGGTAGAATTAGCTAAATAATACTGAACTGCAATGTTAAAGTATTCAAATTCATCAATTTTTAAAAATTTGTATCCTAGCTGTATTTCCAAGCTTAAAACGCGATTGGAACATGCTGGTGTACAATACTATATTTTGAATGAATTTTTTCGCTGATTTTGTCATATTTAGGTAGAATTAGCTAAATAATACTGAACTGCAATGTTAAAGTATTCAAATTCATCAATTTTTAAAAATTTGTATCCTAGCTGTATTTCCAAGCTTGAATCGCGAAATGGACATGCTGGTATACAATAGTATATTTTGAATGAATTTTTTCGCTGATTTTGTCATATTGAGGTAGAATTAGCTAAATAATACTGAACTGCAATGTTAAAGTATTCAAATTCATCAATTTTTAAAAATTTGTATCCTAGCTGTATTTCCAAGCTTAAAACGCGAAATGAACATGCTGGTGTACAATACTATATTTTGAATGAATTTTTTCGCTGATTTTGTCATATTTAGGTAGAATTCGCTAAATAATACTGAACTGCAATGTTAAAGTATTCAAATTCATCAATTTTTAAAAATTTGTATCCTAGCTGTATTTCCAAGCTTAAAACGCGATTGGAACATGCTGGTGTACAATACTAATTTTGAATGAATTTTTTCGCTGATTTTGTCATATTTAGGTAGAATTAGCTAAATAATACTGAACTGCAATGTTAAAGTATTCAAATTCATCAATTTTTAAAAATTTGTATCCTAGCTGTATTTCCAAGCTTAAAACGCGAAATGGACATGCTGGTATACAATACTATATTTTGAATGAATTTTTTCGCTGATTTTGTCATATTTAGGTAGAATTAGCTAAATAATACTGAACTGCAATGTTAAAGTATTCAAATTCATCAATTTTTAAAAATTTGTATCCTAGCTGTATTTCCAAGCTTAAAACGCGATTGGAACATGCTGGTGTACAATACTAATTTTGAATGAATTTTTTCGCTGATTTTGTCATATTTAGGTAGAATTAGCTAAATAATACTGAACTGCAATGTTAAAGTGTTGAAATTCATCAATTTTTAAAAATTTGTATCCTAGCTGTATTTCCAAGCTTAAAACGCGATTGGAACATGCTGGTGTACAATACTAATTTTGAATGAATTTTTTCGCTGATTTTGTCATATTTAGGTAGAATTAGCTAAATAATACTGAACTGCAATGTTAAAGTATTCAAATTCATCAATTTTTAAAAATTTGTATCCTAGCTGTATTTCCAAGCTTAAAACGCGAAATGGACATGCTGGTATACAATACTATATTTTGAATGAATTTTTCGCTGATTTTGTCATATTTAGGTAGAATTAGCTAAATAATACTGAACTGCAATGTTAAAGTATTCAAATTCATCAATTTTTAAAAATTTGTATCCTAGCTGTATTTCCAAGCTTGAAACGCGAAATGGACATGCTGGTATACAATACTATATTTTGAATGAATTTTTCGCTGATTTTGTCATATTTAGGTAGAATTAGCTAAATAATACTGAACTGCAATGTTAAAGTATTCAAATTCATCAATTTTTAAAAATTTGTATCCTAGCTGTATTTCCAAGCTTAAAACGCGAATTGGGACATGCTGGTGTACAATACTATATTTTGAATGAATTTTTTCGCTGATTTTGTCATATTTAGGTAGAATTAGCTAAATAATACTGAACTGCAATGTTAAAGTATTCAAATTCATCAATTTTTAAAAATTTGTATCCTAGCTGTATTTCCAAGCTTAAAACGCGAAATGGACATGCTGGTATACAATACTATATTTTGAATGAATTTTTTCGCTGATTTTGTCATATTTAGGTAGAATTAGCTAAATAATACTGAACTGCAATGTTAAAGTATTCAAATTCATCAATTTTTAAAAATTTGTATCCTAGCTGTATTTCCAAGCTTAAAACGCGAAATGGACATGCTGGTATACAATACTATATTTTGAATGAATTTTTTCGCTGATTTTGTCATATTTAGGTAGAATTAGCTAAATAATACTGAACTGCAATGTTAAAGTATTCAAATTCATCAATTTTTAAAAATTTGTATTCTAGCTGTATTTCCAAGCTTAAAACGCGATTGGAACAAGCTCGTGTACAATACTATATTTTGAATGAATTTTTTCGCTGATTTTGTCATATTTAGGTAGAATTAGCTAAATAATACTGAACTGCAATGTTAAAGTATTCAAATTCATCAATTTTTAAAAATTTGTATCCTAGCTGTATTTCCAAGCTTAAAACGCGAAATGAACATGCTGGTGTACAATACTATATTTTGAATGAATTTTTTCGCTGATTTTGTCATATTTAGGTAGAATTAGCTAAATAATACTGAACTGCAATGTTAAAGTATTCAAATTCATCAATTTTTAAAAATTTGTATCCTAGCTGTATTTCCAAGCTTAAAACGCGATATGAACATGCTGGTGTACAATACTATATTTTGAATGAATTTTTTCGCTGATTTTGTCATATTTAGGTAGAATTAGCTAAATAATACTGAACTGCAATGTTAAAGTATTCAAATTCATCAATTTTTAAAAATTTGTATCCTAGCTGTATTTCCAAGCTTAAAACGCGAAATGGACATGCTGGTATACAATACTATATTTTGAATGAATTTTTTCGCTGATTTTGTCATATTTAGGTAGAATTAGCTAAATAATACTGAACTGCAATGTTAAAGTATTCAAATTCATCAATTTTTAAAAATTTGTATCCTAGCTGTATTTCCAAGCTTAAAACGCGAATTGAACATGCTGGTGTACAATACTATATTTTGAATGAATTTTTCGCTGATTTTGTCATATTTAGGTAGAATTAGCTAAATAATACTGAACTGCAATGTTAAAGTATTCAAATTCATCAATTTTTAAAAATTTGTATCCTAGCTGTATTTCCAAGCTTAAAACGCGATTGGAACATGCTGGTGTACAATACTATATTTTGAATGAATTTTTTCGCTGATTTTGTCATATTTAGGTAGAATTAGCTAAATAATACTGAACTGCAATGTTAAAGTATTCAAATTCATCAATTTTTAAAAATTTGTATCCTAGCTGTATTTCCAAGCTTAAAACGCGAAATGAACATGCTGGTGTACAATACTATATTTTGAATGAATTTTTCGCTGATTTTGTCATATTTAGGTAGAATTAGCTAAATAATACTGAACTGCAATGTTAAAGTATTCAAATTCATCAATTTTCAAAAATTTGTATCCTAGCTGTATTTCCAAGCTTGAAACGCGAAATGGACATGCTGGTATACAATACTATATTTTGAATGAAATTTTTCGCTGATTTTGTCATATTTAGGTAGAATTAGCTAAATAATACTGAACTGCAATGTTAAAGTATACGAATTCATCAATTTTTAAAAATTTGTATCCTAGCTGTATTTCCAAGCTTAAAACGCGAAAAGGACATGCTGGTATACAATACTATATTTTGAATGAATTTTTTCGCTGATTTTGTCATATTTAGGTAGAATTAGCTAAATAATACTGAACTGCAATGTTAAAGTATTCAAATTCATCAATTTTTAAAAATTTGTATCCTAGCTGTATTTCCAAGCTTAAAACGCGATTGGAACATGCTGGTGTACAATACTATATTTTGAATGAATTTTTTCGCTGATTTTGTCATATTTAGGTAGAATTAGCTAAATAATACTGAACTGCAATGTTAAAGTATTCAAATTCATCAATTTTTAAAAATTTGTATCCTAGCTGTATTTCCAAGCTTAAAACGCGATTGGAACAAGCTCGTGTACAATACTATATTTTGAATGAATTTTTTCGCTGATTTTGTCATATTTAGGTAGAATTAGCTAAATAATACTGAACTGCAATGTTAAAGTATTCAAATTCATCAATTTTTAAAAATTTGTATCCTAGCTGTATTTCCAAGCTTAAAACGCGATTGGAACATGCTGGTATACAATACTATATTTTGAATGAATTTTTCGCTGATTTTGTCATATTTAGGTAGAATTAGCTAAATAATACTGAACTGCAATGTTAAAGTATTCAAATTCATCAATTTTTAAAAATTTGTATCCTAGCTGTATTTCCAAGCTTAAAACGCGAAATGGACATGCTGGTATACAATAGTATATTTTGAATGAATTTTTTCGCTGATTTTGTCATATTTAGGTAGAATTAGCTAAATAATACTGAACTGCAATGTTAAAGTATTCAAATTCATCAATTTTTAAAAATTTGTATCCTAGCTGTATTTCCAAGCTTAAAACGCGATTGGAACATGCTGGTGTACAATACTATATTTTGAATGAATTTTTCGCTGATTTTGTCATATTTAGGTAGAATTAGCTAAATAATACTGAACTGCAATGTTAAAGTATTCAAATTCATCAATTTTTAAAAATTTGTATCCTAGCTGTATTTCCAAGCTTAAAACGCGATTGGAACATGCTGGTGTACAATACTATATTTTGAATGAATTTTTTCGCTGATTTTGTCATATTTAGGTAGAATTAGCTAAATAATACTGAACTGCAATGTTAAAGTATTCAAATTCATCAATTTTTAAAAATTTGTATTCTAGCTGTATTTCCAAGCTTAAAATGCGAACTTGAGACATGCTGGTATACAATACTATATTTTGAATGAATTTTTTCGCTGATTTTGTCATATTTAGGTAGAATTAGCTAAATAATACTGAACTGCAATGTTAAAGTATTCAAATTCATCAATTTTTAAAAATTTGTATCCTAGCTGTATTTCCAAGCTTAAAACGCGATTGGAACATGCTGGTGTACAATACTATATTTTGAATGAATTTTTTCGCTGATTTTGTCATATTTAGGTAGAATTAGCTAAATAATACTGAACTGCAATGTTAAAGTATTCAAATTCATCAATTTTTAAAAATTTGTATCCTAGCTGTATTTCCAAGCTTGAATCGCGAAATGGACATGCTTGTATACAATAGTATATTTAGAATACATTTTTTCGCTGATTTTGTCATATTTAGGTAGAATTAGCTAAATAATACTGAACTGCAATGTTAAAGTATTCAAATTCATCAATTTTTAAAAATTTGTATCCTAGCTGTATTTCCAAGCTTAAAACGCGATATGAACATACGTGGTGTACAATACTATATTTTGAATGAATTTTTTCGCTGATTTTGTCATATTTAGGTAGAATTAGCTAAATAATACTGAACTGCAATGTTAAAGTATTCAAATTCATCAATTTTTAAAAATTTGTATCCTAGCTGTATTTCCAAGCTTAAAACGCGAAATGGACATGCTCGTATACAATACTATATTTTGAATGAATTTTTTCGCTGATTTTGTCATATTTAGGTAGAATTAGCTAAATAATACTGAACTGCAATGTTAAAGTATTCAAATTCATCAATTTTTAAAAATTTGTATCCTAGCTGTATTTCCAAGCTTAAAACGCGAAATGAACATGCTGGTGTACAATACTATATTTTGAATGAATTTTTCGCTGATTTTGTCATATTTAGGTAGAATTAGCTAAATAATACTGAACTGCAATGTTAAAGTATTCAAATTCATCAATTTTTAAAAATTTGTATCCTAGCTGTATTTCCAAGCTTAAAACGCGAAATGGACATGCTGGTGTACAATACTATATTTTGAATGAATTTTTTCGCTGATTTTGTCATATTTAGGTAGAATTAGCTAAATAATACTGAACTGCAATGTTAAAGTGTTCAAATTCATCAATTTTTAAAAATTTGTATCCTAGCTGTATTTCCAAGCTTAAAACGCGATTGGAACATGCTGGTGTACAATACTATATTTTGAATGAATTTTTTCGCTGATTTTGTCATATTTAGGTAGAATTAGCTAAATAATACTGAACTGCAATGTTAAAGTATTCAAATTCATCAATTTTTAAAAATTTGTATCCTAGCTGTATTTCCAAGCTTAAAACGCGATTGGAACAAGCTCGTGTACAATACTATATTTTGAATGAATTTTTTCGCTGATTTTGTCATATTTAGGTAGAATTAGCTAAATAATACTGAACTGCAATGTTAAAGTATTCAAATTCATCAATTTTTAAAAATTTGTATCCTAGCTGTATTTCCAAGCTTAAAACGCGAAATGGAACATGCTGGTGTACAATACTATATTTTGAATGGATTTTTTCGCTGATTTTGTCATATTTAGGTAGAATTAGCTAAATAATACTGAACTGCAATGTTAAAGTATTCAAATTCATCAATTTTTAAAAATTTGTATCCTAGCTGTATTTCCAAGCTTAAAACGCGATATGAACATACGTGGTGTACAATACTATATTTTGAATGAATTTTTTCGCTGATTTTGTCATATTTAGGTAGAATTAGCTAAATAATACTGAACTGCAATGTTAAAGTATTCAAATTCATCAATTTTTAAAAATTTGTATCCTAGCTGTATTTCCAAGCTTAAAACGCGAAATGGACATGCTGGTATACAATAGTATATTTGGAATAAATTTTTTCGCTGATTTTGTCATATTTAGGTAGAATTAGCTAAATAATACTGAACTGCAATGTTAAAGTATTCAAATTCATCAATTTTTAAAAATTTGTATCCTAGCTGTATTTCCAAGCTTAAAACGCGAAATGGACATGCTGGTATACAATACTATATTTTGAATGAATTTTTTCGCTGATTTTGTCATATTTAGGTAGAATTAGCTAAATAATACTGAACTGCAATGTTAAAGTATTCAAATTCATCAATTTTTAAAAATTTGTATCCTAGCTGTATTTCCAAGCTTAAAACGCGATTTGAACATGCTGGTGTACAATACTATATTTTGAATGAATTTTTTCGCTGATTTTGTCATATTTAGGTAGAATTAGCTAAATAATACTGAACTGCAATGTTAAAGTGTTCAAATTCATCAATTTTTAAAAATTTGTATCCTAGCTGTATTTCCAAGCTTAAAACGCGATTGGAACATGCTGGTGTACAATACTATATTTTGAATGAATTTTTTCGCTGATTTTGTCATATTTAGGTAGAATTAGCTAAATAATACTGAACTGCAATGTTAAAGTATTCAAATTCATCAATTTTTAAAAATTTGTATCCTAGCTGTATTTCCAAGCTTAAAACGCGAAATGAACATGCTGGTATACAATACTATATTTTGAATGAATTTTTTCGCTGATTTTGTCATATTTAGGTAGAATTAGCTAAATAATACTGAACTGCAATGTTAAAGTATTCAAATTCATCAATTTTTAAAAATTTGTATCCTAGCTGTATTTCCAAGCTTAAAACGCGAAAAGGACATGCTGGTATACAATACTATATTTTGAATGAATTTTTTCGCTGATTTTGTCATATTTAGGTAGAATTAGCTAAATAATACTGAACTGCAATGTTAAAGTATTCAAATTCATCAATTTTTAAAAATTTGTATCCTAGCTGTATTTCCAAGCTTAAAACGCGAAAAGGACATGCTGGTATACAATACTATATTTTGAATGAATTTTTTCGCTGATTTTGTCATATTTAGGTAGAATTAGCTAAATAATACTGAACTGCAATGTTAAAGTATTCAAATTCATCAATTTTTAAAAATTTGTATCCTAGCTGTATTTCCAAGCTTAAAACGCGATTGGAACATGCTGGTGTACAATACTATATTTTGAATGAATTTTTTCGCTGATTTTGTCATATTTAGGTAGAATTAGCTAAATAATACTGAACTGCAATGTTAAAGTGTTGAAATTCATCAATTTTTAAAAATTTGTATCCTAGCTGTATTTCCAAGCTTAAAACGCGATTGGAACAAGCTCGTGTACAATACTATATTTTGAATGAATTTTTTCGCTGATTTTGTCATATTTAGGTAGAATTAGCTAAATAATACTGAACTGCAATGTTAAAGTATTCAAATTCATCAATTTTTAAAAATTTGTATCCTAGCTGTATTTCCAAGCTTAAAACGCGATTGGAACATGCTGGTATACAATACTATATTTTGAATGAATTTTTTCGCTGATTTTGTCATATTTAGGTAGAATTAGCTAAATAATACTGAACTGCAATGTTAAAGTATTCAAATTCATCAATTTTTAAAAATTTGTATCCTAGCTGTATTTCCAAGCTTGAAACGCGAAATGGACATGCTGGTATACAATAGTATATTTTGAATGAATTTTTTCGCTGATTTTGTCATATTTAGGTAGAATTAGCTAAATAATACTGAACTGCAATGTTAAAGTATTCAAATTCATCAATTTTTAAAAATTTGTATCCTAGCTGTATTTCCAAGCTTAAAACGCGATTGGAACATGCTGGTGTACAATACTATATTTTGAATGAATTTTTTCGCTGATTTTGTCATATTTAGGTAGAATTAGCTAAATAATACTGAACTGCAATGTTAAAGTATTCAAATTCATCAATTTTTAAAAATTTGTATCCTAGCTGTATTTCCAAGCTTAAAACGCGATTGGAACATGCTGGTGTACAATACTATATTTTGAATGAATTTTTTCGCTGATTTTGTCATATTTAGGTAGAATTAGCTAAATAATACTGAACTGCAATGTTAAAGTATTCAAATTCATCAATTTTTAAAAATTTGTATCCTAGCTGTATTTCCAAGCTTAAAATGCGAAATGGACATGCTGGTATACAATACTATATTTTGAATGAATTTTTTCGCTGATTTTGTCATATTTAGGTAGAATTAGCTAAATAATACTGAACTGCAATGTTAAAGTATTCAAATTCATCAATTTTTAAAAATTTGTATCCTAGCTGTATTTCCAAGCTTAAAACGCGATTGGAACATGCTGGTGTACAATACTATATTTTGAATGAATTTTTTCGCTGATTTTGTCATATTTAGGTAGAATTAGCTAAATAATACTGAACTGCAATGTTAAAGTATTCAAATTCATCAATTTTTAAAAATTTGTATCCTAGCTGTATTTCCAAGCTTGAAACGCGAAATGGACATGCTGGTATACAATACTATATTTTGAATGAATTTTTTCGCTGATTTTGTCATATTTAGGTAGAATTAGCTAAATAATACTGAACTGCAATGTTAAAGTATTCAAATTCATCAATTTTTAAAAATTTGTATCCTAGCTGTATTTCCAAGCTTAAAACGCGAAATGGACATGCTGGTATACAATACTATATTTTGAATGAATTTTTTCGCTGATTTTGTCATATTTAGGTAGAATTAGCTAAATAATACTGAACTGCAATGTTAAAGTATTCAAATTCATCAATTTTTAAAAATTTGTATCCTAGCTGTATTTCCAAGCTTAAAACGCGAAATGAACATGCTGGTATACAATACTATATTTTGAATGAATTTTTCGCTGATTTTGTCATATTTAGGTAGAATTAGCTAAATAATACTGAACTGCAATGTTAAAGTATTCAAATTCATCAATTTTTAAAAATTTGTATCCTAGCTGTATTTCCAAGCTTAAAACGCGATTGGAACATGCTGGTGTACAATACTATATTTTGAATGAATTTTTTCGCTGATTTTGTCATATTTAGGTAGAATTAGCTAAATAATACTGAACTGCAATGTTAAAGTATTCAAATTCATCAATTTTTAAAAATTTGTATCCTAGCTGTATTTCCAAGCTTAAAACGCGAAATGAACATGCTGGTATACAATACTATATTTTGAATGAATTTTTTCGCTGATTTTGTCATATTTAGGTAGAATTAGCTAAATAATACTGAACTGCAATGTTAAAGTATTCAAATTCATCAATTTTTAAAAATTTGTATCCTAGCTGTATTTCCAAGCTTGAAACGCGAAATGGACATGCTGGTATACAATACTATATTTTGAATGAATTTTTTCGCTGATTTTGTCATATTTAGGTAGAATTAGCTAAATAATACTGAACTGCAATGTTAAAGTATTCAAATTCATCAATTTTTAAAAATTTGTATCCTAGCTGTATTTCCAAGCTTAAAACGCGATTGGAACATGCTGGTGTACAATACTATATTTTGAATGAATTTTTTCGCTGATTTTGTCATATTTAGGTAGAATTAGCTAAATAATACTGAACTGCAATGTTAAAGTATTCAAATTCATCAATTTTTAAAAATTTGTATCCTAGCTGTATTTCCAAGCTTAAAACGCGATTGGAACATGCTGGTGTACAATACTATATTTTGAATGAATTTTTTCGCTGATTTTGTCATATTTAGGTAGAATTAGCTAAATAATACTGAACTGCAATGTTAAAGTATTCAAATTCATCAATTTTTAAAAATTTGTATCCTAGCTGTATTTCCAAGCTTAAAACGCGAAATGGACATGCTGGTATACAATACTATATTTTGAATGAATTTTTTCGCTGATTTTGTCATATTTAGGTAGAATTAGCTAAATAATACTGAACTGCAATGTTAAAGTATTCAAATTCATCAATTTTTAAAAATTTGTATCCTAGCTGTATTTCCAAGCTTAAAACGCGATTGGAACATGCTGGTGTACAATACTATATTTTGAATGAATTTTTTCGCTGATTTTGTCATATTTAGGTAGAATTAGCTAAATAATACTGAACTGCAATGTTAAAGTGTTGAAATTCATCAATTTTTAAAAATTTGTATCCTAGCTGTATTTCCAAGCTTAAAACGCGATTGGAACATGCTGGTGTACAATACTATATTTTGAATGAATTTTTTCGCTGATTTTGTCATATTTAGGTAGAATTAGCTAAATAATACTGAACTGCAATGTTAAAGTATTCAAATTCATCAATTTTTAAAAATTTGTATCCTAGCTGTATTTCCAAGCTTAAAATGCGAAATTGACATGCTGGTATACAATACTATATTTTGAATGAATTTTTTCGCTGATTTTGTCATATTTAGGTAGAATTAGCTAAATAATACTGAACTGCAATGTTAAAGTATTCAAATTCATCAATTTTTAAAAATTTGTATCCTAGCTGTATTTCCAAGCTTAAAACGCGATTGGAACATGCTGGTGTACAATACTATATTTTGAATGAATTTTTTCGCTGATTTTGTCATATTTAGGTAGAATTAGCTAAATAATACTGAACTGCAATGTTAAAGTATTCAAATTCATCAATTTTTAAAAATTTGTATCCTAGCTGTATTTCCAAGCTTAAAACGCGAAATGGACATGCTGGTATACAATACTATATTTTGAATGAATTTTTTCGCTGATTTTGTCATATTTAGGTAGAATTAGCTAAATAATACTGAACTGCAATGTTAAAGTATTCAAATTCATCAATTTTTAAAAATTTGTATCCTAGCTGTATTTCCAAGCTTAAAACGCGAAATGAACATGCTGGTGTACAATACTATATTTTGAATGAATTTTTTCGCTGATTTTGTCATATTTAGGTAGAATTAGCTAAATAATACTGAACTGCAATGTTAAAGTATTCAAATTCATCAATTTTTAAAAATTTGTATCCTAGCTGTATTTCCAAGCTTAAAACGCGAAATGGACATGCTGGTATACAATACTATATTTTGAATGAATTTTTTCGCTGATTTTGTCATATTTAGGTAGAATTAGCTAAATAATACTGAACTGCAATGTTAAAGTATTCAAATTCATCAATTTTTTAAAATTTGTATCCTAGCTGTATTTCCAAGCTTAAAACGCGAAATGAACATGCTGGTGTACAATACTATATTTTGAATGAATTTTTTCGCTGATTTTGTCATATTTAGGTAGAATTAGCTAAATAATACTGAACTGCAATGTTAAAGTATTCAAATTCATCAATTTTTAAAAATTTGTATCCTAGCTGTATTTCCAAGCTTAAAACGCGAAATGGACATGCTGGTATACAATACTATATTTTGAATGAATTTTTTCGCTGATTTTGTCATATTTAGGTAGAATTAGCTAAATAATACTGAACTGCAATGTTAAAGTATTCAAATTCATCAATTTTTAAAAATTTGTATCCTAGCTGTATTTCCAAGCTTAAAACGCGATTGGAACATGCTGGTGTACAATACTATATTTTGAATGAATTTTTTCGCTGATTTTGTCATATTTAGGTAGAATTAGCTAAATAATACTGAACTGCAATGTTAAAGTATTCAAATTCATCAATTTTTAAAAATTTGTATCCTAGCTGTATTTCCAAGCTTAAAACGCGATTGGAACATGCTGGTGTACAATACTATATTTTGAATGAATTTTTTCGCTGATTTTGTCATATTTAGGTAGAATTAGCTAAATAATACTGAACTGCAATGTTAAAGTATTCAAATTCATCAATTTTTAAAAATTTGTATCCTAGCTGTATTTCCAAGCTTAAAACGCGAAATGGACATGCTGGTATACAATACTATATTTTGAATGAATTTTTTCGCTGATTTTGTCATATTTAGGTAGAATTAGCTAAATAATACTGAACTGCAATGTTAAAGTATTCAAATTCATCAATTTTTAAAAATTTGTATCCTAGCTGTATTTCCAAGCTTAAAACGCGAAATGAACATGCTGGTGTACAATACTATATTTTGAATGAATTTTTTCGCTGATTTTGTCATATTTAGGTAGAATTAGCTAAATAATACTGAACTGCAATGTTAAAGTATTCAAATTCATCAATTTTTAAAAATTTGTATCCTAGCTGTATTTCCAAGCTTAAAACGCGAAATGGACATGCTGGTATACAATACTATATTTTGAATGAATTTTTTCGCTGATTTTGTCATATTTAGGTAGAATTAGCTAAATAATACTGAACTGCAATGTTAAAGTATTCAAATTCATCAATTTTTTAAAATTTGTATCCTGGCTGTATTTCCAAGCTTAAAACGCGAAATGAACATGCTGGTATACAATACTATATTTTGAATGAATTTTTCGCTGATTTTGTCATATTTAGGTAGAATTAGCTAAATAATACTGAACTGCAATGTTAAAGTGTTGAAATTCATCAATTTTTAAAAATTTGTATCCTAGCTGTATTTCCAAGCTTAAAACGCGATTGGAACATGCTGGTGTACAATACTATATTTTGAATGAATTTTTTCGCTGATTTTGTCATATTTAGGTAGAATTAGCTAAATAATACTGAACTGCAATGTTAAAGTATTCAAATTCATCAATTTTTAAAAATTTGTATCCTAGCTGTATTTCCAAGCTTAAAACGCGATATGAACATGCTGGTGTACAATACTATATTTTGAATGAATTTTTTCGCTGATTTTGTCATATTTAGGTAGAATTAGCTAAATAATACTGAACTGCAATGTTAAAGTATTCAAATTCATCAATTTTTAAAAATTTGTATCCTAGCTGTATTTCCAAGCTTAAAACGCGAAATGGACATGCTGGTGTACAATAGTATATTTGGAATAAATTTTTTCGCTGATTTTGTCATATTTAGGTAGAATTAGCTAAATAATACTGAACTGCAATGTTAAAGTATTCAAATTCATCAATTTTTAAAAATTTGTATCCTAGCTGTATTTCCAAGCTTAAAACGCGAAATGGACATGCTGGTGTACAATACTATATTTTGAATGAATTTTTTCGCTGATTTTGTCATATTTAGGTAGAATTAGCTAAATAATACTGAACTGCAATGTTAAAGTATTCAAATTCATCAATTTTTAAAAATTTGTATCCTAGCTGTATTTCCAAGCTTAAAACGCGATTGGAACATGCTGGTATACAATACTATATTTTGAATGAATTTTTTCGCTGATTTTGTCATATTTAGGTAGAATTAGCTAAATAATACTGAACTGCAATGTTAAAGTATTCAAATTCATCAATTTTTAAAAATTTGTATCCTAGCTGTATTTCCAAGCTTAAAACGCGAAATGAACATGCTGGTATACAATACTATATTTTGAATGAATTTTTTCGCTGATTTTGTCATATTTAGGTAGAATTAGCTAAATAATACTGAACTGCAATGTTAAAGTATTCAAATTCATCAATTTTTAAAAATTTGTATCCTAGCTGTATTTCCAAGCTTGAAACGCGAAATGGACATGCTGGTATACAATAGTATATTTTGAATGAATTTTTTCGCTGATTTTGTCATATTTAGGTAGAATTAGCTAAATAATACTGAACTGCAATGTTAAAGTATTCAAATTCATCAATTTTTAAAAATTTGTATCCTAGCTGTATTTCCAAGCTTAAAACGCGATTGGAACATGCTGGTGTACAATACTATATTTTGAATGAATTTTTTCGCTGATTTTGTCATATTTAGGTAGAATTAGCTAAATAATACTGAACTGCAATGTTAAAGTATTCAAATTCATCAATTTTTAAAAATTTGTATCCTAGCTGTATTTCCAAGCTTGAAACGCGAAATGGACATGCTGGTATACAATACTATATTTTGAATGAATTTTTTCGCTGATTTTGTCATATTTAGGTAGAATTAGCTAAATAATACTGAACTGCAATGTTAAAGTATTCAAATTCATCAATTTTTAAAAATTTGTATCCTAGCTGTATTTCCAAGCTTAAAACGCGATTGGAACATGCTGGTGTACAATACTATATTTTGAATGAATTTTTTCGCTGATTTTGTCATATTTAGGTAGAATTAGCTAAATAATACTGAACTGCAATGTTAAAGTATTCAAATTCATCAATTTTTAAAAATTTGTATCCTAGCTGTATTTCCAAGCTTAAAACGCGATTGGAACATGCTGGTGTACAATACTATATTTTGAATGAATTTTTTCGCTGATTTTGTCATATTTAGGTAGAATTAGCTAAATAATACTGAACTGCAATGTTAAAGTATTCAAATTCATCAATTTTTAAAAATTTGTATCCTAGCTGTATTTCCAAGCTTAAAATGCGAATTGGAACATGCTGGTGTACAATACTATATTTTGAATGAATTTTTTCGCTGATTTTGTCATATTTAGGTAGAATTAGCTAAATAATACTGAACTGCAATGTTAAAGTGTTGAAATTCATCAATTTTTAAAAATTTGTATCCTAGCTGTATTTCCAAGCTTAAAACGCGATTGGAACATGCTGGTGTACAATACTATATTTTGAATGAATTTTTTCGCTGATTTTGTCATATTTAGGTAGAATTAGCTAAATAATACTGAACTGCAATGTTAAAGTATTCAAATTCATCAATTTTTAAAAATTTGTATCCTAGCTGTATTTCCAAGCTTAAAACGCGAAATGGACATGCTGGTATACAATACTATATTTTGAATGGATTTTTTCGCTGATTTTGTCATATTTAGGTAGAATTAGCTAAATAATACTGAACTGCAATGTTAAAGTATTCAAATTCATCAATTTTTAAAAATTTGTATCCTAGCTGTATTTCCAAGCTTAAAACGCGATATGAACATGCTGGTGTACAATACTATATTTTGAATGAATTTTTTCGCTGATTTTGTCATATTTAGGTAGAATTAGCTAAATAATACTGAACTGCAATGTTAAAGTATTCAAATTCATCAATTTTTAAAAATTTGTATCCTAGCTGTATTTCCAAGCTTAAAACGCGAAATGGACATGCTGGTATACAATACTATATTTTGAATGAATTTTTTCGCTGATTTTGTCATATTTAGGTAGAATTAGCTAAATAATACTGAACTGCAATGTTAAAGTATTCAAATTCATCAATTTTTTAAAATTTGTATCCTAGCTGTATTTCCAAGCTTAAAACGCGAAATGAACATGCTGGTATACAATACTATATTTTGAATGAATTTTTCGCTGATTTTGTCATATTTAGGTAGAATTAGCTAAATAATACTGAACTGCAATGTTAAAGTATTCAAATTCATCAATTTTTAAAAATTTGTATCCTAGCTGTATTTCCAAGCTTAAAACGCGAAATGGACATGCTGGTGTACAATACTATATTTTGAATGAATTTTTTCGCTGATTTTGTCATATTTAGGTAGAATTAGCTAAATAATACTGAACTGCAATGTTAAAGTATTCAAATTCATCAATTTTTTAAAATTTGTATCCTAGCTGTATTTCCAAGCTTAAAACGCGAAATGAACATGCTGGTATACAATACTATATTTTGAATGAATTTTTTCGCTGATTTTGTCATATTTAGGTAGAATTAGCTAAATAATACTGAACTGCAATGTTAAAGTATTCAAATTCATCAATTTTTAAAAATTTGTATCCTAGCTGTATTTCCAAGCTTAAAACGCGATTGGAACATGCTGGTGTACAATACTATATTTTGAATGAATTTTTTCGCTGATTTTGTCATATTTAGGTAGAATTAGCTAAATAATACTGAACTGCAATGTTAAAGTATTCAAATTCATCAATTTTTAAAAATTTGTATCCTAGCTGTATTTCCAAGCTTAAAACGCGAAATGAACATGCTGGTGTACAATACTATATTTTGAATGAATTTTTTCGCTGATTTTGTCATATTTAGGTAGAATTAGCTAAATAATACTGAACTGCAATGTTAAAGTATTCAAATTCATCAATTTTTAAAAATTTGAATTTCCCAAAAATGGTCAGAAAAGAATATCAACAGCCCATGAGAACAATAGAGGTCAGCCAGTCATAGTTTTCATTTAGTGATTGCCTGGCAAATCCACACCGGTTAAATTTTCAATAAATGTTTAGAAGCATGGTAATGGAGTAGACGGCCTTGTAGCCTGTCAATTTCCCGCTGTCTCAAAGATGATTGCCAAATACCAAATGCCGGAGAAATTTCATCAAAATGTATAAATATTGGACTGCTGAACTGTTGAATTCTCAAATTAAAATTCATAGCTAGCTATGACTGTGCAGAAATTCATATTTCATCATGGGATCCAAATTTCCACAAGGACCCAGAATAAATTAGGTAATATGTTCCCAATTTGTTTATTTTTAACCACCTAATTTATACTTAAAAACTCCAGTTGACCTGATAATGTAATTTTGCTACCTTTAATGTCTTCTTAAATAAAATCCCATTTAATTTAATGTAATTGTTTAATTAAAATTCTGTAAATTTTACTAGCTATCACTTTAAATCTAATGTATCTGCTCACATTTTGTCTGTCTTAAAATTATGCCTTCTTAATGCTAAAATATCCTTTAAAGTGGTTCAGAAAATATTATTATTATTATTTACTTAAGAATGTATTTGTTTAAGACTGATAAATGTCTTATTTAAAATAAAATCACTATACGCCAATTTGTTCCATATATAATTAAAGATTTTGCTTCCTATTTCCCGACCAACATCTGTCGGTGAATAACTAAGTATTAGCTCTAAATGATTAATACTTGGAGCAACCTTTTTTGTCAAGATGAAATAATTTTATATTACTTTATATATTTTGAAATATTTATGTGCACACGGTTTACTTTTGGGTAGACGTTAGATCAAGTATGAGATTTTATTTAGTTATATTATTTCATGTTATAAGAATGAAAGGGAGGGGGGTAGGAAGTTTATTCTTGCTAAATAATAAGAGTGATAAATGTTTTAATTTAAATATTAGTGGGATCTCGTTTTGAAGGGAGAGACATGTCACTCAGAAAATATTTGTAATAATATGTAATGCTTATTTATTTTATATTGCTCTGATCTTGGTCAATCCGTATAACATTTGTGTAATCTTTAATAGTTCAGTACAATTTGATATTTAAATTCTAAAAATATATTCTTCAGTATTTGTATTTTGCCTTGCCAGCATTTTGCTTGATCACTTGCCTTTTGTTCTTTGTAATTGCTAAATCAGAATTAGACCATATGATAATTTCACTGGCCATGAATTTTTATCAGGATATGAAAGACAAAATGGGAAATCCGGGATAAGCTGACCTTAGCAAGCCTTGGCGATTCCCATCCTTTCACCTGAAATATCTTGAGGTTTTCTAATGGCACAGACCATTCAGTTTATTTCTTGGCATCACTAGAACAAAGCAGGGGAATTAAGTCTATGCTGGTAATGTAATATCAAATGCTGGGTCTAGTCAATTTCTTTTGTTCTAAGCACATTACAGCAGATTGCCTACAGTCTGATTAATTTATTTGTTTTACAATCTTAAAATATTTATTTGCAAATATCGCAATCCGTTTATATTTTAAACATGCCACTCTCTTCAAAACCAATTCCTAAAATATGATTCAATTATTTCTCTCTTAAAATAATTTCATTTATAATTAAATTATGTTTAAAATAGGGTATTTAAAATATTTGTCTCATACATCTCAGACTTGAGTGAGCGTCTACCATAAAACTCTAATCGTGTCATTTGTTAAATTGGCAAATGAACGATACCACTCCCTTATTCAAGGCATAATTAATGACAGGACCGAAATTTATGTTAACAAATTTATGAAATAAAACAGAGAGACATTAGAAAAGTTATACAATTGTTTTATTAAATATATATGTGAATTTAAGCTACCTGTGATTCGACTCCATTCATTTCATTCTAAAATTAGCGTTTCTAATTAATTATTGTGTGGCTATCTGATGACTCAAGGTCACATACACACCATTCCTATATTTAAATTAATGAATAGATCTAATTAGAATCAATATTAGAGTTAGACATTAGAATTACTTGAGGCTCATGCTCCACCGTTGATGCTAGTAGATCGGAGTATAGAAAAAGATTTATTGCTTACCTCGAAAAAGTTGTTAATTAGTTGGCAGATTTAGAGAATGGGTGAACAGGGCAGAATCCATAAGTATTCTTTATCTTTGATCTTGCATATGGTTGGATTCGAGGTACTTTTACTCAGGCTGTGAATCGTGTTGAGTTAACATACAATTTTGACCGGTACAGTATATACATATGTACATTAGCAGTTAGAAACAAATTCCAAAAAAATTAAACATATCAATGACTTATATTTGTATATATAAAATATAAATTTTGTTTTCATTTACAATGAAACTTTTAATTTCTTTAACTAAAAATTAGAAAAAAATCTGAAACTATTTTTAGTTATTTCTTTTCATTACAGAAATAAAATTAGAAAAAATTTGGAATGATATCTAATTATTTCTTTTCATTACACAAGTTAAAAAAAAAATTCAAAAAATATATTGCATATTAAATATTTCAAATAATCATTATACCAAAATTATAAAGTTTTGTTTTCAAATATAAAACAAAATAAGATTAATAAATATTTCAATAATTTTGTTATAAACAGATATTAGTAATCAAATATTCATAGAAGTTTCTTACCTTTTTTACTGCTTGAGTTTCTGCATCATGACTTAAGTGTAAATGTGAAATATGTTGTTCCAATTCCTCAATTCTTTTTAAATATTGTTTTTTAGATTCTTCTACATTGCTTTTATGTTGAGTCAAAACTTTGTCATCTGTGTCCTTCATTTTGATAAAATCAGCTTTGGCAACTTTCAGTTCATTTGTTAATAAATCAATGGAAGATTTTAATTTGCTGTTTTGTAATCGCAAATCCTGATGAACAGCTGATAAATTGTGAAGATCTCCTTTAAGCTGTTGAATCTGTTGATGCAATTCAGAATTCAAACTTTTTTCTTTCTCTAATTCTTCTACACTAGACTGATGTTTGTGAACTTTGATTCTAATAAACAAATATAGATATTGCTGATAAAAGAAAATAAAAAAAGATGACTTACAAAAATTTACTAATATTTTATATATTACTACATTATTTTACATGAATAAAGCGTGATGAACAGAGTAACCAAAATGCAAAAAACAATTATAAACAACAATTTGCCAAGTGCTTTTGGTACTGTATACCAGAATCATGGTGACATATTGAAATAGAATGGTTAATATTCCAGTACATGCTCAGTAGAACACTAGTGTTATGCTAATTAATAACATTTTTAGACTTAGCAATAAATCAAGCCTCTTTCAACTTCCTTTTCCAATGATTTGACTATGATTTAATATATAGAAGATATGTGGATGATGTTTTTGTGTATGGTTCAAAAGATGTGATAGTGGATATGTTCAATGAATTAAATAAGAATTCTGGTTTGTCATGAACTATTGAGTTTGAAAATAATGGTATCTTAAAGTATTTAAATGTAAATGTATATAAATGCTATAATATGTTTGGGTATAAAATGTTTGTTAAACCATTGAATGTAAGAGGTTTTATACATCCGCCATTGAATGTTCCTTTGAATTATAAAATGGCTGGATTTAAGTGTTGTTTGTATCGAAATTTGCTTCTTTGTAAATTTGAAGCAGAAAGGAAAAGTAATATTGAGAAATATATGAATGATTTGATAGGAGTGGGATACAAACAAACTATATTACACAGACAATTGTGTTTGTTTTATCAGAATTTAAAGTTTAATCATAAAGTGGATGTGAATAATAAAACTGTCAAAAAGTGGTTTTCTTTAGCTTATGTGCCATTAATAAGTAAGAAATTAAAAAATATTATTGGTGAAGATTATAATGTAGGATTCCGTTCCCCTTTGGGTTTAAATAGATTAATAAACAATTCAAAGGATAATGTGGAGGAAATGAATAAGTATGAAGTGATTTATTCCATTACTTGTAAAAAAAATGGTTGTAATGCTATTTATTACGGTGAAATGAAGGCGAATGTTTCAACGCGTTTGCAACAGTATATTTATCAGTACAAAAAAATTTAAAAGTGATTTACAAATTAATTCTGTTTTTTCAAGTCATGAAAGTAATTGTGGTCTCGAGTTTTATCCTCAAAATATTACTACTGTGTGCAATGAGTCAAATGATCAGAAAATGAAGTTGAAAGAGGCCTGGTTTATTGCTAAGTCTAAAAACGTTATCAATCAGTGTAACACTAGTGCTCCACTGAGCATGCTCTGGAATATTAATCATTCAGTTTCAATATGTCGCCATGATTCTGGTATACAGTATGAAAGCACTTGGCAAATTGTTATTTATAATTAATGTTTTTTGCATTTTGGTTGCCCTGTTCATCACGCTTTATTCGTGTAGAATAATTTTCATTATCTGACAGAGTTTTATATTATATATAACTACAACTATTTTTTCTTTTCATTTATAATTAGGTTTCACTCAAAATATTTCATAAATTAAGATATTGGGGATATATACATGCATATAAACATATTGTAACACTAGCTGGGTTCAAACCCTGTTACAAGGGAGTTACACAACATTCCCTAACTGCCTAGATCAGCGTGAGTCTAATAAATTGGATTCAGTGTGCGAGTATAAAATATAAAGAATTAGATATATATGTCAAAGAGAGAGAAAGTTGGAAAGTTGTTTTTTTTTATTTAAAAAAAAGAAGAGAAAGATGTTTATAGTTATTTGTTTTAAAATACATTCATAAAAATATGTTAATAAATTGTGGGAATGCAGTTATACACAAATATATAAATTTTCTTCTTGCGTTATTAATTTCAAATATATACTTCTCTGTTGTTTTAGTGTATATCGCATTTTAATGAGAGTAATGAAAGAACTTTTATATATATACTTGGAGGCAATTTTGTGTCTTTTGTTCGATTACTTAGCCACTCAAAATTTCCAAGGAATCTTAAGTAAATGTATGACAGAGAAAGAAAAAAATGTTAAAAGCATGCCTAAGAAATAGAGGTCGGCATACTGATAAACTATTTTGGGAAACAAAAGGAATTGGAGAAATTAATTAGTTAAAAAGAAAAATCAAAACAAGCAAGAATGGTTTTTCGAACTGAAATATTAATATTTTTTTGTTGCTAAATTGACTGATACGGCTATGCTCGTATAATAAAATGAAACATTAAAACAAATCCTTCAATCAACCACCAGAAGAAGAAAACGGATTTAGATATAGTAACTCAGACCATAGCTACAATCAGAATGCAGGAGTAGAACAATACATGTGAGGCTGCCATCTAAAGCTCGGAATATATAGTTTTTGCTGTTAAGTGCTTGCCCCTCTAAGAACAACAGGGACCTCATCGATATGCCGCTAAAACAATCCAGGAAGGAAGAAAATATTGAATTATGTACAATAAGAATGCCTCCAGTAAGCCGTCATTATTTCTTAGATCCAAGTAATACCACAAAATGGACGTTCGTGCAGAACTTTTGCTAATAGCAGAAAAATTTTGTTTTATTCTTCATCAGTAAAAGAATACATAAACTTTGGTTGAATCGTCAAAATCAAGCTTACATGGAAATAAACTTATCCATATTAAAAATCCCAGGTACTTCAAGGTAACTATAACTAGTTTTATTATCTTAAAAGAACTGAAAATTGCCTATCGTTACTCTCCAACAGTTCAGTCGTTGTGTAAAACTATATATTTTAATTAAAAACATATAAATACATTCCTACACTTGTGTTTAATTATATATTCTTTTATATTTCATTAATTCCGTTTTTTGTGTTTTATGTTATTATTGATATATAGATTATATATATGTTTTTCTTTCTCAATATTTAATTAGCCATAGTAATAAAATTATACACTTATGTTAAAACAAATTGTCTCTCATTAATGAACATATTTATCACTTATATTGGCCTAGTTTCCTTCCTGGCAGAATATTAGAACGAATGAAGTATGCTTTTCAGAATAGACAATTGTATTATATGTAATTTTAAATTCTAAACCAGAGTTGATAAAGAAATACATCACGTATAGAGGGAATAAATATGTAGAAAGAGGGAGTTCAACAGTAGCTAATTTTAAATGACACATGATCTAATTTAAGGGGTATAGAAAAGAAACCGTTAATAATATGTAAGTTTAAATATATGCGACTTAAGTTGAGAAGTATATAAAGCAGGAAAAGCTTGTTTCAACTATGCAAATTTAGTCAATTATCTTCATTCAGCCTGATGGGTATTGTTACTCCCAGCACTGGAATTTGAGCTAGCTGAAAGGGCCGAGCACCTAATTATCAATAATTTTAAGATTTCTTAAAAGGGAAAAGTATAATTCTTATGGTCTTAGTAAGATTGGTGCTTGGGGTCAGTTTATTAATTGACACTCATAAATATACTTTTTCTGAAGAAATTATTTGTCTTTTTTTAAATGAAATAATGACCACTAGGTTGATTTTTTTTTTTTATATTTTTTTTAACGTACTTCCTGATTTAGGATACGTAGATTTTATTTCTTAAGATATATTTAAGAAAGGGATTCATATTCGAACCCAATATAGTGGATAGTAGTCAAATTCTATCCGCAGGTATTATGGCAACTATATAGCCATAGTTTTTGCATTTACTACCCTACTTGGTCAACAGATTCAATTTTTTTAGACATTTATATGAAACAACAAAATTAATATTGGGGTTGCCTGATAAAATATGAATACTTTTCATAAAGCAAGATAATAATACATTATATGTTTATACATTTATAAACAAAAGACTTAGTTTAACAACAATATCATTTGATTTTCTCATACACTTCCAAAAGCAATTATCTTCATTCTACTCTAGAGCTGTTTGCTATAAGCTTAAATAATCAATGGACACCAGGTTTTTGACTTTGTCTTCATCAGTGATGGCTAAAATTCAAAGTTAGAACTAATGGAATTATGTATCTAGCAACCACCTTTTATTACTTTATACTAATTAAGCTAATATTCTGAAATTTAAAAAACTTCAGGTTCACTTACTTCCATATTTATATAGATTTGATGACAGGTAAGTATTTCTATATATCTTAGAGTTCTCTGATTTACAACATTTATCAGTTCCTCCTAATATCTGATTAAAAAGATATATCACTCTTAGAAGCATATAAAAATCATGATGTTGTTTTGGTTTAATTTTCCTAGCTGTAGAGTAAAAGTAATTTAACAGTTACCTTAAAACAGACGTCTAAAATATATAGAAATTGATCTGATATTAAAATTTTTTATATTTCAGAATATTATCCTGAGTAGCATAAAGAAATAAAAGGTAGATATATTAGTTTAGCTTTGAATCCTATTTTACACTGATATAGTCAAAATCAAAACAGATCTCGAGAGCTGGTCAACATTATTTATTCAAACTTATAGCAGACAGCTTTAGAATTAAGTGAACTTAACTGTGGAAGATTTAGTCAAATATATTTTTGTACGCAATCTCCAAATATATCTGAGCATTCAAAAATTATGTTTATTCATTTAAAATTAGACTTCAATCAAAATATCTCTCCATAACTTAAAATACTAATAACATATGTGTGTGATTTTATTGTTTAGGTTGGGATCTCCATGCACTTTCTTTTACTAAGGACTGGTCAGAGTCTAGAAATAATATTAATGTAAATTTATAGTTCATGGTTAAGCCACAAAAGTGCAATCACTAAAGCTATTTAACAGATATATATCTATTATTACCTAGCCTCTCTACCTTATATTCATTTTTCAGTCTGAATATAAATATGAATTTGATCTCAGATAAGCATAACTCTTATATGAATTCATATCTAATCTCTCATATTTATATATTTTCTTCATTATTATATAGTCTACATTCTCATCCTTTTCCTTGTTATGCCTATAAGCCATTTAGTATCACACACACATAAATAAATATCAAGTCTTAAATTTCACAAAACTAAATTCGGAAGTATTAAAAATGACTACTTAGTAATCTATTTTCAAAGCAGGTTATATTTGCTTGTTTAATTGGATTTATTAATATTTTTTAGGAAGATAAAAATCTCAATCTGTTTTCAGCTTTTTTTGTCTATATCAACATCTTACATTAGAGTGAAAGGTGGAATTCATTTTTTATTTATAAAAATTATCTTAAATGCAGATTTAAGAGTCTGGTTTATGTATGCTTTGGATTATTTGATTTATATACATAATAGTAAGGAAAAAAACAAACTTCTATGCACTGTCAAATATAAATGCATATACCCACTTTATTTATCAGAGAATCTTTAAGAATAAAATGGTTACCATGACTTACATATAACTAAAAGTGCACATAAATACCATTTCACCCATCTATATATTGTATCCACATGGATATAAAATTATATGAAGGTCAAAGAAACTAAAAATAAAGTTCTTGATTTAACAAAAAATAAAATAATAATTTAATAATAGTAGATTGAATCAAGAAAAAAATCATACATACATAGAAATGAGCAATTCAAGATATTCTAACTTATCTATTCACTACATAAACAGATTACATCAATATCAATTTTAAAGTGAAAACACCATATCATTAATAAACATACACAATACACATTTTAATTTTTATAACTAAATCTACATTATCTTTATTTGTTATATTTTAACAATTTATATAGTTTGTCCAGCCGTAATAGTATATATACAAACTTTAATTCTGGGGAAAATTACTATAAGATTAACTTATACTCCACAAATGGTAATTTGGAATCAAAATCTAGCAGAGAAAAAAAAAGAGTAAACATTAAAAAAAATTATATTTCTCTTGCCAAACAATCTTCCATATTATAATAATATGTACAATAAGGAATAAAATAAAGTTAGTATTAATATACATATTGTTATATTTATAATTAATGCTAAACATAATTTTTATAAAATATTACTCAAAATTAATCTTTACAATCTTTAAACTTTGTTCTGAAATGATACTTGAAAGTTTTTATTAACTGCTGTAATGTAAATACAACTTTCCCATGATGTAGATGAATTTACTCATTACCTCTTTTTGAATATTTAGATTTTTATCCAAGTTTTATAATGTCCAACTTCTACTTTGGCTTCCATATACTTTATAGTGGTTACAGAGGTTCTGCTATCTTTGTCCAATTCAATTTATCAACAGGAAAAAAAAACATTCACTGTTATTGGTACAATTATCAGATTGACTGGTCACATGATTACCAACAAACACTTGGGAAACTGGTCATTACAAATTAGCTATCACTGCATGTAGAAATTCAGTATTCTTCCAAATCTTCATACTATCTTTCACTATTACAAAACACTTCTTCAATCAATTTCCCTTTGTGATACAATTAGCTATTTAATATAAATAATACATATTACAAATGTAGATTTTGTTAGCAACTTAATCGGGTTTTTAAACAATTCTTTTAACTTAGTAATAATTCTTTCTTATATCGTTTTCTTTCGGTGATACGAATTGAAAAAAAATATCAATTTTTCTGGATATTTTTATTTCTATCATAATTTTTTTAAAGTTGTTTACATATTCATGTTTTTTCTTTAATATTATATAACTATATACAACATTTTGCAACATAACTTCAATATTAAAAAAAATTATTAATATTGAAGTATAGAAATGTATTTAAGCCTATTATAAAAGTATTATTTTTTAATAAAAAGCATAGAAATTCATTTTTATTTGCAAGAAAAAGAATTAAATTTTTTTGGCTGATATCATTGGAGATGCAACATCAAATAAAAATATAATTATTAATGAGGAATTATTATCTTCAAATAAATATTTATTTTTAAAAAGTTGCAAGTTATATAGAGAAAAAGGATATCAATATGTCCAGATAAAGGATGGAAAAATCTGAATAAGGAAAAGTACAGGAGATAAGGCTGTAAAAATTAATTCTGAGAAAAATTTCACTTCTATTTGACAAAATTATGATATTCCATTAAGATCTTTTTTGCATAATAAAATTGTTGCAATTATGAGAATTTTAGAATATTTCATATAAATATTTGAAGTCTCAGGAAAAATTTTGATATTTTGTTAGTATATTTACAAATACTTGATTTGCCATTTGACATTATTATTCCCAGAGGTTTGGATCAAGGAATAACGAGAAGTAGATGTATTTATTGAAGGATTTAATTCTATTTTAAATGATAGAGAAGATAATAAATTACGTAATGTTATTATTATTTTTGGTCATCTTATCAGATTGTTTTTGAATCTCATTTTTTGATTTCTGCTGAATGCTTACTTATTGATATTTTTCTAAAAAGAATTTAAAATTACTATTGTTGCACTTTATAGGTCATGCAAATCTAAAATTCATATTTTTAGTCATGAGTTGAAGTAGTTACTATCTAAATTGGATATTATTTTAATGATAGTAATTAACATTCATATTCTTAATGAATTTTTTAGAGATAATCAAAGTTATCTAAACATAATATCATTTTGTGAATTTAACCAAATTTATTTTCTCATACTCATGTCTCTGATTCTATATACACATTATTAGACCATGTATTTGTAAGAAAATGGGATGAATTTAAATTACATCATATAATTCTAGAATGAAATATAACTGATCATATGAGAAACATTCTGAAGTTACAAAACCAATTTTAATATTGTCTTACAATAAACTGAGATATTTTATCGATTTATATTTTTTATATTTATTAATACTATTAACTGTCTATAAATAAGGCAATAACTATTGGCTGTTATAAGAAAAATCATATGAAAAGAAATTCTTGGATGACTAACAAATTAATTTCTAAAATAAATGACAAAAATAAATTATATAAGCAATTTAAAGTTTTCACATAATATGAAATTATATCAAAAAATAAAATCAGTGAATAAAGAAATTAAACAGACCATTTATATGGAAAAGTAGAAATATATTCTTCTGAACAAATTGATCAATTAAAAAGTAAAAATAAACATTTTACATCAGTTATTAATAAATAAATTATTAAAAAACTGTGAGAATAAAATCTCATAAATTGTATGAAATGGAGATATTGTTCATGTACATGAAAAGTTATCTGTAAATAATTTTTTTTATTAATGTTACTACAAATATGAATCATTTCTACTTTTATAAATCAAATTTAAATTCTATTGTTTTTGAGGATATTCAGCTAAATGAAATATTATTTAATGTGATTAATGGTATAAAAAATAAAAAAAATGTGGGTTTAGATGGCATTTTGGTAATAGTAATTGTTATTAATTTGTCTACTCTTATTGCCTATACTATAATTTGTATTTAATTTATCAGTCAAATGTGGTATTTTTCCAGATTTACTGAAGAAGTCACTCACTTAGCTACCTTTAAAAATAATGATAAAATGCAAAAAGATAACTAGACCTATATCTTTGTTATCTTTTGGATCTAAATTTTTTGAAGTTTGTATTAAAAATAGAATTATTAAATTTATTTTTAAATATAATTTTTTATCCATAAACCAATTTGGATTTTGACTGAATAAATTAAATCTATTACTTTGGCTTTATTAAAACCAGATTCGCTGATATATGGTTATAAAATAATAGGTATTTATTTAGAGTTACATAAAGTTTTTGATTTTATTTCAAAGGAAAAACTTATTAAGAAATTTTATGATATGGGTATTAGAGGCTGCATGAATGATTAGCTGGCATTTTATTTATATCAAAGAAAACTGTCAAAATTACTAGTATCTTAAGTGACTATTTTTTTTATTAAATTTGATGTATTATAAGGATTGGTTTTAAGTCCATTATTTTTCAATATTTACATTAATTTCTTAATAAATCTTTCTTTACATTCTTATTACCAGCTACAATTTACAGACTACTTTAAATTTTAATAAATGAGGATTTAAATATAATTAAGTATTTTTCCTATAATAACTAAAATATCAACTATAATAAATCAAAATATATTATTTACAATTATAAAAAATCTAATTTTCAAGATATTTCTGTTAGCATGTCAATAATAAACTCATAAAAATTGAATCTACATTTTATTCGGGATTACTGCTAGCCTCATATGTTAGGAACAACGCATAATTTAATTGCAAAAAAAAAAATAGACTTTTTTCTTTTTTATGAAATTAGGAACATTTAACCACTGAAGAGTATTATATAATATTATAGGCAAAATTTTCTCTTAAATTAACTTATAGAATATCTCTTTGGAGAAGCACAGCTTCATATCATTTAAGGTCTTTAAAGTTCTATAGAACTTATCTTTAAGGATTATTTTAAACAAATCATTGGAATATCATAAAACTTTATATATCAAATTTTATCAGTCAAAAAATATTTATAATCAATATTTTATGTCATTATTTAAAACTAGAAAGTTTAAAATTGATTTGATTGACTATCTACATTATAACAAAATCCACAGTTAGATATCAAATACGTTATATTGGTCTGATATATTTCAATATTTTAATGCAATATTATCCTGAAAATATGTACAAAATTTCATTAAATAGATCCAAGAAAAAATTAATTTTAAGGTTAACTTCAGCTAATAATTGGGATAAATTGAATATTTGATTATACCTGTCTATATTTCAATTGTAATTTTGCTTTGTTTCCATTGTAAAGTGGGCAAAAGTATAACATTAGTATCCTTTTAACTCAAATGATTAATAAAAATAAGGTAGAAGTGATCTTGTTGAATTCTGGAACATGATAAGATGACCGTATATATAATTTATTAATTTACAAATATATTAATATCTTTATATTATCAGATGATAACTGTTTATATTTAAATTATTCTTTTCTTTTGTTTTAATTGTTAATCTTATTATTTTATGTTTTATATATTTGTATTAATTTTTTATTATATTTTTAACTCCATGCATGATTTTTTATTCACATGGAGTTTATTGTATATTGGTATATAAATAAATAAATAAATGTCATTAACATGAAATAAATCCACTGATCAATTTGATAATCTTTTAAATAGTATTGAATTTTTATTTTTAAATTATTATAATGATATTCTATTAATTGGTGATTTTGACTGTCCTTTTAAATATTTCCTCAAATATAGGTGATCAGTTTTTGAGGTTAAATAACTTTATGAATTGTAGAATCTGATTCAGAATACTTATTGTGTTAATAGTTTAAATAAAATTCTTGATCTTATATTATCTATTTTTAGTGATATTAATGTGCGAGATCATCCACCCCTTGAATTCTATATTCCTGTTGCTTTGAATGAAAAAAATTTTTTTCATCAACAGTTAGGAACTATAAAAGGAAGGCTATTTTGGTTTATAGTTAGAATTAACAAATACTTCTTGGAATAAAATATAAAATTGTTTGAATCCAGATACAGTAGCTGTAAAATTTGATATGTAAATTTATTCCTTTGAAAATAAACTTATAAAAATGGTTAAGGCTAAAAATAAATATAAATTTTTTAAGTCAACAAATTCTTTATTATATAATGTTTTTTTAATCTTAAATTAATTGTCAAAAGTTAGACAAAGAATGGATTTTAAAAATTACTTACTAAGAATGGAAGCTAATGTACATAGGGATCCAAAAACTTTTTGGAAAATTATAAAAATAAAAAGTCAAATTGTGAATCCCTAATTCAAAGTTAATGATGATGTGATAACTAATTCTTTGATAATATCTAATTGTAGATTTTTTCTTCTTCATGCAGCAATATTTCATCTAATTATTTATTAGATTTTTCTAGCTATACTGCCATTTCTGATTTTCTATTTTGTGTAAAATTTAATCTTCAACAAGTGTTGTCAGTTTTTTCTAGACTAAAAAATAAATCTTCAGTTGGTTTTGATGGCATACCTATATTTATTTATAAAGTTTGCATGAATATTTTAGCTCCTTTACTTTTTTCATTTTCAATTTTTCTATTCAAAAATCACTTTTTCCCAACAGGTGGAAAATCATTAAAGTAGTTCCTATATATAAGAATGGTCATAAAGATAGACTTGAAAATTATAGACTAGTTTCAATATTATATGAATCTATTTATACTTACCCGAAGAAATTTTTTCCAGAATTTCAACGTGGGTTTACGACAGATCTATTACTACTAACATGATGTATTTTATTGACATTGTGACACATACTATTGATAATCAAAATCAAGTTGGTACATTTTTTTTTTTGATTTGTTTAAGGCATTTGATTATATGAAATTAATTAAACCATGGTTAGAATGGTTTGCATTTTTTTTTACATAAAAGATTACATTTTGTGAAATATATGAATTGTGGGTCAGATTATTTTAATGATTCAGGTACTCCTCAGGGATCTGTTTTGAGATTATTTCTGTCCAATATATATGCTTTTGACTTAAATTATATAATATTTGAGTGCTGCATTTCATGCTTTGTGGATATTATGATTTATAAATACATTAAATTGCCTAATAATTATAATTATTACAAAATTGTATTAAAAGATTTGAATTATGGTATATTAAAAATTACATGAACATAAATGAGGATAAAATCAAAATGATTACTTTTTCAAAGAAAATAAATCCCACACTATTTAATTATATATTAAAAGTAAATAATATTTTGAGAGTAAATAAATGTAAAGATTTAGGTATAATGTTAGATTCTAAATTACTGTGCTCAAGTCATCTTTAAAGAAGCAAGATTCCTTAATAGAGAAACTTATGAATATCTTTTTATGTTTTTGGTAATACCAATTGTAAACTATAGCAGTATTATTTGGAACTCTGACAATAACTCTCATAGTAGAGTTTTGGATGTTGTACAAAGAAAATTATAATGCAAAGTTTGGAGTAATATTTAACTCTCTTTGTGTTTCATTAAAACTATTGAGAAATTTTAATGATATTTTTGGCTAAGATAGTCAAAGAACAAATTAACATAGTGAACTGCATTAATGAAATTTCTTTTTTTCCCCTTATGACATAGCATTGGCGGTAGGCAAACCCGCAACAACCGTCTGCAACTAACTGCTTGCTTGCAAAGCAGTTGCACTGACCTCTCTTCTAATAATGCTTGACATGAAATTTCTTAGTGATCCTGCAATGCATTTGAAACATGGTAAAACTCTTTACATTGAAAAATGTAAAACTAATTATTTAAGAGATTCTATATTATTTAGAATTACAAGGTTGTTTAATGTCTATTATAGTCATGTTGTGATATTCATCATTTAACTATAAATAAAATAAAATATGTAATCAATATATATAAACAATTGTAATATACTTCTGTAATCATATAAATATTATTTTTGTTTAATATTAATTTTGGGTTCTATAATAAGGCCTTTTATATATGCATGTATAATACATTGATTTAACTATTACTAATTTTCTTCTTTTCTGAGTCAAAATAATATCTGATAATTAATGAATATATTCATTATTGAAAGCATACAATGCAGTATTAAAGCTAAATACTAAAAAAAACTATCTTTTCTGTCAGTATATTAATTAATTACCAGATATTACATTGATTTAAATAAAGGGAATTAAATTATCACATATTTCTTTAAAATATTATTTTATCAAACATTTCTATTTCCAATAATAATTCTATATTTCATTAATCAAATGGTTTATTATAATAGTAAGATTATGCCATAAACATTTAAATATAACCGTATTATTTTGAGACATGAAAAACAGCTTCCTCTCTTCTTTTATTAAACTGTTATTTCATTTAAGACACTGTATCAAAATGTTATTAATCAGGAGGAAGCTAATTCTTTCTTATCACATATTCTTGTATATATCACTTTTTTTAGATTTTATTGCTCATTTATACTAATTACAGATTAAAGGAAAGTTCTATACTTTGTTTATGTATGTAGTAAGCTTTGGTTTTGCCAAGAAAGTTGATATTTCATTTATTTTGGATTTAACAGTAATAAATTTTTTTATAAGAGGACATTTTCATTAAGTTAAACTATCTTTGTAAATCACATTTATTAAAATTAAATAAGCATATGCAAATTTCAGTAGCAAATTATTTAATGTATTTCTGACATGAACTTCTGATTAAAATAGATTTTAATGATTTAAATCCAATAGTGTAGCTACTAAGAGATTAATATTAGAAAAGTTCAGATTATTCTAATGCAATTTAGTATATCTAGTTTAGTGACTGACTAAACCATAATACTAATTAAATTTAATTTTAATGTTAAAATTCATGTGTAGTTGTCATAATTATAATAAAGTATTTTATTTAAACTAATTCTTAACAATACTCAATTCATTTGTTAAAGTAGTATTATTAAAATTGAGTTTAGAGATTAAACTAAATTAGTTAATTTCAAAAATAGGTAATTAGTTTAGTGCTATTTAAAAAAAAAGTTAAATTAGTTACTTTAAAAGATCTGGGATAATTTTTAGATGTGTGCGAATGTGCATGCATTCATAACTTTAATTTTTTATTTTAATGGGAATATTTCTTTATTTTATAATATTGAATATTATTCTGGAATATTCTTATTTAGTTAAAAATTAAATAAAATTTTGATGAACCTCTAAATTTATTCATTAATATAATTTAAGAGTTTAAAGGAGTTAATAAAATAATTATGTGATAATTTTTTTATTCTATTTTATCAATATAATTTCTTAATTAATTTGTATTTCGATAATTAACATTCCTAGACTATCATGTGTTTGTCTAGCAAATATTTAAATTGCTACTATTTTTAGATTCAGACCATAGATACTAATTAACTGTTAATTTAAAGGTTGAAAACGTATGAGAAAAGGTTTCCCTGTTAATCAAAATGATTGACATTAGCAAGCTTATAAAAGATGTGCACACACATGCCAATTATTCAGGAGAATGATTTTTTTATCTCTCATCTTCATAAGAACTAATAGAAGTTTAAAATTTTAATAATTAAAGTAAAAATAAAAGTATAATTTTTGTAAATAAGTTTATTTTATTTTTTCCATCCCAAGTAAAATTAGTACATAAAAAACTCTATCAGGTACTAGGTCTCATCCAAAGTTAATCGAATACTTAAATCAGATACAGAATAAAAAATTTGGAAAGCAAAGTGTTAAGCAATTGTCTACTGATGCATAAAGCATTATTCTACAAAACTAACAAATTGCAGGTATTAATTTATTCTATTTCAGTTAAGAACTATTATTTACTTAAGTCCTACATTTTTCACAAACTATTTAAATTTATTATTTTAGAATAAATTTACTGGAAGTTTACCTCAATGTTAACTATAATAGTTTTAGTATTAATTTTATAACTCATTAAGATAATAATAATCATCAGTAACTTTTAAAATGTTTTGCTATCTATTAAATGAGTTGTCTTGGATAAATTTACTTAAAGGAATTAATTATTCAGGAGAAAAAACAACATTTGTTTTGGACACTAATGACATTTTATTACTGTCAATAATTAATTAGTTATTTATCATTTTGACTAAAAAAACACTTGATAAATTAATTTATGCTCTCAAGAAGTTGATTCAAAAATGAAAAATATTTAAACTTTTGTCTTATGAAATGCTATGTTTATAGTATTAGTAAATTACATTTATGGACTAAATGCTACTAATGTTGATAAAGATTATTATTATAGAATCATGTATTCTAGTAAGTGCTGAATAATTAGTAGTCTTTTTTTTGAAAACTACTATTTTTAAATATTCATTTTGAACTTGCTTAAATTTAGTAAGTTTATGACCAAACCTGCTATACAAAAATATTTTGACTAAACCACATTATATTTAAATGTTTATTTAGAAAGCTTGCGTAATTATAAAAAAAGGTATGTGTGGCAAACTACTATATTAGATATTTTATTTAGAAAGTCTGCATAATTTGGAAATGTTTATGAACAAACTGCTGTATTGAATTACCTGCCTTAGATAAAAATGGAAAACCAGAGTAATACAGTAAAAAGTGTTGAAAACTGTCCTGTTAATTATATGTTTGATGATTCATGAAATAATGGCCATTCATTTATTTATTTGTGTGTGCATGAAAGAAGTCTTTACAAAAAAGAGAAAACTATCAATGCATATGCACTCTTTTAAATTATATTGCCAGCATTTGGAGAGACATACTTGTTAAATTTATTTACTATCAAACCATGAGCTGTACAAGATTAAGAACTTTAATATTTATTTATATTTTTTAATATAAAAAAAGGTCTTGATAAACTTTTGTGCTTTAGGTTAAAGTCATGCATTTATAACTTATTATTGTTATATGCTATTTTAAATATTTTAAGTCATGTATTTATAACTTATTATTGTTATATGCTATTTTAATATTTTATATGTTATGATTTAGTGTGCCCAACAGAGGTTCACTTATTATTAATGATACTATATACTATATAATGATTTAATATTAAGCTATTTTAAAAAATATTATTTTGTCCTTTATTACGAGAAGTATACTTTATAATGAATGCTTATATGTTTATGAAAGATGATGTATATTTCTTGTCCATTTAATTGCTTAAGGCTATATTTATTCAGTCATATTTGATAACTATATTATTACTTTATCAGTTTTATGCATCAATTTAGTATTACATTTATTGAGATTAGAATTAATTTCTCTCTTGTATATGTGATATATGTTATCTAACCATTGTACATTTCCAAGATATCCAAATTTTATTTCCATCTTGATGATTTGGAATGGATCTTGGCTCTCTCATTGTTGCTAATGGAATAATTTAGATATTTCATAAGAAGATAGAGGGTCACTCTCTCCAGTATTATTGATATTTTCCTTATGTTTTATAATTGTACTTGTGGTGGGTCATCTCCATTTATTATATATGTCTAAAGACAAGAGTCTTAACATATTTTCTTGCCCTCAGAAAGTAGGTGCATATTTTGGGTTCATGCCATCACTAGGTTCATTACTTTATTTAGCTTTTCCTTAGAAGCATCTTCTTTATTTTGTATTTACCTCCCTGTATAGTGTAGTGTATATTTTAGTATATTGCTAATTGATAGGCTTGTTATTTTGAAGTGTATCATCCTTTCTTCAGGAGCATTTTTAATTCCCCAAATGTATGTTGAGAGTTTCGATGTGTAAATCTGTTTTCCTGTGCTTTGCAAGCACTACATGAGATAAAAACAATGATGAGTTATTCAAAATTATAAATTTATATTCTTTAACCTAAATAAACAATATGCATCATCATCATTATCCAGAAACAAGTCATCACTGGATTGGTAAGATTCAAATATCATTTAAGTTTACTCATTGTTGGGACAAGAGCATAGAGTGTCTATGTGTAACCTCAGAGAACAATTTAAAGATTTAATACAAGTCCAGAAATTAAAGACAATAGAATTGATAACTAATATATAAATTAGTGAAAACTATAGATTATAGAATTGTTTAGGACATATATTTTATGTAGAAAAATATAAAGCTTGTGCCATATATTTGTTTATAATTTAATATCACTTTAAAGACACAAAATATTTTAGTGATAATAACTATTTAATTTGAAGGATAAAATTTCTTATAATAATCTCTTACTTATCAAATGTACTTGTTCACTTAAGACGATCATAGGTCATGGATATTTAATTTATCCATTTAATTTATTAATTTTAAATACGTTTAAATTGTAAAGTATTCTCCTGTAAACAACAGCATTGGATTATTGTAACAGTGTTTTGAAATTTTATAACACCCTTCCCATAATGTTTATAAAAATTTGTTTATTGTAAAATAAATGTTATTTTTGTTATTAAGTCTTGTGGAGTGTCTCTATAATGTCTTGGTATTCACCAATCAATATACAGGAATCTAAACATTCTGTAATTTATAATACAAATATTTTTATGCTGTTTATTCAAAGTACAATTGCATAAATTGAAATATTCAACTATTTAGTGATGATGATTTTGCAGATACAAAGAATGCATTTGAAATAAAATATTAGTCATTTTATTCTATTGATCATTGCAATTTAAAACTGCAATTTATTTAAATAAGACTGCTTTTATAGTCAATCATTGTCTGTTTTAATTTAATAAAATTTATTTATGTTGTTGATGAATATTTTGAGTAGCCATAAAATCCTTTTCCATTTTGGTATTTGAATGCTATCCTAGAAGATGATTGTATTATTCCAAATTTAGAGTTTTATACATTTTTGTTTTAATTAAAATATTTTATAAAAGTTTTCCATTATTATTATTATATAATAAGTAGACATTAGCTTGTAGAGTGAGTGTATGTCTTCTCATAATTATCACTAGGATATCATTCATTTATTAACAACATGTCCATAAAGCAAAATATTGAGAAAATTAAACATTAAAATATGGATCTGATCATGGTAATAAGATGATAAAGAGGGAATTGAGGTGTAAGACTATACTGGAGGAATAATGAAAGAAATTTTATTATAAGTAAAGAAATTATTGTATCCTTGCTATTTTGTTATGTGTGTTTATCAATATTGGGAGCTTTAAAAGTTTTAAAAGAATGAATTGAGGTTTCTCCTCCTCTTAAAATTTTATTTAGTTATATTTTATAATGTTTAATGAATATTATTATCATTATTGTAGCTCTCTTTATTGTTAGCATAAATTGCAGTAGCAAAGAACTCTGAGCTTAGCCTGATTCCTTGATTCACCACAATTTATAATTTACATGTTGATACTTGCTTATCTCCATGGTTCCATGGGTACAATATATTATATAAAGTTATATCATTGTTATTTATATGATGGTTCTCATTCTCATTCACTTATTTTATTTTAGGTTTGATAAATATTTATGGAGTACCAGTTGTTCTGGCAGGTTATATTATAATTTATCATGTACTCTTTTCATTATTACTAATATAACAAACAAAAATTTGTCTCATGATTTCTATTTTTGTTGTGCTTGCTAAAAAGCTAATGTATTGGGAGTAGAAAGATATGTAATGATTATGATGAGTAAATATCCTGATATGCATGCCACTCATATAGTGGAAATAATTGCAGATTAGCAAAAATAAATAAGCTCTGATTTACAAATTATATATTTTATCATTCATGCATTCTATTACATAAGATGAATAACCAATGTATATGTTCTTCCTAACATGTTTAGTTCACATACACCATTATAATATATATATATATTGTACCCTTACTTCTTGATATATAAAATAGTTTTAAATACAACTAGCTCAGTTACATTATTATGCTTAATTAAAATTTGCATATCTATTTTTAATATACTTTTTATATTATCACATCTTAATTAAATTTATTATCAATTATCCAAATCAATATAGTTCCAGATTATATTAATTAAATAAGTATTTAATAAAATTATGAGACTGTGAAGTAAAGTTACAAAGTAATAAGCAGATTTACACTGAGTTAATATCTTCCAAGATACCATCTCAATGGCATAAGAATACTACCACTACCTTATCATCCTACCACTACATCTATAGCATTCTTATGACTTTTAAATGAAATAAATTATCTTTAATAATACTAAAATAATTCCTAACTTTTAACTTAAAACATAATTAAATAATCTCAGGTTCTTCTCAGTTTTAAAATAATAATAACTCATGTAAATAAGTATGATGTGGGATTTTATATCAAACTTAAATACACCTAACTTATTTTAATAATAATAATAAATAAGACCAATCTTAGAGTGTAATTTAATCTCATCTATTTCTATTATATAATCAATCATTAAATGAATAAACAATCACATGTATATCTTTTATTTCATATGGTATCTTCATTTTAAAATAGATCAAAATCTTATACTTAATAATCTGTGGCAGTAAATAATATTGTATTCTTATAATGTGCATTATAATCATCTTATGACCATTGTAATATTTATGTTCATGTCAATCAATTCTTATAAAATAATGTTAAGCAAATATGGTATTCAATTCTAAGTAATAATAACAAATTTATTTTGTGCAAATATTATGTTTATTTCAAATCATCTGATGTCAAAATGCTGTGGTGAAAAATAATGAAACTCGACACACTTTTAAAACAAATTAACAAATTTATTTACAATAACTTCAAATAAGAATTTATTTACACTATTTACAGTTTTAGAATTTAGAAAAATAAATAAAAAATAAAATAGGAAAATACAAATATAAGAGGCTTACACTATTATTAACTCATGTACTTAATAAGCAATTTTACATTCCTTCAAATGCTATACCAATAATATTATAGTATGTTTTCAAAACTTAGATTTTTCTTAAAATAAATAGTAGTGTACTTTAATTACTACAAATAACAATATATGTCAAGACTATTTATGTAGCATGTGTAAACAATGAAACTCTACTAATTAAATAGCTACATTAATTAAGTATTACCATTTATAATGTATTATCATGTATTCACTTTATTGTTAGCATTGCTTAATGCTTTATATAAATTAATGTATCTTTATAGTGTATAACAAATAATTGACTGTAATTATACTTTACTTAATGTAATTCCTGTTATATGTTTTATCAAATATGCATTATATATCTCTATTGTTCAAATATTATTATTTAAATCATTTATCAATTCTAAATTCATAAAGCATTACCTTAGATAAATTCTATGATTCTTTTCTGTGTAAAAATCATTACTTTACTTTATGTGTTATTTTAATCCTTTCTAATAATTTCTATCTATAAAACATATTCTAAACTTTATCTAAAATTTCCGGAAAACAAACATCAACTTTAAATAAAATATTCATCATCCAAATTACCTATACTACATCGTCTATACTTAATAAACTTCAATCCAAATATAAGCTTTTACCCATAACGTAACTTAATTTATTTAATAAAACAAAATACAAAAAATAGAGTCTTTTCAAATCTATTCTTATCTTGTAAATAATAAAATAATTACCTAAATAAAGAATAAATATAATTCTAATACTATAACATAATAAAATATCAAAATTTATTTATGAAAGAATCATATAATTATTTCTAAGCTTCTTACGTAATGTTGTATCATGTTGATATTATAGATTAAAACTTATGCATATTTTAATAAAATTCGTTGCCAATATAATGTATGTGTTTTCATAAAATATCTATCCATTCATTCTACAACAACATAATATTCAGTTGATCTAAAGAAAAACATATTAAATTCATTAAAAATCATTATACAATATTTTTACCATAATAATAATAATGTCCAATCTGCTACCCAGCATTCTTCGGAATTTGCAGCTTCATAAAATAAAAATCATTCACATTTATACTCATAAACATTCATTAGAATATTCCGTGTTATATTAATTATAAAATAAATTTATGTAATTAATTATTATATTATTTTTAAGTTATTATTTAATAAATGTACTTAACCTACTTTTAATAGTTTAATAATATTTTAAATTTTATGTTAAATAAATAAAATAAAAGTTTATATTACATATTTCCAACGACGTCTTCTGTTCTACCATAAAAGTTTTAACAAATATCCTACGTATAAAGTCAATAAAAACACTATTTCCTGTTCCGTTGTATCACGTGTTTCTTGAAAGTTTATAAAAAAATGATAACGTTCTTTTTTAAAATAAAACTAAGTTCCCACAAGAAAAACAAAATAAAATTAAAAAAATAGTTTATAAATTTTCTTTCTGGATCCAGTTCTTCATAAAATATTGTTCAAAAGTTAATATTTCTAAATTAATTTATAATTGTTGAATTATTCTCATTTAATTACTTCCATTAACTTAACTTGGCCTAATTTGGTTTGGCCTGGACGTCCACGTATTACTTGCGCATTTTTCAAAAACAATATATCTAGGTAAGAATTTATTTTTCCATCTATAATGTCCAGCGTTTTAGATTACTTTAATATAATAATTTTATTATATTACGATTTTAAATAATCATCTTTATAATCTATTTGCCTTTTCAAATCGTCAATATTTAGTCTTTTAAGCACAAAGACCTAACAAGGCAAGTATTTATTAAAATTACTACTTTTTATATCTTTACTTAAGATATACATTTTAATCTTTTAAAATCTGCAAAAATACTTTCTTTCTATAGAAGTATTCATATTTCTTTTAAATATCTATTTATAATAGACAATAGTAATTTAAACTTTTAAAACTATTTATAGTCCAAAATACTACTTTTCTCCATCTCGTAGTTTTATGTACTAATCCAGCGTCTATTATTTCTCTAGCATAAAGTTTCTGATATATTTCTCCGATACGTGATGTTTCCATGATTATCCGATATTGAGAAGACCAATAGGGAATTATTAAGTTTCTACTGCATATTTATCATTTAAAAATTATAAAATTATATACAATAACACTCTTATGATTTTAAAACTGATTTTAAGAGCGTTTATAAATTTACTTGGCTATTTTCTCAATAGCACGATTAACTTAGAAATTTAATTACACAGAGAGCCCCCTTCAACAATTGAATCCAGCTTTTATACTAGCAGAAACTCCTTATCTGATTGGTACATTTAAACAATCAAACCTTCTAGCTTATTTACATATTTACTAACACACTATTAAAAATAAAATAATAACTTATTTAATATTTAATATTATTACATTTTTTAAAAATAATCTTTATCGTTTATTCAAATCTATCAAACATTCTTTTGAAATATTCTTTCTCACTTGGCCTAAATTTTAACTTTTATAAGATCATTTAAAATAAATTAAATCTTTTTAAATACGTTATATTTTTAAGACAATATTTTTAAAAATCAGATTTAATATTCTACATTAATATCTTTATTTTTATCTCGTGATAACTCACGTATTATTTATAAATTTCACAACATAATTTTAAAATAGTTTTTGCAACTTTATGAGAAAGCTTCCAAGCATGTGTGTATGTATCTCTAATTAACATCTGTCTTTACAATACAAGAAACGCTTCCCATAATCTAAAAATAACTTAACAATTGCTTTTTTAAAATAAATATTTATTTTTTAAAAATAAATAAGATATTATATCAGATTTTAAAATAATTATTTGATATGATTAAAATCAAATATTAATCTCAATTTGAGTACTTATAATTTAAAATATTTCTATTTACTTTTAACATATATTTTAAATTAAATAAATATCTTTGTCTAATTTTAATTTGTCTTTTACATACTTTAGCTTCAAACATTTGTCATTAATTTTATTAATGCAGTATTACATCATAATCATCATCATTTTTAAATATCTTCTCAATACCAACACAATTCACATATCAAATACTCATAGATTGATCTAATTAAACCTATGGTAACATTACCACAAGCAAAGTCAACATCACATTTTTAAAACACTTCTTAAATTTAAAATTTTCTACTAGATTAGCACAAAACTTAAATGGTGACCCATACAAAAGGGCACAATATATATATATACTTTTTCTTAGATGTTATTTATTTGTACAAATTATATACTAAAGATTTGTTCTGGTAAAATGAAAATACTCATAGAAAAGATAGTTTTTTAAAAAATATTTAGCTTTATTACTGCCTAGCATGCTTTCAAAGTAAAATAATATATCTAAGATACTTGTACAGTTATGAACAAAAGACTTAAATCTATATTTTTATGTAATTACTTTTTCATTTTGACTCAAAAAAAAAAAAAAAAAAGCAGTGTCAGAGAATTTCAGTCAGGTTATTATGACATCTAAAACTGCTTACAAATCCAAGAATTTTTTAAAATAAAAATTCTTTAATGCAAGTTTCAAATATGGGTGAATGATTTAGTATTAAGCAATTCATAGATGAGGTTTTTAAGGTAGAATCTATGACACATGAGAAAAAAAAAATGATGCTGAAAATAGAAATCAAATTACTTTAAGCAGAATATATTTGAGTGTAACTTGAAACATTCTCATATTTAAGTATCCTAAAGAGATAATGTTCTAATCATTGCCTTCAGTGGCCTGAAATAAAGGCAGACATAATACATTAATAAATGTCAATTCACAAACTTTATTTAAAATGAGTCACCTTGTTTAACATAATTTTATAAAACTTCTCATAATATAGCAATATGTATACATATGTAAGTTACTTACCGTAACACATTACATTCCTTTTCAAGTAATTCTTTATTGTGAATAGCTAGCCTGGCATTATCTTCAGCTTTTTTAACATCAATTTGCCTTTGATTACTTTCATCAATTTTGTATCTTTCTAACTCTTGAATTTTACTTTCTAATTCTAACCTATTAAAAAAAATATTGAAAATTATAATAACTTAAAAGTAATAATTTTTAACATACACAATACATAGTTAAGAACAAAACTTGATTAGAAAATAAAATCATTACCTTAATGGGAAAATGGTTAATAAAAATAGTTGGAATAGCAATTGTGACAAACAACTGAATTGTAATAGGTAAGAAAGCAATAAAAAAAATACATAAATAATAATTAACCTTTAATCTACTGCTGATGACAAAAGCAAGAACTTTGTGCTAGTTATTATTTTTCATAATCATGTGTTATTTAAAATTATAATTCTAGATACATCATGTAATCCTAAATACTGTAGTTGATAAAAGTTATTCATATTGAACACTTATTGGTCAGGGTACTAGATACCACTTTTAGAAAGAAGGGCTATTCTGGGACTTGTTTAATAACTCTTCTCATTGCTTTGAGGTTTCAATAAGTGTAAAACATGAACAAAGATAACTACTTTTAAATAATTAATCATGCATTACAAATAAACATATATTTTAATAAAAAGTGATTGGTTTTCATTTCAAGCTGACTGCTATCCCATGACTGAATCAATGAATGTGTTATGTATACACAGACAAACTATTCACCACAAAAAATTTAATAACTATCATATCTGAAACATATGTTATGAAAATTAGTGCATTTCATACTTTAATCCATGCTGGAACAATGTGTTTGCATTAAATTTTGTTTAAATTAAGCAAAACTGCTATTGAAATATTCAAAATGATTCAAACTGCACATAGCAGTGAAGTTATGAGTCACAATGTTTTTAAGCAGTTTAGAAAATTTGTGATGGCAGGAAGAGTATTGATGATTGACAATGGTATGAAACACATAAGCACATTAAACTTTTTATAGTAAATACTAAACCATGTCACTCATAACACATATATGTTGATTCAGGAATAACAACTGCAGGCAGCTTGGAGAGAATCAGTTCTTTTCATTGAGATAGACTATATATGACTTACTTTATTGATTATATATATATATAGTAAAGCAGTCACTCTGTAGTCAGAGTGAGCTTGATGTTTTCCTTTCTAAAAACTAACAATCTACAGGTTCAAACCCAGCAATCATTTAATTTACTAACAGTGCCATCACCTACTACACGGTGACGTATATATATTTATAATATGCAAAAACTTTCATGTATAACAAATATTTATAATTTTGATTTGGTTATTTTGTTACTTTTAAATATTTTGATCTTATATTTTTTTGTAAAAAGAAAAATTTGTAATCACGTAAAGTTTGTCATTTTTTTTATAAAATTATTTGTGTTTAAATTTCAGTTTTGTAGAAATATAAAAGAAAGAAGATATAACCAAGATGGCAGGTTCAAAATAACCCATTGTGAAGTTTTGCTTCACTAATTAAATATTTTTAAAGCTTGGCTTTCATTAATTAAAATATTTTTTTATCATAGTTTTTTTTAGGGTTTTTACCTTTTATAAATTAATCATTTTAACTAAATATATTTTGCTAATGAAAGTTCTTTGTTTCATTTATTTTTATTCCTAAATTCTATTGGGCTGGAATGTGATTTGAACCTTATCAGCTTCTTATATTTTACTTTTAATTAAGAATGGGCTGCAATTTGGTAAGAAATTTATTGTCTTATCTGCCTCTGGGTCAATGAACAGAGGCATTCCTGTAATAGTTTGGGGCATATAAATAGAGTAGACTGGAGATAAGGGCACTTTTCTCTTTGCTCTTCACTTTTTTCCTTTTCTTCTTTCCTGACGAGAACAACAAGAAAAGAATTTAGAGTGACAAGTGATTCCAGAATGCCAGTCGAGTAGGAGGCCAAACTATCTTTCCTGTGCCTCTTGGGGCTGTCTCCAGAATGCTACCATAAAGCTCCTGTCACAAAAGAATGCTGTTACCAATGAAAAAGTGGTAATGACCAAGATTGCTGACCACCAAGCTGATCCCCATAAATCTAAACCCAGAGAATGAACCATCCAGCCATTGATTCAGAGTATGCTTAGGTAACAGTCCAATATCTAAGTAAAGTTGTCCGTGCTTGCCTACATATACTAATTAATGGTTTTTTTTAATATTGATACATAATCTCTGCCTGTAAAACCTCTATAATCTGTACTATATTTCTTATAACATTAACTCTGATTTCACCTTTATTCTAGCTTTGAGTCTGTGCATTTTGTTTAATACTATTATATATTTTCTACAGCATTTTAAAGTTTTCTATTTAGTATGCCAATTCAGCTCAACCTCACAAGTTTGATCTATAATTGTTTTTTTTTAAGTAAAGTAAATTATAATGATAATAATTTATTTATCACTCATTCCCTGTAAGATTTAATGTTTATGTTAAAAAAGACTTGTGGGGTTGATTGTTCAAGAACTCTCTTATTTAATTTTGTTTTGATTTTGTTCATGAAAGATCGCAATTTAGAATTAAATGTTAATCACTGTAACCACCCAAATGGCCAAATAACTCGAAGCTTTAATTTTGTCTGAAGCATATACGGGAAAGTATTAAATGACTAATTAAATAAATGTCTTATTTGATATTCATAGCATGATTCACTATCATGCAAAGCCATTATGCACAGAGAATTAAACTGTTTAAAGTTGTAATATTAAACATTAGTTTTATTTTCATATGTATATTGTATTGCTGGCATATTTCAACATTTCTATAAAGTGTAAATGCTTTGTCATTCGGAAACTTTCGAGAATCTGAAGTTATCCAAGCTTTTCCTAAGTTTTCCCTTCATTTTAAAAATTGGTCATAATCAGGGATTATACTCCCTGTAGGACATGAGGCTAAAGTATTGGATGCTCTATGCGGAATACCATATGCCGGCTTATCATATCACCAGACCTACCTCAACTTTTGTATCACTTCGCCATATGCGCGAATGCACACCTTCTTGGCGAAAATACTCAAATGACGAAGTTATTCTTTGGCCAGCTGGGCTTTCCTATGTATATATTTAACCTTTCTATGCCTGTTTCATCCCAAAAAGTCATAATAGTAAGAAAACTGTGAATCACGTTTAGAGAAATGTTTTATAAATTCCTGTAGTGCGCTTGGTTTAAAGCTGCCTACCTTTTTTTTTATTAACGAACCATTCCCATATATGAATATATTTTCACTTCTCTAATAATAGTAAAAAAAAAATACATATATAAAACAAAAATAAGAGAAGTTTTTATTTTTTCTATAAATAAACGGGAGTTATAACTAACCGTATGGCAAATTGTTTGTAATAGTATAAATCAATTATCGATCTTTCACTCCTCATGTAAATAGTATTTTGGCATATTGAATTCATGTTAACAATAAATAAAAAAAATCATTAAGTGTTATACCCTCTACAGTGAAATCGCCTATATATACGTTTGTGTTCATTATCAATTAATATTAAAGTATATTTTAATCCTATCCAGAGTTTGAATCTTTATTTTGGTTAATTATTAAAAATAAAAAGGTTTTTATGTATTAATATAATTATGTATTATTTTAATTCTTCTATCTTATTTGGGGATTCATCCTCGACAGCCCTAATTCAAGTCTCATATCTCTTCTCTGCTGTGCATGTGGGCCAAGAAGTAAATTTAATTGCACTGTGTTGGTGGAAATGTTGTTATATAGCACATGATTGACTGGTACAATAGTAACTTTTTAATTAGTTAATTATGCTGATTGAGTATATAAAAACATATATTTATATTCCAAAATTTTAAATTTCAAAAATATAACTTGCACAAATAATTTAATAGAGAGAATTCAGTGGGGGTAAGGAATACACATATTTTATTTGTAATTATTTTTTTTAACAGTTATGTAATTTTAATATAAATGATTTTAATAAATGCAAACCCATTTACCTGTATAAATATGTTAGATTTAAGTAAAAGTTACAATAGAAAAAAATTCAATCTTAGTATTTTATATTACAGTGATCTTTTAAATGATGAAAGTGTGTTATTTTCTGCACTGATTTCTGATAAATAAATCAAAGTAAAATAATTTATTTAGTATAAAATAATGATATATTTTAAAGATTGTAATGGTAATGATATTTCAGGAATAAATACTATTATTAAAATATCTTGGTTTAAATTAATTAAAAAGCTAATGTATTTTAAGTTTTAATCTAAAATTGTTTAAACTTTACCAGTTTTAAAAAAATATTAATTGATTTTATTATTAAATTGTAGACAGCAAATTAATTATTCAAAAACTGCTAGTTAATTTTCAATTTAATTGACCAAAGAAATATAGTTAATTGGTTTTTTTGATGTCATGCTGTTGGGGCATATATATATAAAAGAGAAAACGAACTGGAGTGAGAGAAAAGAGAACAAAGAAAAAGAAGAAATATAAATCATAAAAATAAAGCGAACCATTGTTTCATATAAAAGTTTGTAAAATTATAAAAATTTAATATATTTTATGTTGTAATGAATAAAAATAAATACATTAATCATGCTGAAAGGAATATAATATCTTTAATAGTAGTTTAAAAGTAATAGAGTAAGTTAAACCAAGTTTCTTCATTTACAATATAATTACAGTCCGAAACTTCAATTCACAATTAAAAATGCTATTGAAAAATAAGTGCAAGGATAAATGATTATTATTAATGATTGGAAAAACCATGAAGAATAAGGATTCTTAACTTCAATTAATTAAAAGTGTAAATCCTGTTAACTAGGGAAATATATTTTGTTTATTTCTACTTTGTTGATTAATTTAAATAATAACTTAATTATGAAGAGCAAGAATAAATACAAAATGATAACTTACATAAAATAATTAAATTAGTATAGCAAACTTTAAAATAGTTTAATGTAAATGAGACATCAAATAAAAATAGTTATCATTTAAATTAAATGAGGCACTTATTTATATAGCGCTATGTTTATAAATTGTAATAAACTAAAGATCAGCCTTTCAAGTAACTTCTATTATTTGAATTAACTTTATAAAACTACAAAGAAGAATAGACATATGTTGTATATTTGATAAAAGAATATTAAGTAAAAAAATATGATAATAAATGTTTATTATAGATTATATTAAATAAAAGCTTATTTCAAGAAAAACCAAGAGAATGAATGGTAAAGTAACAAAATAGTTATGATCTCAATTTGGTATGATAAAAAGTATAATAATGACATTTGTCATAAGACATGATTTGTTTTGTAATATAATTGTTAATATTATAGAAGAATACTTGAGGGGAAGTTGAGATTGTAATATTAATTGTGAAGTAGCTTATGATTGTTAATGCTAAAAATATACAGTATAATAAGATAACTTATAATTACAGGATAGAATAAAATACCCTCCTGAAGAACTAATTAAAATATTATAATGGGTTTGATCTATGTAATACCCATATATGTACATTGGTATGAAGAAATGAGAGGAATTTCCACAAGATATGGATGTTACTTTCCAGAGAAGCTTAATAGATAAGCTTGAATACTGTGAATTTCCACAAGATATGGACGTTACTTTCCAGAGAAGCTTAATAGATAAGTTTGAATATTGAGGTAGAACCTTTAACACAAAAATGACTACTTTCCAAATTATAGCATTCCATTAAGAAAGGAGATCCCCATGCCTACATTTAGAGGTAATAATTTATTAAAAATCAGTTTCTTAATATAGAGATTTGTATATGGTAAAGAAAGGTATATAATGAGCATCATATATAGACTAGTTATTCTTTAGAAATATTATAGTTTCCTTCCTAAGTAGCAGAAGATTGGTTTTAAAAAAACCAATAATAAAGGCAAAACTAATATTTTAGTAGTTAAGTAAAATCAACTGATTTAATGATAAAAGATAAATTATGAGATCAAAAATAAGAATTAAAAAGTAATGAAAGGAAGTAAAGAATGTGCAGGATGAATGACCATTTATTAATAAGGGATCCTGATTCAATTAATTATTTCAATATCATATCAATATTATATTTAAAGTTATAATAACATTAGCCAAAATTTTTATATGTAAATTTTATGAAGAGTTTACATGGATTTATATTATGAAAGGTAATAAAGTATTGTATCTTTATGCAAATATTGTAAAAGGTAATATATTATATCATTAGACGAAAGATGATTAAAAAGTTGAACCCACAAGAATTAATTCATGGATGGTAACATTAATTATCAACATGAAAGAAAGTATACATGTTGATAATAGTGAATTTGATATTTGAGGATTTTTATATAAGTGTTAAATTAAAAAGAAGTATATTTATACAATTTAATTATTTTTCGATGTAAATAATTGTATATACATTTTAATTATTTCATATGTACTTTAGAGTTTAACTATGTTATTTAATATTTGATAAGTTGTTATCTATTGTTACTATTGTTAAAATAAACAGTTATTTTAATATAAATCTTAGACTGGCAGCTTTATTTCTACTCAGAATTATTTTTTTTACAAACTCATATCAAAACTCAAAAATTATATAAAATGATTACAATCAAATATATAATTATTGGATAATTTATGCCTAAGATGTAAAGAAGGAGAACTTGATAAATTAATAATTCATTACTTGACAATATAAATATTTAAGAAGTACTATTTAATAATATTATCTAACTGGAGCATATTTTAAAAGAATCACATTATTATTATTATTATTATTATCATCATCATCATACTTTGGATTATATTTTATGTAATTCAACAGTAGTTAGTAATTTTCAAGTTGTTTCTGTTAATTTTCCTATTGATGCTCATCATCCACCTTTTGAGTTTTATATTAACGTTTGTCACTCAAAGATTAATTTTTCTAATATTTCAAGAAAGGATTATGGGAAGGGTAATTATATTGATTTTTGTAACTTTTCTAAGGTTAATTGGAATTTTTTGTATTCTTTTAATGATGTAAATCATTGCTTGGATGGGTTTTTAAAGATTCTTAATAGTTTTATTGATTAGTATATTCCCAATAAGCGGCCTTTTTATAAGGGTTTTCCTCCTTGGTTTTCATGCGATCTTATCAAAATTATTAAAAGGAAGTCTTATCATCGTAGACTTTATTTTAAAACACAGAATATCTTTTTTTATAATAATTTTGTTAATTTCAGAAGATTGGTGAAGCATGTTTATAAAAGAGATTTGCAGAATTATATTAAAAAAATTGAGGTTAATATTTCTTCTAACCCTAAAGAATTTTGGGATTTCATTAATAAGTCTGGTTTGGGTAAGAAAAGGGTTCAAGCTACTCATGGTTTCACTTTAAGTGCAAATGACTTTTCAAAACATTTTGCTGATGTATATTCATCACATGATACAATATCTTCAAATATTGCATTATTTTGTAATTCTTCAACTGTTCATTGTATGATTGACCATATTTCTAAGGATGATGTTGTTATGGCTATTAAGCGACTTAAAATTCATTCTAGTTTGGGAAATGATAATATTCCTTCATTTATTTACAAAGGGCTAGCTGAATTTATTGCAGTACCTCTTGCATTTATTTTTAATTTATCACTTAACTCTTGTGTTTTTCCTAATGTGCTTAAGTGTGCCAACATGGTCCCAATTTTTAAGAATGGATCACGTGATTGTATTAATAACTATAGACCTATTTCTGTTTTACATACTATTGCTAGAATTTTTGAGAGGTGTGTTTATAATAAAATTATTTTAGATGTTAGTAAACTCATTTCTTCTTCACAGCATGGTTTTATACCTAATAGATCTGTAGAAACTAATTTGTTAACAATTTATGATCATATAGCTCATGCAATTGAAGACCAGCAGAGACTTGATGTTGTTTATTTTGATTTATCAAGAGCTTTTGATAAAGTAGACCACAGTATTCTTCTTCACAAATTATATCAAATGGGTTTTTCTACTAAGCTTGTTTATTGGTTTCAATCCTTTCTTCATGGTCGTACTGCATACATTAAATTTAATAATAATATTTCATCTAATTTTAAATGTAATTTGGGGGTTCCTCAGGGTAGTATTTTAGCACCTATGATTTTTAACATTTATATGAATGACCTTAAGGATTGCTTAAATTCTTCTTATCTTTTGTGCTATGCAGATGACTGTAAAATCTTTAGAAGAATCACATCTGTGTTTGATTGCACTCTTCTTCAAAATGATATAGATAATTTTAGTGCTTGGTGTGATCTAAATAATATGACTGTTAATTTCAGTAAATGTTCCTTAGTCTCGTATTCTAAAAAATATGAAGTTTTGCATTTTTCTTATTTTATTAATTCTCACAAAATTATTTCTGTTGAATCCCAAAAAGATTTGGGAGTTATATTTTCTAGTAATGGATCCTTTCTTCCTCATTTGGAAATGATTATTGGTAAGGCTTTAAAAATTATAGGTACTATTCTAAGGTTTGGTTATCATTTCAATGGTGATACAAAATTTAAATTATTTTTATCATTGGTTCTTCCCATCATTGAATATTGTTCAGTCATTTGGAATCCTAGCTCTAAACAGGGATGTAATTTATTACAATCAGTGTATAATAAGTTTTCTAAATATGTTTCTTTGGGAAATAAAACTGTTCATCTTTCTTCTAGAAGACAATATAGAGATATTAAATATCTTTATAAACTTGTTAATAAAATAGTTCTTTTATCTAATACAATTTCTATTGTTATAATTAGATCTCATGTGCATGATACTCGGTCTGCTTTTGTTTGTTACATTAAAACTTGTCATTCCAATGTTCTTAGATTTTCTCCTTTGTTTAGGCTTCCATCTTTATATAATCAGATTTGTAGCAATATTAATTACTTCAATTTAGATTATAATCAATTTTGTAATGCTATTAAATTTAAATGTCAGATTTGATTGGTTTAACTTGATTTTGTTTATATATATATATTAAATTGTTTTTTGTTTTTTTTATTTTGTTATGTGCTTTATATTTATCCCTTTTATTTATTTGTTACTATTAATGTCTTAATAATAATTGTTTATATGCTGATATTTAATTTTACTTTAGATTTTTAAATGTGTTAATTATCTTTTATTGAAATATGGCACATAATTATATTAATAATTTGTCATTTAAACTCATTTATGTATTTATATATTTGTTATGGTGCAATACTGTAATCGGCTTTATGCTGTAGTTTTGTATGGTAAATAAATGAATTGAATTGAAGAATAATAATAATAATAATAATAATAATAATAATAATTATTATTATTATTATTATTTAAAATAAGTAAAATTTATCTTTAGAATTAAATTTTAAAATAATATATTATATCAAAAAAGGGATGTTCTTGATAAAATATATTAGAAGGCTTATATTTTTAAAATAACTAGAAATTACTTGCAAGTGGAGAAATAAAATTAGTAACTCACGATGAAGTGTGAAGTATCATGCTGAAGACTATAATGATGCAGAACTAGGAGGAGGGATAAATAGAAAGGAAAATCATATATTTTTTTCTCTTTTTCTTTGGTTATTATTGTTAATATTAATGTGAATGTAATATTAGATGTTAAGCTTAGTGATAAGATAATAAAATTAAATGTATTTGATTTGGATATTCTGATATATTAATATATTTTATATGTTTAATGTATTTTTTAAAAATGATGTCAATAAGAAATATGCTTAGAAAGTTAATATAGTATATGTGAGTGTTGAGAAAAAGAGAGTATGGGCAAAACAATACTTTATAGTTATATTATAAGGTAAAATTATATAAATTAATTTAATAATATTTTGATATAAAATGTATTTAATAAATAAATTGATGCAATAATGATGAATCAAGAGATAATATTCATGGAAATAGAAACACATATGCTACCTGAATCTTAAATGAAAATATAAAGATATGCAAGAGAATGAATAATAAAAGTAATAAAATAGTTATGATCTCAATTTGGTATGATAAAAAGTATAATATGATATTTGTCATAAGACATGATTTGTTTTGTAATATAATTGTTAATATTATAGAAGATTACTTGAGGAGAAGATGAGATTGTAATTTAGTTGTGAAGTAGCTTATGCTCGTTGATGCAAAAAATATAGAGTATAGTAAGATAAGTTATAATTACAGGGTAGGATGAAATACCCTCCTGAAGAACTGATTAAAATATTATAATGGAATTGATCTATGTGGCACCCATATATGTACTTTAGTATAAGGAGATGAGAGGAATTTCCACAAGACATTGATGTTACTTTCCAGAGAAGTTTAATAGGTAAGTTTGAATATTGGGGTATAATCATTAATATAAAAATGACTACTTGCCAAATTATAGCATTTCATTAGGAAAGGAGACCTCCATTCCTATATTTGGAGATAATAATTCATTAAAAATCGGTTTCTTATATCTATAGAGTTTTGTATCCCTTTGAGCCCAAAGCACCCCTGCGAGCCCTTGAACAAAAATTTAGACTTTCAACTGAGTTTGCACAGTATTGGTAAGTAGTACACTTACAGTTCTCAGATCATTCGATCTGCCATTTTGTTACGATTAAAATGAGCTATAACTTTTATTTTTACGACAAAATTTGGATTTTTTATGAAAGTTTTTGTAAAATACAATTTTTATTTTGTTTTTTAGATTTAATGACCATAAAAATGATTTAAGGTCGATTGAACTTGTTTTTCAGCATAATAATTATGTTCATTTATGTAAGGGCTTTTATAAGCCCTCTTAGTAGAAACAAATTTTTTTTTGTAAAAAAAAGTTAAAAGCTTAAAAATAAAAAAAAAGGATTATATCAAAAAGGTATAAGGATTACTCTTTTATTTATTTACTATAATAACAACTTTTGATGTCTTCATAATTGGATTCAAATTTGAAACTGATGCTAACATTTACACAGGATTCTGTGAGTATTTGAATTCATTTTATTATTACTTTTTTTAATTATTATTATTGTTTTCTATAATTGAATATAATTAAAAGTAATATATATATATATGATATAATACAGGTGAAATAATATAAAAACGTTTATTTTAATATTTTTCTGACCTAGTTTTAGAACTCTCTTTTTATAAAAACGACAAACTTTTAGATAAAAAGCACATTTGAAATGTAGAATCTTTTACTTCAATTTGTTTTGTGACTTACTTTTTATTACTTTTTTTTATATATATATATATGATATAATACAGGTGAAATAATATAAAAACGTTTTTTTGAATTATTTTTCTCACCTAGTTTATAACTCTTTATTATATATACACACATACAAAACAATATATATATATACAATAGAATTATACATATATATATGCAAAAAAGAATATATGATAAAATTTGATATATACATATAGAAAACAATATGTATATATACGATAGAATTTTAGACAATACATTTTGAATGATATAAAAACACACACATCCACATTCATCATATACCCTCAGTCATCCACCCTCATATTTCATCTCCCCCACTCATATATAATCAGTGCACATATTCTCAGAGCTGTGGATATTTTCATGAACTAGCATATGTGTGAGTATTATGGTTGTAATATTTAATCATATATAAAACAACATAAATAATAAAATAAACATTTATTAACAAAACAAAGTGTAAGTAGTTTGATTGTAGCTAACTATGTAAATTTCAACTATAAATTTCTCATCTTGCCTAAATTATTCAGATGAATATAATAATGAATTCATATATTTTATTCTTTCTTAATTTAGTAATTTCACAATCAATCATAAAATAATGAATCAGTTTCTACCTTCATATTCATATACCTAGGTTTCCCATTCAGTAATTTCATGTATAAATATCAAGAAGTCAATCATATAATATTGAATCCATTTCCAATAAACAGATTCAGATATTTTGTTACATGCTGTTTAACAAATTCATGTATTTTTTTTAAGTATTTAACTTTATTAAAAACATTATATATATATACATATTTACAAGATTTTTTGTTGTTTTCCAATCTTTTTTTTTTGTCTTTGGTTACTTACAATCTTTTTTTTTACATTACTTTAACAAATTATGTCCTTATCTTAAACTTAATAAGTAGGTGTCAGTAATTGGGTTTCACACTTTGTTGCTTATTAGTCTGTCTTAATTTTATCTTTGGCTGGTCACTATTATGCCCTTGTTAATGTATATCTTCTTTTCATAAATTATTTATTGCCATATTTCACGTGTTGTAGGTGCTGTTCTACTCCAGATTTTAATCATTTGTTTTCTTGGTAAATATTTTAAGCATTGCTCAAAGTATTTTTCCCATATTTTATCAAGTTTTTAAATCCAATTGTATTTTTTATTGTCAAATATTAATGAACACCGTATTTCCCATATTGTACTATTTGTGTGGATAAGTACCATAGCATTGTGTAGATCAAATCTCTTGATGTGTTTGTTAATCATATTTTTTAGATTAATGATTGGGGTTTTGAATACTTTTATCCTTATTTGTTTAAATGCTCTATATTTTTCGACCAGGTGTGCAAATATTTCATTGCTGTTCTTGCAGGTTGTACATCCTGGTTCTAGATTCATATGTAGTTTTTTTATTTAAAAGCGTTGTTATGGGGTGTATCCCATTCATCAATTTATAGTTGGTTTTCATGTATTTTTGGGGTGTATAGATTGACTGAAAGTTTTTTAAAACTCTACTTACAGATATGTCTAGCCATGACATTTCATGATACTTGTTACTTTTTTTAAGTATACTATATTTTAACCCTTCTAAATTATGCATATTTAGCTCATCTTGTAATTCCTTATATGCTATAAATAAGTCGATTACAAAGGATCTTGTTTCTTTTTCCATCATTTTATATAGTTTTGTGTCGCATTCTGGTGGATTGAAAGTTTTACTCTTTATTACATTTACTGGAGTTTTTGCTTTAATAAGTGACACATATTTTCTTAGATCTATTACATTGAGCTCTCCTTTATTAATTGTATAAATATAAAAATTATTATGATATTTTTATTCAACAATCAGCTCATATATAGGGAATGAAACATAACTCATCCTTTAAATTAATTTCAATTTAAGTTTATGATCATAATTCACAGATAAAATACAATACACGCTTACATAATATTGAATTTATTTTAATCTTCAGAAATTTAATGCCTTTTAATATTAGAAAAAAGACTAACTTAATTTTTTTAATATCTTACTGTTCGCCATCTTTAGTGTTCTCTCTCCTAGATTTTAGATATATTTTCTTCTCTGTAATTACCTTGATCCTTTCACAGATTTTTTTTCAGAAATGTATCATTCTTCTCTTCTCATCTTAGACAAGTATATTTGATGTGTATTACATATCAAATATATGTAAGTTTTCGGCAATTTAGCTGCATAGTCCGGACTTTTCCTTTTCTGGCAGATTATAATAGTTGGTACTATAATTTCTTATAGGTTTCATTTACTGGACTGGCAGTGCACTTAGGATTTTCAACAGACATACTACTTATTTTTTGCCTAGCCTCTCTAAATTAAAAGATTTCCTAATATAATATGTTTATAACTTCAACTTATAAACTTGTAATTCCAATGAGCAGCAAGGTGAATTCTTCTCTGCATGACACCGTTCCACTACTTTACTATTTATTTTGTGGTATAGAATTCTATTAATCCTCATTAGAATGATTAACTGTTTTTCTGTCTGCCCCATTATGTACTGCATGTACCATGATGTATCTTATCGTCTTTGTTATCTACAGTACCTACCCTAATGACAACTAATCATGGACCCAGAGAAAAATATTCTCTAGTATTCTTTACCAAAAAAAGAAATAGCGTTTTGCTTTCTTTGGTTTAGTATTACAAAAAGAAAATTATTTGCCAATGTTTCTTGTTATATTCATAATAAAAAAAAAATTTGTTAATTCACAATTCTTTTTCCTTTATTTGAAATCACCATACTCTTTTCTATCAAAATCGATAAGATTTTATTTCAACACAATTTGGAACAAGTTAAACTAAAAATCTCAAAATACCATTTTATTTATTAACTGTGTATTTTCTTCATCTTTATCATATATAGGTATGCATAAGTGCACACACACACATTATTCTTGAAGTCTTATATATCATTTACACTGCTGCTATTAGGATTTTAATATCTTGTAATTCAAGTTTAAGTATTAATCTATATAAATGATATTGTTGACTGGTTAGTCATAAAATCCGTAATTGTTCAAAAAATATTTTTTCACAGCAATTTAACTAGCCTCTGCATCTTATTCATTCATATAGGACAATATATTTCATTATGACTACTTTCTTTCTCAGTGAAAAATAATGAAGGCTTGTCATTTCTTGTGTAAAAATTAGTTGTATATCCTTCACATCTTTTTAACATATCTATTTCCTTAATATTTTCCACATTTATTTTCAATAAGATTTGATTGTGATCAATCTGTTTTTTATTATCTAACTAATTTATTTTTCATATATTAAATCAAATTCGTTACATAATTCTTAAAATTCAACATTACTTTTCAATGCAAATTTATCTAGCTTTATCTTCGCCTGGTTTCATTAATAAGCTATCTTTGCTTATATATTTTTTTCTTTTCCATTTTTTTTTTATTAATTATCTAACTAAAAACCTTTTTTATTTTATTTTTTTGTCTCTATCATAACCAGTTATTTTTAAAATTTAAAATTTTAATAATTCTATTTTTTAAATTACAATGTATGTAGTACTATTATTTTTTGATCTATAATAGTTGATTTTTAAAAAATATATATATTTCTTTACTATATCAATATTTGATTCCTCTTATGTTAATTTTATTCAAAATTGTTTTCATTTCAACAATAATTAAATTGTGACATTCCATAAATCAATCCAAAAATCAAATTATTAAAAATAAAAATATAATAAAAGTATATTACTGAAAATGATTACTTTTCTGCTTCTATATTAGTGATTTTATGCCATTCTTCTTCCTTTGCTAATTGAATTTTTCGCTGTACTTCTCTCTCCTTTTCAATTAATTGATGAGACTGTTGTTCACCCAATTTCTTTAATATTTCAAGTTGTGAACGAACATCTATAGAATTAATTAAAAAAAAAACACACATTAAGCATGATGTTAATAAATTTGTTTTAAGAATATATATATATATTTTTCATTGTTGCATGTGCATTCATATACATGCATTGCAACACTCCAGTCTAGCCTTAATGATATTAGCAATTTTAAAAAAAATATCTTATAAGAATAGCAGATTCTCATATATATATAAGATGATATACAGATTAAAAAAAATATAAACTTTTAAAATATCCTATCTTTTTTGTAAAATGAATAAAATCTTTTATGAAGATGACTAAAATTATAATATATTTATTCCTGTTTTTTTACTTTGACTGTAAAAAAAAAAAAAAAAAAGAAAGAAGAGAGAGAAATTGATTTTTTTTTTTTCAAAAACAAATGTAAAAAAATATTTATTATTCTTTAAGTTTAATTTTTGATGTACAAATATACAGGATTTTATTTATTAATAATGCCAACTTCATAATATGTTTTTAATTTCATTAATTAAAAATTATTTTGTAAAGAGTTGATTGTTCACCAAACAAACTAAATAAAGATAATTTAACTTTTTACTTAGTAACAGCATTTCAGCAGCAGAATAAGTTTATAATAAATTTTATGACCTTTGTGAGCATCTCTTGAAAGAACTGTGAACAGTACACAGACATAAGTTGCATCATATCATAGATATTATATACCTTCCAATAAAATGTCAAACACAGTATTATGATCTTTAAATTTTGAATTACAACAATTTTTCTGAATGTTTACTTTTTTTTATAGAAAGAAAAAAATGGACATACATTTTTACTAAAATTCAGAATTATTAAAATAAATTCAGAGACAGGCTGAAATATGTAGTTTTAAATATTATATGTTTATATTAAAATGTTACTTTAATTCATAACTACTTTTAATTATATAAAAAGGGTACCTTGGTCTTATTTTTATTACATTTTTTAAATATTATTTTGCAAAATAAATTGGCCAAATAATTATATACATAATATTCACATTTATTCATAATAATTTTTATATGTATGCATATATATATTTGCATGAGTAAATCAACCCATTTCAGTTAAATATCACATTTTGTTTTCCCTTGTTATAAATATCAATATTAAAATAAATCTTTGAAAATAAATTATTAACAATAAAAGTTTATTTTGTTATGAAAGAAAAAATATCTAAACATATAAAAGAGAGACAATGACTATAAATTGTGGTAACTGACTGAAAGGTTCCCATTTTCTAAAAAAAAAACCTCAAATACACACGCAGATATATATATATTTGTCATTTTATCATGATTTAGTGTCAAATTGGTTTAAAATACATAAGAAATTTTAATTTTAAAATTAAGATATCTAATTTACAATTTATGAATGTTTTAAAATAATTAACTTTAAAATGTTTACATTTTTTATTTTATTTAATGCTTATTTATACTTTCTTAACTTTGTTTTTTTATGGTATGTTGATTATACATATCATTTAATATTATATATTTTTTATTATGTGTTAATAGTTATTGTGAAAATTGTTTTATCAATAGTTGCATAAAAAATAACACAATATTTAGATGAGAAAAAAATTAAAATATCAAGTCTACTGTTTTAACAAAAATTTCACAATTCTTTACTTATTAATTTGTTGTTGAAATTGGGTAGCATAAAAAATTCTTTCAAACTAAAAATGAGTTTTTTAAAGCTGAGTTTTAAGAAAGTTATCAAAACCTTTATCAAAGAGTTTAATTATAATAGAATGTATGATTGAGTTTTTAGGCTATTTAGCAACACATCTCAGCAAAAACAATCAGCTAAAAACATTTTGAATCATTTGCTAATTGTCTTATCAAGTGATTTAAAGAAGCCAGTTGAAAAGAGCCTTATTTCAACTTCAGGTGACCATTGAAGAAAATATAGAAAATTGCTTGATAAGTAATAATTTCCAAAATCCAATAATACAAGTAAATACTTGTATTATTAGCAGCAAATTATAATTTACATAAATTTTTTTAAAAATCACTGCCATTGTATATATATAAAATGTTTTTTTTTTAAATTTAATGGCAGTTGAGGCAGGTTTAAGAAATTAACTGAAAGTACTTCTGCAGATTTAAAGATTGTTTATAATAGTTTGTAAACCGTTAAATTTATTATTTCAATTATAATATATATTTATATAACTAACCAATGAAAGCTTTAAAATGGAACAAGATAAAAGTTTTAATATATTTTTCTTTTCATTTTAAACTATTTTTTAAAATTATGATTATTTTTATCTCTAGTGGCCATTTAAATAAAACTGTCATTTTTTTTATTCTAACAAATTAAATTTACTCATTATAGTCCACAAATTTCAAGTTATTTTTTGGAAATATAAATTTATGAATGAAAATCATGCTTAACAATAATATTTCAACATTGCAAATATAGAAAAAAGTAATAAACTGAAATATGTAAACAGCACAATAGTTTTCTTTATTCATCAATTGCCATGATTGCTAAGAAAAGTATTTCTGAATGACAGATAATTTGTTTTAACTAAATTTGTAAAATCCAAATGTATTATTGTTAAAACATTATAAAGTAATAAAATTCTGTTTTAAAATTCACTTATAATTATTGAGAGTGCCACAAAAGTAGTCTACCAGTTTGAAAATTTTATTTTTGTGTGACTGAATGTATGATAATCTGGATATACTTTGATTTAATAATTGCTCCTGATGCTAGCTCAGCATAGAGTATGAGGAATATTTTTGCTAAGTCGATTTCATATTAAAGACAGGATAGATATTTCCTAAGTTAGTGAAATAAAGATTGACTTAAGCTATTGTTTCAAAAATTTATTACATGACCATGCATTTTTAAGAATAATATTCTAAAATATTAATGGAATATTTGTTTGAAGCTCTCACTATTATTCGCAAATTATTGCTTGTAATAAATAATTGGAACAAATCATATCCTCTATAAATGAAACAAACATATAAATTTTATTCAAGTTTATTATGTACTTATTACAAATCTGCTCTACTATATCTCACATCGTTATCATTATTATTGTTTTCAAAGTTTGCTCTACAATAAAATTTTATTTTGCCAAAGAAATAAATGCTCCTCATGTTTAATTTTCAATATGTGTTTCAAAAATAAATAAGAATAAATTCATATAAAATGTTATAGATGCATCATTATTATCTGTGCTTTATTTAAAAATATTCTTTGTGATACTTAAATGGCCATTAATATATTTTGTGATTGTGTTCATCAGAAATACTATACAAATAATTTAAATTTGCTGTGTTTCAACAAGTAGGACAAATTTTTAGCATTTGTAAAATGATAATTACAGACTGTATTCTAGGAAGTAGTAGAATATCCAGAATGAAGGACTTTTATTTATTGTTGGTAAATTGGATATAATTTTAAGTTTTGATATTATGCTATTAAATAGAAAAAGGTTTTAACCATTATCATATATACTTTCAATGTTTATAATAGTCAAAGAATGTAGTTTTTTAACTGTAGACAGACCTCTCAAACCACAAGGATAGTGACTTTACAAAGACAAGAATGGCTATTTCATCTTTAGCTAAATTCCCATTTCTTCACTTTTAAGTCCCCTATTTCCTTTATTATTGAAATTTATATTTTATTTATTTTAAACATTTTGTGTAATATAATTTTATGAATTATGTATAAGTTGAATTATCTAAAAATTTGCAGAATACTTACCTTTTCATAATGCTGTATTTTAAAGTGTTATTCATTCCTTATCATAAGTTATTTATTTATCTGAATAAATTGAAGATGGTGTATATTCTTACTGCTTATTTTAGGCCATGCTTTTTACATTATAAGTTTTACACACCAGTTAGTTCTTATATTATTTAAGGTGATAGCATTAGGCTCTCTTGGTTTTATTGCACATTATCTTATTATTTTGCATTTTCCCAAGAGATTTTAGCGTTGCCTATATCTTGTGGATATTTATTTTGCTAGCACGTTAGTAAAGAGATTGTAGCTGTGTCTCTCTTGTAATATTATATTTCATGAGTTATACCTCATCTCATATTAAGCATAAAATGCATTATTTAAGGCAATTATTAGTTCCTATTATATTGTTGATCGTTTATTCTCATTATTCTTATGTTTAGAGACTAAGTCCTAGCATATTTATTGCCCTCAAATGTAGGTGCAATCTTTTGAGTTCATGCCATTATTTATTTTATATTGCCTTATTTATCTTTAAATTGCAGCTGTATTGTACCATGAATTTTTTTGTATAAAGCTATGTGCAGTGTCCCACCATGATTTTATTTTTGCAACTGATATTGTAGTTAGTTCTGAGGAATGTCATCTTTCTCTTCTATTGCACTGGTTAATATTCTGAGTGTAGATTGCCGATTGTTCTTGATGTGTAGCTTTATTTTCTGTGTTTACCATTATTATAAGATGAAAACCTGATAAACATTTATTTTAGAATTTAAATTGTAATTTTGGGCCTCAATAATTGATATACATTTCCTTTAGCATTTATTCCATCACTGGATTGGTAAGTCTTATTTAAGGTTTAGATATACTCATTTTGAAAACAACACAATTGTATGATTGTACTATAAGAATGGAAAAGTTCTAGTTATAATGTTAATATTGAGATTTTCATTAATGAGAAAAATAATAATTTTCATTATTATTTCATCTGTCAATTTATTTCATTTTATCTGTAAACTTTAAAAACCATATTTCTCCTCTCCAGTGAATTGTACAGTAGTGTTAAAATGATTAATTTTGTAATAATGTAGATTTCCAAAGTTGTCATCTGTTCAATGTCCTTAATGTTAATTTCAGTTTCATAATCTTTCTATCATCTACATATATTGCTAAGAAATCTTAATATTATAAAATCTATTATGAAGTTATCTTTTATATAGAATATTAAAAGTACATGAACAGATGAAATTCAATATAATAATCACTTTGTTCAAGTTTGTAAATGTCAGGAAAGAATGTAAAAAATAAATTATTCATTTTCTTAATTATCAAATGATTACTTTAAACAACTGAATTCCTTAAAAGATTGCTTTCATGATAAATTATTTTATTTTAGTCAGAAGATTATTGTTTTGATTATACACAATAAATGTAAATAATAAAATTATCTCAAATCCATAAAAAAAGACATACTAGGAGTTGTTGTTATTATTATTTTGGTGTTTTTAGTTTGTAATTAATAATTTAAGAAAGACTCGTAGCACAAGTTTATCTTATTTGGAGTATTTCTCTTTTTTATATGTATTGTTTGATTGATAATAAATAAATAAATATTATTATCATCATCATCATTACCTGTTCTTGTTATTATTTTCAAGTTAAGAGATGTATTTCCATTTTTCAGAATGGGTTTATTCCAAATAGATCAGTAGAGACTATTTTGGTAATAATGAGTAATCATGTAGTTAAAGCTATAAATGAACAGAGTTGTTTGGATATAATATATTTTGATCTTAGTAAGACTTTTGACATGATTAATCATAGCATTTTATTATTGAAATTAGATTGTTTGGGATTTTCTTCCTCTTTTATTATGGTTTAAATCATATTTAACTAATTGTGCAAATTATGTTTTTCACAGATTCGAATAATTATATTTATTACTATAAAAGTGAAGTCCCTCAGGGAAGCATTCTTGAAAGTTTTATTTTCATTATATACATGTTATATATCTAAAATTATTAGCAATTGTAATATTTTGCAAATTGTTGATGATCAAAGTTATTTTTTAGAATTAATAATTTATCTGATCATTTAAAGTTGCAGAGTTCTATAAATGACTTAATTTGGTGTACAAAAATCAAATGATTGTTAATATTGAATAAACATTTGTTATGTCATTTTGTAATAAAACATTTCCCAGTTTTTTTCACTATTCTGCAGATAATACTGATATTCTTAGAAAAAACAGGGGGTTGTTTTCTCATCCCTGGTGTTTGCCACAGGATGGTGATGATGCTAAGCAAAAACATATACATATAACGATTCCGGGCTGGACCTAAATGATCGATTTGATCTAAAAAGATCTGATTTCTTAGATTTGTAATAAAATATTCTACTAACTAATACTATTATATGATGTTAGTTTTTTCATTTTTGTAAATGTTTATTAATCGTATCTTGTTTTTGAGTTTGTGTGTGTGTCTTTAAACTTACGGTGTTTTTCTAATTTTTTTTTTTTGACTTTACGTGTGTCTTTTTAAAGTTACGGTCTTTTTTTTTGCAAGAGTAAATCAATAATTTTATTCAAAAGCAAGACATAATAAGTAAATGTTTATTAATCTTATCTTGTTTTTGAGTTTGTGTGTGTGTCTTTAAAGTTACGGGGCTTTTTTAAAATTTTTTTTTTTTGGACTTTATGTGTGTCTTTTTAAAGTTACGGTATTTTTTTTACAAGAATAAATCAATAATTTGATTCAAAAGCAATATGTAATAAGTCAATGTTTATTAATCTTAGATTGTTTTGTAGTTTGTGTGTGTGTGTCTTTAAAGTTATGGGGTTTTTTCTCATTTTTTTTTGGACTTTATGTGTGTCTTTTTTTAAAGTTACTGCATTTTTGGTCAAGAGTAAATCAATCATTTTATTAAAAAAGCAAGATGTAATTCTAAATCTATCAAAAGTAATGTAATTTATATACTACAATTTAGAATTGATACCCGACTACTATTAATAAGGACTGTCATTGAAAGACTCAATTGAAAAATGATTCCCAATTAATTTCCATTTTCTTTTTTTTGGGGGGGGACAGTAATGAATCAGAAAGTGGATTGTTTTTGTTAAGTCTGTCTATATAAAAAGGGTACCGTTATTGAAATACTAAATTTAAAAATGATAGCCGACTAATTTGCATTTCTTTTGACAGTAATTAATCAGAAAGTGGGTTTCTTTCTCTTTTTTTTGGTAAATCTTGTGTATATATAAAAACAAACAAACCATAATTCAAATACCACATTGAAAAAATCAAACCCGTTGAATTTGCTTTTTTTTTTTTTAAAGACAGTAATTAATCAGGAACTGGGTTGTTTTTGTTAGTGTGTAGATATAATAACTAATCTTATTTTGAAATAATAAATGTAACAAAAAAACAAATAATACCCGACTAATTTTCTTTTTTGGACAAGTAATTACTAATAATTAGACACTGGGTTGTTTTTGTTTGTGCATATATATTGTAATTGATGAAATTTGATCAATGATGGTGATGGTTAGGATGACCAATCTGATCTGATAAAAAATCTAAAATCTAATTTAATCTAATCAAGTCTAGCTCAATCAGGTCACCATTATGCAATAAACCATCATAAAGCACTAATAATCTCTATTAAAGTCTAATTTGTTTAAGCTATATGTGAAACGAAAGAATAATGAGATTATCTGCTCCAGACATCAACAAACCTATCACAATTACAAAGTAAACTGCACTGAGCAATGAATTCACATATCATTGCCCTAAACAATAATATATGATTAGGCTAACTACTTGATTAGCAATCTAATGAAAATCAAATCCAATTAATAACTAAAGCAGATTCCAATATATATTTTATTAACCTATTATTATTGTAGTAATTTAAATCTATTTCATTATTTAAAGATGCCGCATTTTATCTTAACGGATAAGCTTCTAAATACCTATAATTGTATTTTACAAAACATTTTTAAATATAGACACTATTTAAATATCAAAAGAAAATAATATTTGAACCAAACATATATCTAATTTAATAAACGTTAAATAGAAAGTATAAACATTCGTTCGTATCTTTCACACAATTCTTTCTACTCCAATATTTAATTAATAATTTTCTATTGACATCAACTAGTTTTTATATCATTTTATAAACACTGAAAATTTATGCACTCCTTTAAATGTCTAAACAAATTAATCTGCGTCTAGTTTACTAAGAAGCTATAACGTAATATATAAATAATTTATTAATATCTCCCAATAAAGAGATACTTAATTATTGCTTGTTTATATGTTAAAATAGAATACTCCACGAAAACTTATTAGCTATTTTCTATCTTTACAATGTCCAATCATATTATATAAAAGATATGTTAAGTTTCCATTGGATGTCCATCGACCTATAATAATAAATATCATCTATTTAAACCTTCAAATAAATGAATATGAAATTGGTTGGCAATAATTAAAATATATGATTATAATTTAGATTCATCCCAATTTAAAGATAATATTCAATTAAACTATTCAATGAAGTTTGTACTTTTTATTTTAGAGATGTTTTCTTTTTTAAAACAAAAGAAATTTAAGACAAGTCATCCTGAATCAATGATAAAATATGATCTATTTATATTTTTATGACGGAATTAGACAAACATAGAAATGATTGACTTTGTAATATTAACTAAGATAAAATATAATATATAATATTTGAATGCAGATATAAATATAAAATTTATATGGGAATAAAATGCTAATATGCAAAACACACCATATCTTATATTCTAGCTCATTTATGAAACTGAGTTTGAACCTTGTCATTTAAATAGTTATGTCATCTTATGCAATCCAAATAATAATAAAAATTAAGGGAGTCTTGTCATTTAAATCACTCAATTTATTTGATTATATAAAAAAAAAATTGGCAAGATTAATAACAAAATACATAGGAAATTAATTTATATTTCAGATTAATTGAATAGATAAAAATGATAAAATTACTATGTGTATCTCTAAATGTGTTGCGAAAACAATAACGACATGTAAAAAAAAAATGAAGGAATGAATGGAGAGACTTTTGGATATCTTACTGAAAAATTTATATATAACAAATACCAAAGATATGAAATAGGATGAGATCGAAGCCTATTTGTTTATCAAAATAATAACTGATTAATGAATATGAAATAATACGATATATTTGAATCTCTTGTCTGTTCGATGTTTTACTAAATTTTATACATGCAGCCATCAAATCATATACTAAAAAAACAAAACAACAACATCGAATTGTGTTAATACTTAGACAAAAGTTCAAATAATTAATAAATGAAACTCTCCGATCATTTTTATTTCCTAAACTCTATTACTCCTAAAGATAATTTAAATAAAATACAAATCCTTTTTGAATATATGTAAAAAAAAAATTAATATGGGCACATTTTTATATATTAAAAAAAATCATACCATATATAAGAGTCTGTCCATTTTCACTATTTATTTGTCCATTGCAATTTACTTATCGCCAGTTTCTATGAATGACGCAAAGAGCTTATTTCTCAGAAAAAATAAGGCTTCACTAACAGTCATTTTTCTTTTCCAAAGAGGAGAGTGCGATTTAATTAGCCCTTTTATGATATAAATGAATCTAGTTGATCCTGAGTGTTTCTTAGCTTGTGACATGATATTTATCCAAATCCAACGGTAGTTATACGCCAAACTTTAAACTAGAAATATCTTTGTTTTTAAAACTAAAATAGCTGATTTTTATATAAAGCATTTTTATATATATATAGGCTTCCTTTTTTTTTCTGTTGCTGTTTCCTTTGGAAATCCTTCACAGCTGCCATTCAAATGATTGAATGGGCAGATAATTTAAGTTTATTTTTCCATTCGTTTTATGGTTTAACAGTCAAAAAAAATATTGAAGAACTTTTATTTGTAAGAACCTAAAAAATATGTCCATTCGTGGCAATCACAAAAAGATGATAGCGTACTCTTATAGTCTTTTGTGGCTTTTTATAGGTTCTCTTTCCGACATTCTGGTGTCATAACAACCACTGAAAACTACTCAAATAAAGCTCAAGCCGAACAAATTTTTTACAACAGTTTTCACACGGTTTGTAATGTAAGTTTGGAGAAAAAGATACATGGAAATTAAATCCAAATTCGATTATATTTTTCCTATTATTTGTAAACCAAAATACAAAATTGATATTACAACCTTTATTCACTTTATAATCACAAATAATTTACATAGATATTTTTTTTAATAACAATAATAATTTTTAATTCATTTATAAACAGATATATATGATATAAAAACATTGAACTATATGTAATAGTGTTACTATGGTGATTGCATTAACAGAAAAATAAAATATGTAAAATAATATCGATCCTATTTAAGTAAACTTTTATATTGTAATGAATTGTTTTCAAAATTTATTTATTTACCTATATGTTTTCTTAAGTTTGATTATAGCGAATTTAGTATTTTAAAGCTGGAATCAACAATAAATAATACTATTTAAAAGCTTTAGGTTGCTATGGTGATCAATTTAAATCTATATTTCCAAGATCTTCCATTATCTATCTATCAAGCAAAAGAAAAACCAAACAAGATCAACAAACTTCTTTATTTTTTTAAAAAAATACTTTGATTATTAATCTGAATATTCACAATACCTCCCATCTACAGAGAAAAAAAAATAAAGGACATTTTCCTGTCTCCTAAATCATTAAATGTTTTAACTTCAATACAAAGAAACATCTATTCTTTGTATATGTCTTGATTTACATATTATTTAAAATGTTAGCCAAAAATTTTAAATATCTTATCCTCATCAAAACAATATGGAATTTGTTTATTCCTTTTATCCTTATCTTCTTAGTATACTTACATGCATTTTTTTATATCTACCATTTATGTAGTATAATCACATCTCTAGGTTTGTTTGGTTTTTTCCAACAAAAATTTATATTGGATTTCACAATTAACTTTAGACAACTTTACATTTTTCTCTGCAACTATCTTGACAACAATGCTCTAAAGTTAGAGTCAAACAAGAAAATCATTTAGTATGTTTCATGCAAGCCAAATATATTACAGAACAAAATTCATTTATAAACCCAAATATTATTAGTTACTCTCTAATAACCATATATTTTTATTGCATTGTTAAAAAAAATATATATATTCATATGTTTTATTTTCTTAAAACTTAATAGCTTTTATTTTATTTTTAGACATATCTGTAGTTCATTTCAGTGACACTACTATAAACCTAAACTTTAAACATTCAATATTGTCATAAAATGAGAATATAACTTTAATTAAGGAATATCTTATATTTATTCAAGTCCTGCCTTGGACATTGAACATACTAGCTTTAGAGTTACTTTTCTTATAACATAAACTAAACAAATGAAAATTAACTTCTACAATGAGCTGAAGATTCAAAACAACAGAGATATCTCATTTTTAAATCACTTCTAATACTAAAATAAACTGACCAAATATTAGTCAAATCTAATTTTAATTTCTGGAGGATCTGGCAACTACCTTGTGAACTAAGTTGTGCTCTACATTGATGCTAATCAGGGACCTTTATGTTTGAATAGCTTTATCTTTTACAGGTTAGGGAAACTATTGAACATTTCTTTTTAAAATAACTCATATCAAAGTACAAATTCTGCCATCAAGGATTTCTTACCACCTGCCATTTCATAAGTCTGGACATCCATCGACTTCAGACTTCAATATAAATTCATATAGAGTTTTGGGCCACAACACACATTTATAGTCCTGCCAATTCCCTCAAAGAAAAGACTTAATCATACAAATACAATTAGCACAGACATTAAAATCCTACACTCTACATCTCCAATGCATTAAATCATCCACTCATCACCATTAGTCAATTTTACAAGGTCTAATATTAAATAGTATTTGTATACTAAGCAATTAAAATCTTCAAAGTACTTTGATTAAAAATATTTTTCACTCTGTCCTTTCTTTTTTTTTAGTCTTTCATATGTGTATTCACACTTTTACTAATGACTTTTGGTCATAATGATAAATATCATGAGATGAAATAATAGTTACTTTAATGAATTTTTTTTGTTTAATTGGGTGGTGCTCCTGGCTTTAAGCTTTGGGCATTGAAGGTATCTTTTTCACCTTCAGGGGTTTCTATGAGAAATGCATCCTCCCTTACTTTTCTTTTTATTTGGAATGGTCCCTCATATACATTCAAAAACTTTTTGAACTTATAATTCTGCGGGTCACTGATTTGGGAAGTTCTTACAAATACAAAATCTCCTACTTTAAATACACAAGGCTTATGAGAGGCTTGGGTAATTCTTTTCTGTCCCATCTCTCTTAAATTCTGGCCAGTCTTTGTTAAGTCATTATCATAATCTACCTTTTCTTCAGCTATAATAGGTAAGGGTGTTTTAATTAATATGGGTTCCCTATATCCAAAGTGCAGATACATTGGGGTGAATTTGGTGGATTCATTGTGTTATATTGATATAGTGAATGACATCCTTCAATTTATTCACCCAAGCATGGTGGTTGCTTTCTAGGTATACCTTAAACAATCTACCCAGCTCATGCATAACTCTTTCACATGGGTTAGATTGTGGGTTCCTAATTGAACATAAAATATGTTTTATACCTTGTTGTTCAATCGAACCTTTCCACTCCTTAAATAGGAATGATGTAGCATGGTCTGTCAAAATAGCCCTGGGTTTTCCTATATTTACAAATTCTTGCAAGCATTTGATTACATTCCTTGAATTTGCCTTGGTCACTGGATATGCCCCTACAAATTTGAGAAGACATCATAAGTGACCAAAATAAACTTAAACCTTTTATAAGATGGTAAAGGTCCATAGAAATCGATTGCTAATAGATTGTTGGGACAAGCAGGTATTATTGGTTGCAATGCCCCAGCATATGACTTGTTAGCATATTTTGATCTCAAACAGATCTCACAATATTTGAGCCTGTTTACTATGGACGCATACAATCCAGGCCAGTAAAACAGTCTGCACACAACATATTCTACCTTTCCGGGTCCATAGTGCCCATAAAGACAATGCACATAATATATCAATCGATTTCTAATGCATGATGGTATCACAATTCTCCATGATGGTTCATGGTCCTCTTTTACCTTATAACACAACAGACCTTCACTCATCTTATACTCAAAATCACTTTACTCTTGATTATTCTTTTTATGGCTACTGATTCAATCCCTGCATCCAAATATTGAATAATAGCATTCAACTTTGGATTACATAATTGTAGAAATTTTAAATTCTTTAAATCACTTTCTAGTGATTCATCAACTACCAGAGAGATTACAGTGATAAAAGCATGATCTAGATTAATGTGACAGGAATCTATTTTGACAGAATTCCTACTTAGGATATCTGCTACTATATTATCCTTTCCCTTACAATACTGAATCTTATAATTAAATTGTTGAAGGAAGAGGCTCCACCTAACTAGTCTTTCACCATTTAAATAGCTTCGATTTATGAACTCTAAACTCTTGTGATCTGTAATAACAACTATTTCAGATCCAAGCAAATACTGTCGTAGCTTTTGAAAAGCCCATACAACAGCCAAGGCTTCTTTCTCTGTGGTGGTATAATGTAATTCTGCACCCTTCAACAATCTACTCAAGAAATATAAGACACGGGGCTTCTTTTCATGGTCCAGTTGGAATAAAACTACTCCTAGACCATACCCACCACTGTCAGTTTGTATATAAAATATTTCTTGGAAATCAGGGTAATATAAGATTACAGTATTTAGAAAATTTGATTTTATTCTTTTAAATTCTATAGAGTGGTTCTCAGTCCATTTCCATTTCACATCTTTCCTTAATAGATTTACTATATTAACAGTGTCATAGGCAACATTTTCATAAAATCTATGATAAAAATTGCAGACACCAAGGAAAGAACGTAATTGCTTTCTATTCTCAGGAATAGGAAAATTTTGAATAGATTTTATCTTGTCAGGATGCGGTTTTATTCCCTCATAACCTACAATATGTCCCAAAAATTCTATTTCCTTAACAGCTATTCTACTCTTTTTTAGATTTATTTTAATATGTTTCTTTTCACACTCTTTCAGAAACATATTAAGATGATGAAAATGCTCTGACAAGTTTTCAGAAGCAATTACAACATCATCTACATACATAGTAATAATGCCCTTGACTTCATTCGACAATATGTTGTCTAAACACCTGAGGAGTCCAGCTCCACTATTTATAAGCCCAAAAGGCATTCTTTTAAAAACATATGAGTAGCTCTCATATTTAAATGCAGTATATTGCTGATCATCATGCAAATATACCTGCTGATAACTAGTTGTTAAGTCAACTGTAGAAAAGACCTTTTTGTCCTTAAATTTAATGAGCAATTCTTGCACAGTAGGAGGGACATCATGTTCTGGAACCATCAACTGATTCAAAAACCTCGCATCCAAGCAAATACATACGGACCCGTTCTTTTTACAAACAACCACTAATGGACTGTTATAGGCTGAGGGACTTTTCTTAATAATTTTCCACTCAACCATTTGATCAATTTGCTTTCTTACTTCATCTTTATATTGTTGAGGGATAGGATAGCTTTTACACTGGAAGGGGTTATAGTTCCTCAAGCGTATCCGATGCACATATCCCTTTATCACATCAGGCTTTTTAGAAAATACATCCTTATATCTACAGAGTATCTGAAAAAACCTTTGCTTATAGTTATCATCTAACTCAGATGATTCATAAACCTTTGCATATAAATCTGACTCTTGTATGGTTAGTACATTTACATTCTTAATGGGTACTGACCTCTTAAAACTATGCTTTTCCCCTTTTATAATGATTTCCTGATTTGCATAATCTATAATACATGCAAACCGATTCATGAAGCCGGATCCTATTATGACCTCATGAATAAGTCCGGACATAATCAAAAATATTTATTCCACTGTGATTGAATTAATTTTCACATTCAGCTACATTTGTTGAGTTTATAATTTTGCCTTACGACCATTTGCCATGATAACTTGTGTCTGTCTCAACGGCAGCATAGAGATTTCAGAATCAATTTCAGCAAGCTTATTATACAAATTTTCAGAGATAAGGGAAATTTGACACTCTGAATCAAGTAAAGCCCTTACTGAGGTATCTTGAATAACTATGATAATTTCTGGGCAATAATTAATGATATAACTTTCCAATTCCCTATCATAATCATCATCATCTGTTTCAAAATTTATTGATGCCAAATAACTAACAATATCACTCCCCAAATTTCCTATACTATGAGGCTTCTGCAGTGAAGAACATTCCAACAAGGCCATTTTTAATTTAAAGGACTAGTCTTAGGCCTACCCCCTAGCATCTTGACAGGTGTATTCTATGATATGCTGAGAGGTTAACTTCCTGCTGCACATGCACCCTTTTCTGCTCTATCATAACCTTTGGGATTAGCCCTGTTTGTATTTACTGGTGCTAAAGACTTAGCATATTTAATGCTTCTATAAGACCTATCATTTCTACTATTTGAAGTTCTTCTATTTCTATGATATTTAATGGGAGAAACATTGTAAGTAGGATTAATTCTGTGGTATTTATGACCACTTTCTGCAGGTGCTTCACTTGCCTCGAGCGATCCAAGTATATGGGACACCTCTTCAACAGTATGCCTATTGGCAGCAATCAGAGTTTGCTCGATATGGCATGGCAAGTTTCTCCTAATGATACGAATTATTTGGTTTTCCGATAATGAAAATGCTGTAAGCATTTTTAACTTTGCTGTCTGCATTCAGAAAAATTGAGTTAAACTACCCTTACTAACACTGTATTTATCCTGGCTAATTTGGTGTCTAATGTTGTCCTGTTTATCTTCCCCCCAAAAAACTATTCAACAATACATACTTAAAATCCCCACATGTTTCGTGTTTATTATACAAGGACTTCCACCAATGTTAGGCAGATGCACTCAAATGATTGCTAGCTACTGACAATTTTCCCATCTCACTTAACCTACTTAATGAGAATAACTCTTCCAATGCACTTAGATATTCTATAAGGTTTTCATCATATTCACCCTTGAAGACCTTGAGCTGAATAAACCTGGCTATGTTTCCATCTATCCTTTCTTTCTTCATTTCTTCTGGACTAGGCATTAACTTATTATTCTCATCACTATATATTGCAGGTATATCATGATCACTTTTATTTAACTTATTTTCTGAGGCCAAATATTGATATGGTTTATGCATGGGACTATCATTACATTTTACCATAGTATTCATTATTCCTACTATCTTATCTTCCAACATTATAGATATCTTATGACTGAGATTTATTTCCTGTTCCTCCAAATGCCTACTTATTTCTTGTTCCAGCATCTTACTATTACCTTCTATTTTATTGCAAATCTCTTCTTGGTTTTTACTACATCCTTCCAATTGTTGCAAAGATAACTGATAATTATCTAGTCTATACTTTAAATCATCTAATTTGTCTGCCTTCACTTTCTCAATGTTGCTTAACTCTTCTTGGACACCTTATAGACTATTCTGCGATTCCTTACACACTTTCTGCAATTTCTTGATTTCATTATCAGCCTTATTATGTTTCTTATATACCACTTTATATTCAACTTTCATCCGGCTTTGAATATCCTTAACCTCTAGCTTAAGATTATTTACTTCTACTTTTGAAGCCTCTTGACCATCCTTGTAAGCTTTCTCAATTTTAGTCAACTTTTTCTCTAATTCTTTGTGAGCAACTTTACAATTTTTAATCTCATACTCAAGTTTTCAAACCTGCTTTCTAATTTTTCTTGCAATTTAGAGAATTGGTCCCTTAACTCATTAAATCTGCTTCACATTTACTATCAGATTTTTTTAACTGAGCATCTAAGTCATATTTAAATTCCTCAAACTTAGCATTAGTAGCATTTAACTCGATTTTACATAAGTCAATTTTGATATTTACCTCTTCTCTGAGTTCTTTATTTTCTTTAATCACATCACCCAGTTTATTATTCATGTCTTCTCTTAACATTTATTATTTATTTCACTATTCATATCACTAAATTTATTGTTTATATCACTATTCATATCAAATTTGGCATTTATATCTTCAAATTTATTATTTATATCTCTACTTATATCTTTACTCATCCTTTCAATCAATTCTTTCAGAATTGGATACAGATCTCCTTCAGGTTTGGATAATGCTTCTGTCTTATTGCTTTTCATTTTTAATTATTATTTATGTCAAATATTCTATTTTTTTTTTTTATAAATTGCTAAATACTTTACTTTTATTTATTCTTACATAAAACATATCTACCCATTCAATCCTACAGCCGTGAATAAAATCCACAAAGAACGACAACAACAATAAAATTTCTAGTATCTTATTTAAACCTATGATATAATATAATCAGTTATATAACTCCACCAATGCATACAAACATAATACCATGTTTTAGCATCTATATGAGACTCAAACTTGGGTCTATAATTGGTTATTTCGGCCTGACATTGGGCATAATTTTGTAATTGATGAAATTTGATCAATGCTGGTGATGGTTAGAATGATCAATCTGATCTGATAAAAAATCTAAATTCTAATTTAATCTAATATACTCTAGCTCAATCAGGTCACCATTATGCAATAAACCATCATAAAGCACTAATAATCTCTATTAAAGTCTAATTTGTTTAAGCTATATGTGAAACGAAAGAATAATGAGATTATCTGCTCCAGACATCAACAATCCTATCACAATTACAAAGTAAACTGCACTGAGCAATGAATTCACATATCATTGCCCTAAACAATAATATATGACTAGGATAATTATTTGATTAGCAATCTAATGAAAATCAAATCCAATTAATAACTAAAACAGATTCCAATATATATTTTATTAACCTATTATTATTGTAGTAATGTAAATCTATTTCATTATTTAATGATGCCGCATTTTATCTTAACGGATAAGCTTCTAAATACCTATAATTGTATTTTACAAAACATTTTTAAAGATACTCATCTTTTAGCTAAAGATGCCGCTGTATGGTGTGGTTTTCACGCCAAAACACATAAAAATGCTGTTTCCGCGGCCGACGCGTTCGAACCTGCGTTTTCTATAATATAACTTTTTTGTCGTGCTACAGAATGCAGGCCGCTATATTGCATCGCAGTACAGCATGTATGTCGCATAGCAGCAAATACATTTTCCGAATTCGCACAATTTATAAAATAATTAGGGCTTGATGAGAGTTTGTATTTGAATTGTATTGAAATGTTGTTTTCATTGGATTTTTTTTTATTTTAAACTATTGAAATGTTCAGATTTTTTAAAGCAATAATTATAAGACTTTTTACAACTTACAGTATTGAACTTTTATTTGGGAAAATGTTAAATATCTATGTTTTTATTGAGTTGCAATTAGATAACGCGTCAAGTAACGTACTATTAGTAACATTCCACGAGACACAGAAGATTCTACTGTCTGTATATTTTTGAATTAAAAAAGAGCGGTACGAAAAAATATCCAGTAAGAAAAGTCCAAATATACAGGTTTTTTTGTAAATTTAATAAAAAGCAAATATTATAAACATGTTTAATAAGTAAAGAAGACATTTGTATGTGTTTGTTGTTGTTGAAAAAAGTGTGAGGTTCTTTCTTTTGTCCGAGTACGGTTACAATTTTGAATTTTTTTATTTTAACATTACAAACAAGCAGAACACTAACCCTAAAACTAACCCAAAAACTAACCCTAAAATAAACCATAACAACTTTTACTTTTATTACGATTATTATTTTTTAGTTAAACAACAACAAAAAAGTCGTAACACAAGTAAAAAAATATCCGGTAGAAAATTGATAAAAAAAAGCCGTAACATAAGTAAAAAAATATCCGATAGAAAATTGATAAAAAAAAAGCCGTAACACAATTTAAAAAGTATTCGATATAAAAAACACGAATCAAATTGTAATTTGTTGATTTTATTTTACATTTATTATTATCATTTAAATTGTATACATTAATAAAAAATAATATTTAAAAAACACGATTTTGCTTTGTTTTTATTTTCGCATTACAAAAAAGCACAGAAAAATTATTAAAATCAATGGCCCGTTAACGTTCATATTTTATAGTTTTAGCGTGAAAACGGAACCATCCAACAGCATCTTTAGCTATAAGACAAGCACCTTTTTAAATATAGACACTATTTAAATATCAAAACAAAATAATATTTGAACCAAACATATATCTAATTTAATAAACGTTAAATAGAAAGTATAAACATTCGTTCGTATCTTTCACACAATTCTTTCTACTCCAATATTTAATTAATAATTTTCTGTTGACATCAACTAGTTTTTATATCATTTTATAAACACTTTGAAAATTTATGCACTCCTTTAAATGTCTAAAAAATTAATCTACGTCATAAATAATTTATTCATATCTCCCAATAAAGTGATACTTAATTATTGCTTGTTTATATGTTAAAATAGAATACTCCACGAAAACTTATTAGCTATTTTCTATCTATCATATTATATAAAAGATATGTTAAGTTTCCATTGGATGTCCATCGACCTATAATAATAAATATCATCTATTTAAACCTTCAAATAAATGAATATGAAATTGGTTGGCAATAATTAAAATATATGATTATAATTTAGATTCATCCCAATTTAAAGATAATATTCAATTAAACTATTCAATGAAGTTTGTACTTTTTATTTTAGAGATGTTTTCTTTTTTAAAACAAAAGAAATTTAAGACAAGTCATCCTGAATCAATGATAAAATACGATCTATTTATATTTTTATGACGGAATCAGACAAACATAGAAATGATTGACTTTTTATAATATTAACTAAGATAAAATATAATATATAATATTTGAATGCAGATATAAATATAAAATTCATATGGGAATAAAATGCTTATGCAAAACACACTATATCTTATATTCTAGCTCACTTACCAAACTGAGTTTGAACCTTGACATTTAAATAGCTATGTCATCTTATGCAATCCAAATAATAAAAAAAAAAATTAAGGGAGTCTTGTCATTTGAATCCCTCAATTTATTTGATTATATAAAAGAAAATTGGCAAGATTAATAACAAAATACATAGGAAATTAATTTATATTTCAGATTGATTGAATAAATAAAAATGATAAAATTACTATGTGTATCTCTAAATGTGTTGCAAAAACAATGACATGTAAAAAAAAATGAATGAATGGAGAGACTTTTGGATATCTTACTGAAAAATTTATATATCATCATCAACCATTATCAATCCACTGCAGGATGAAGGTCTCTCCAAGTTTAATCCATCTTCTCCGATCTTTAGCTTCTCTTCTCCACAACACCCCTGCACATTTTCTTATTTCATCCATCCATCTCACATGTGGTCTCTTTCTGGGTCTTTTACAATCTCTTGGAATCCAGTTTAACATTTCAATTGTCCATCTATTATCATCTCTTCTAGCAATATGTCCAGCCCAACTCCATTTCAATCTTTTAATTTTTTCAATAAGGTCAGTAACACCTGTTTGTTGTCTTACCCATACATTGCGTTTTCGATCTCTTCTTGTTACTCCCAACATACATCTCTCCATACTCCTTTGAGTGGTCAGAAGTCTGTATTGCTCTTCTATTAAGTGTCCAAGTCTCAGATCCATAAGTAAGAACTGGTAAAACACATTTGTTAAAAAACATCCTTTTCAAACACATAGGCATATTTCCTTTTAGTATCAAGTTATTTCTACCAAAAGCACTCCAACCAAGTTTAATTCTCCATTATGTTTCCATCTGTATTAATAATCTGACCAAGGTATTTGTAACTGTTAACTTCTAATTCTTCATAATCAATCTTTATTTTCATATTTTGAGCAAATCGATTAAACATTACTTTAGTCTTTTTAACATTTATCTTTAGTCCTACTTTTCTACTTTCGTCTGCTAACTCCTGCAACATTTCCTGCAGCTCTGAAGCATTATTTGCAAAAACAACTACATCATCTGCGAAATCTAAATCACTTAAATACTCTCCATTTACTTTCACTCCTTTAGTTTCCCATTTTAATCCACAAAATACTTCTTGCAGCACTGCTGTAAAGAGTTTTGGAGATATGGAGTCATCTTGTCTTACACCTTTCTCAATGTTGATTTTTCCAGTATCATTATGTAATCTAATTGTTGCTGTTGCATTTTTATAAATATTCTTTAAAATACGACAATATCCTGGATCTATACCTTGATGATCCAATGCTTTAATCACTGAAGAAATGTGTATAGAATCGAATGCCTTTTCATAATCTACAAATCCAAAATATAATGACAACTCATATTCGTTTGTCCTTTCTATGACTTCTCTCAATACTTGGATATGATCTATTGTACTAAAACCACTTTTAAATCCAGCTTGTTCTCTTGGTTGGTGGAAATCCAAAGTTCTCTGTAGACGAGTTGTAATTATCTTGGTAAAAATTTTATATAAAACTGATAAAAGGCTGATAGGTCTGTAATTTCTAATATCTTCTTTATCACCTTTTTTAAATATTAATATTATTACTGCATTCTTCCAATCTTCCGGTACATCTTTATCATTTAGACATTTGGTATACAACTTTGCTAAAATTGTTTCTATTTCTTCACCTGCTTCTTTTAATATATCAATTATAATTCCATCATTTCCTGGAGCCTTTCCTTTCTTCATACACTTAATTGCATGTCTCACTTCTTCATTTAAAATTCTGGGCAATTCAGAAGATGTAATAGATATAGGAGGTACTTGTTCTTTATTACTATATAATTCTTGATAAAAATCTACCAATTTCATGATGTCATCTCTCTTTTTAGTAATAATTCCATCTTTTTTTCTTATTGCAGATATAAATTTCCTACCAATACCAAAATGTTGTTTAACATTTTTGAGACTTATTTTCTTCTACAGCTTTCCTTGCTATTTCACAGTTATACTTTCTTATATCATTTTCAACTCTTTTCCATACCATTTTACAAAATTCGAGATATTCAATTCTTTTTAATACATCATTTTTGTATATCTTCATATACCTTCTTTTCTTCATAAATTCTCTAGACTCAGTAGAAATTTTCTTAGTCAATTGCTGCTTTTTTCTACCAGATATGTTTGTTGCAGTTTTTAAAAGTGTATCAGTTATTTTCATATTAATTTCATTCAAATCTGTATCATGTTCAAAATCTCCTAACACTTGAAACCTATTTGTAAGTTCTAATTTAAATTCATTAGAATGTTTCTGAAGATTAAAAATATCAACTGTAAATATTGTTTTTCTTAATAATTTTTGTCTTTCTAGTTTTACATTAATACGTAACTTACACCTTACTAATCGATGATCACTTCCTGTGTTAAATTTATTAAGAACATTACAATCTTGAAATATGTATTTTCTGTTAGTCAAAATATAATCCAATTCTGCTGTACCTTCATTTGGATGCTTCCATGTACATTTCCTTTTAACATTTTTCTCAAAAAATGAATTCATAATATAAATTTTTTCTTTTTCTGCAAACTCCACAAGTCTATGTCCTCTCTCATTTCTATTACCATAACCAAAATTACCTACAGCAATTTCATCTTTCATTTGTCTACCAATTCCAGCATTAAAGTCTCCCATAACAATTTTAAAATGTTGTTTACTCTGATCAAAAGCCTTTTGTACATCCATATAAAAATCTTCTACTACTTCATCACTATGAAAACTTGTTGGGGCATAAACCTGAATTATCTGCATTTGGTATCTGCTATTAAGTTGTATAACTAATCTTGCCACTCTATCCGATACACCATCAATCTCCACAATATCGTTCTTCCACTTTTTATAACAAATACCAAAGATATGAAATAGGATGAGATCAAAACCTATTTGTTTATCAAAACAATAACTGATTAATGAATATGAAATAATACGATATATTTGAATCACTTGTCTGTTCGATGTTTTACTAAATTTTATACATGCAACTATCAAATCATATACTAAAAAAAAACAACAACAACAACATCGAATTGTGTTAATATATACTTAGACAAAAGTTCAAATAATTAATAAATGAATCTCTCTGATCATTTTTATTTCCTAAACTCTATTACTCCTAAAGATAATTTAAATAAAATACAAATCATCCTTTTTGAATATATGTAAAAAAAAAATTAATATGGACACATTTTTATACATTAAAAAATATCATACCATATATAAGAAAGTCTGTCTGTTTTCACTATTTATTTGTCCATTGCAATTTACTTATCACCAGTTTCTATGAATGATGCAAAGAGAAGCTTATTTCACAGAAAAAATAAGTCAAACTTTATAATGCTTCACTAACAATCCTTTTTCCTTTCCAAAGAGGAGAGTGCGATTTAATTAGTTCTTTTATGATACAAATGAATCCAGTTGATCCTGAGTGTTTCTTAGCTTGTGACACGATATTTATCCAAATCCAACGATAGTTATATGCCAAACTTTAAACCAGAAATATCTTTGTTTTTAAAACTAAAATAGCCGATTTTTATATAAAGCATTTTTTAAAATATATATTGTAACGGAATATAATATCCCGTCACATTATTTTAAAATTAAAATAAAAGACCATAAATAAAAATTGATTTATTAAAAAGAAAAAAAAACTTAATTTAAAAACTGTTCAACATATATATAGATCGCATGATGGACAACTTTAAAAACTTTTAAAAAATAAAAATATTTGAAAGTAATTTTTTTGTAAAAAGTAAAGTTATAAAGATTGATACTTTAAAAATAGAAATAATGTTGATTTCTATAGTCTTAGAAAATGAAAGTGATTGTCTTATTAATTAAATGATTGTTCAAAAGCAAACTACCTCGTGAGGCATGTAAAATAAATTAAATGGTCAGATAAGAGAATACAAAGGAATTAAATGACCAATCCAAACACGAAAATGACAGCACGGACCATAACTGAAACACGAATGGATTAGTGACGTCTTGCTCGTTGAATCTCAAGATCTAATGATAAGAGACTAATAAAAATATAAAAGCCACCAAATTATTATTATAATTGTTATCTGAGAGCTGACTATGAATATGTCGTTATAACTAGCTATATTGCAGATTTTCACGATGTGGAAGTCTGCAATAAAATTAGATTTTCCGGGCAACCAGCTGAGACCTCCCTATGCCAGTTAGGGACCAAAAAGGAATGGCAAGTGGCGGCTTCGTTTTAAAAAAGGAAGAACAAACAATCTATATAAGTGATCATGAAGATGGACCTCAGAATCTGTAAAGTATAAACTTTTGCCAATTGAACTTTCTTTTAAATAATTACCGTATAACGTCAATAAGTAATCAATCAAAAAAAAAAAAGTAATATAAATGAATGTACTCTTATCTGACCAAGAATAGAACTCTAAATCAATTGTAAATATTTGTTTTTATATACGTTTGCTATTTCAATCATTTCCATTTTTTTAATTTAATTATTTATGTTTGTGTTTAACTAGGTTATTTATTTCTATCTGTTAAATAAAATGTATTAAATTAAAGTTGGGTGTAGATAGCTGCATGGATAAAGAGTAATAACTGTTTAAATTCGTTTATGTTTAATTTAAAGGATTTTAGTGTCAGGCTATTTGTTTCGTAGTTGGGGCAATGCTTGTGGAAGGATATATGGGTGTTTATATTAATGTAATGTGAAGCGTGTTTAGCATACAAGGCAACGTGCCCAACTGAATGCATGACCCAAAGAGGCAGTCATATCGTTGAAATGGTGGCAGATGTATTTCCTGCGCCATTGACCCCTTCTAGCTCTATGGACAGGGATTTATAAGACGGCAGAAAGACCGCTTTCCCCCATATGTAGCACTCTTTAAAATAAAAAAAAATTGTATACATGATTCCTTAGTCTAACAGATGCCCTTTCCTGATCTAGACACGGATCATTTCCTTCAAATAATATCACGCCGTCAGATGCCCATTCCTGTCGGCGTGGTTTTATTATGCTAGCATCTTCATATTGCATTAGTTGCAAATATATATCTGGAAGCTGACATTGGATTGGCTACAAACTTTTAGTCTGAGATTGAATGAATGTTTTGATAAGTTTTAAGTGAAAAAAAATCTATGTAGACTATCTACGCTCGTCATGCTAAAGTAAAATATAATTTAAATATCCATATGTGCGATCTATTTAAAATAATAATTTAAATTTTAAAAAAAATAATGTTAAAACCTAAAAAATAAATTTATTCCTCAATTTTAAATGTGCGTTAATAAAAATCTATTTGTGTGTTAATTACTGGCAGTGGCTTCTTTTATTTTATTGTTCTAAATATTTAATATATACTTTGAGAATAAAAATCTATTGAAACTTATAAATGTTAAAAATCTCTGCTACTCTATGAGCTAGTGACCTTGGGCAAACGATCGGAATCCAAATATGTAAATGAAAATAAAAAAAAAATTTTTTTTAAACTTAACGTACCTGTCTGCTATATAAATTTTCTAGGTTCAAATGCCTAGTGGCGCCCTGTAGTGCAGATTACGTGAAGTCTCCTCCTTCCCCCGATCGTTAAAATATATAGGTTTCCTTTTTTTTTCTGTTGCCGTTTCCTTTGGAAATCCTTCACAACTGCCATTCAAATGATTGAATGGGCAGATAATTTAAGTTTATTTTTCCATTTGTTTTATGGTTTAACAGTAAAAAAAAAATATTGAAGAACTTTTATTTGTAAGAATCTAGAAAATACGTCCGTTCATGGCAATCATAGAAAGATGATAGCGTACTCTTAGTCTTTTGTGGCTTTTTATAGGTTCTCTTTCCGACGTTCTGGTGTCATAACAACCACTGAAAACTACTCGAATAAAGCTCAAGCCGAACAAATTTTTTGCAACAGTTTTCGCGTGGTTTGTAATGTAAGTTTGGAGATAAAGATACATGAAAATTAAATCCAAATGCGATTAGATTTTTCCTATTATTTGTAAACCAAAATACAAAATTGATATTACCTTTATTCACTTTATAAACACAAATAATTTACATAGATATTTTTTCTTAATAACAATAATAATTTTTAATTCATTTATAAATAGATATATATGACATAAAACATTGAACTATATGTAATAGTGTTACTATGGTGATTGCATTAACAGAAAAATAAAATATGTAAAATAATATCGACCTTATTTAAGTAAACTTTTATATTGTAATGAATTGTTTTCAAAATTTATTTATTTACCTATATGTTTTTCTTAAGTTTGATTATAGCGAATTTAGTATTTTAAAGCTGGAATCAACAGTAAATAATAGTATTTAAAAGCTTTAGGTTGCTATGGTGATCAATTTAAATCTATATTTCCAAAATCTTCCATTATCTATCTATCAAGCAAAAGAAAAAACAAACAAGATCAACAAACTTCTTTATTTTTTTTTAAATACTTTGATCATTAATCTGAATATTCACAATATATAGTAAAGTAACTGGACACGGACGAATTCTCGCGAAAACGGTACTTTTTGCGTGATCCTTCAAATTTTTTCCCTTCGCACCCTTAAAAGCAATTTTTGAGGGTTACCTATTCATAATAGAATCTTCAGGACATTATTACTAAACTTACAACAGTAAAGTAAGTTACAACACATTAAAAAAAATAGACATCTTATCAAATTTCAAAAAACTACGACTGCTTCAAATACACACTCACACGAAACTACAGAGTAAATAGATATTCTACTATTACAAGAAAAAAAATGAACAAAATCAACTTCTATGGCAGCCAATCAAGGCATTTCTTTTTCTTTGCTTTTAGCATAGAAAAAAGCCATAACCGGCAGCCGTCGGGAACTCTTTCTGTGTTTTATCATAGAAAGAAGTCACTTTGTGTTGGCTTCTGTCGCCGCCACCACCTCCTCTGTCCAACATAATGTGAGGACTCTTTTCTGTGTTTATAATGTAGAAAAATTCCTCTTTTGTTGGGTGAAGGCCGGTGAAACAGTATATTTCAAGGAATTGACCTAGAAATAGCAACATCTCGAGGCGAACACCAGGGATGAGAAAACAACCGAATAGGGTAAAGGATTTGGTTTAATAGTAATGATCTTTTTTTGACCTACATTAATGAAATTATTCTTAAATGTAATAAGATTAACTGGGATTATAGCAAGATCAAAAACAGTTTTACACCAACAATCTTGCATTTATTTATTTTATGTAATGATTGTACCTATAATTAATTATTGTTCTGTTGTTTGGAATTCTAACACAAAATGTTAGGAAGGATGACTGCAGAATATAATGCAGAAGTATTTTAAGTATATAAGTTTAGAATTACCTTTAAATTGTGAAACATATCTTATGAAAAGAAAAATGTTGAATGATGTAATATTTTTAAAAAAAATTGTTTTATGTGAATTTGATGTATTGGAATTTGTTCATAATATATATTATAAAATTCCTATTATAACTAGAAATAGTAATTTATTTTATATTAAAAAATATAATCATAATGTGTATAAGAATTCTTCTATGATTAGAGTGCCCATGTTATGTAATAAGATATTTTTGAATGAGATATATCTAATAATGATTTTTTGAAACAATGTAAACTAATTCTTGGTTCGTAAAAGTTGTACAATAATTGGATTGTTACTAGTCTACTGTTATATGCTTAATAAATTGAATTGAATTACTATTACTATTTCTATTTTATCAACTTTATCTCAAATTTTAGAAATATGTAAAAAGAACAGAACTGTTTTGTTTTTCAAAAATATAACTTATTTTCTAATAACCAATTTGGGTTTTTTTCCAGGAAGATCTACAGAACTGGTTTTGTCTGAGCATGTTTCAGTTACTGCTGAATCTTTATGTATGTGATCATGTGGATCCATTGTATACAATAGTGTGCATCACTGTAGAGAGCTTGAAAGTCTTAGTTCAAGTCCTTATAAATACATTACATTTACAATATACTTATATTTGAATATTATACATATAAATATATAAAAGGAATTAAATACATAATTTAAATATTAGAAATAATTAAAAAACATATGACCAGAAGAGATAAATTGATTTATGCAGAGGATAAAAAAAAAGCTTTCATAGTTTGTTTAAATATGCTCTTTTTAGTGATGTATTGGGATTTGGTCATGTATATAAGACAATATGTTGTCATGCTAAAATGGAAGTGTATATTGCCTCAGGTGCTACCACATTTTTTTTTGTTTTCCAAATAGTTTACTCACTCACCTGTAAGGCTTAGAAGAAACAAAATGTAGTTAGACTGTTTGTGAAATTCATAACTCTAAGATTAAAAAGGGAGCAATACTTATATTTTATTTTGGTGTGTTGTTGGCAGATCATCAGAAGTCAAACTGAGATTATCCTTCTCGTGCCCATATTTCAGAATACTCGTTAATGTTCTTAGGATGGAATTTTTGTAGATCCTCAAGCTAAAATCCTATCATTCTTTATAGCAGCTGTCTTCAACCCTTTGTCCATGGACCAGTGCCGGGCGGCAAAAGTTTTTTACCGGTCTGTGGTAGACTTGCAGGAAAGTTTGTAATAACAAAATAATAAGAGTTTAAACTTTTAATTAATATAAACAATTATTATTTATTTTTTCATCTCATTTTTACCAAATTAAAAAAAAAAGAAACAGAATAGAAACAAAATCGAATCAATCATACATAAATTAATTTGTTTTTCTAGTTATCACAGATGTTTATGGGAGGAGGAGATAGAATTAAATTTTTTATTACTTTTTTAAAAAAATTCAAAATTAAAAAAAAAAGGTTTTTATTATACAAACTCCATATATATAAAAAACTTCATTTTGTATATTTAACATTGTTGTTTTGATCAGTTATACTAATTATGTTCATCTAAAGCGAAGCAATTTACATCTTTAAGAAAATTTATCTATAGACTTCTGCCAGTCCGCAAAACTTTATGCTTATTTTTACCGGTCTGCAGGTGTGAAAAGGTTGAAGACCACTGCTTTATAGCATTCTGTATCAAGCAAATCTCTGCACATTATGGATATATATAAACATTAAGAATACAAATGAGAAATGAAAAATTACACAGTACCTTTATCTCATCTTAAAGGAAAGGAATTTATAGTTATAACAAATCTGAGGTGGCCCAGATTGGTTATATTATAACAATGCAGAGAGAAAAAAAACATACTTAACAAAAATGTAAACTGCCATATATGTGTCACTTGAGAAATAAAAATGAAAACTGCCTAAAAGTTAAAAGAAAAATTAATTCATCCACATTATTAAAAATTATTATGTATTACTTTGTAATATGTGAGAAACAAGGAAATAATAATACAGTAAAGAAAAAATGCTTTTGATATGTGAAAGAATTTGAATTGCATAGTTTTTTGTTTTTTTTTAAAAAAAAGTCTAAATTTGAATATTGTTTAGTTTGCCTTTCAAATGGAAGTTATAATTAAACAACTTGTCCTTTTTTTATAGAAAATCTGATGCACATAATTAAAAATTTAAAAGTCGGTAATGAATTGCTCTTTTTTCTATGTTAGGAAATGTAAATAAAGAGAGAATAGAAAAACTATTTTTTTTTAAATCTTCTTTTATATATAAAAAACATGATATAATGTACATAAAATTTATATCCAACACGTTTTAAAGAAAGTAAATGGAGTATTTTTTAAAAAATATATTGATGTAGTGATACAATGTTCATATATTCCCTAGCTGGTGATGCATACACGGTTTGAAAATATGTTGTCTGAACAAATATCAAATAGATATAAATAGGTCTAAAATAAGAAACTAGAAACTACATCATTCTAATTCTAGGTGTCTAGCAGTTAATTCCATATTGATTTGCATGAGAGTGCATTCTATTAATGAAGTCAAATTGCCGTAATCCATGTTGAAGACAAAACAACTATTAATTAAAACTCTTTTTCCATCATAAGCCTTATTTTATTAACTGTTTTTAAAATATTTTTTAATATTCCAGTTACAACAGTCAGTATGATGATTTTATTTAGAAGAAATCAATCTACCATGTGGGGCTAGATAACTTAAAACCACACCAGTCAACATGCCTGGAAATGCAATTGGATCCAGAGATTAGGGCTGACATTTGAAAAACCAGCTCATTTAATGCCTCTGTAAAACCACAAAGGAAGAAATGGGTAGTGCAATGTAAATTATTTAAGACCTACAGATAGTATACATCAAAGAACATCACCAGTATTCAAGGAAAAAGATCACCTTCAGAAAAACTACGAAAGACAACTGTAAAATATTAAAAGAACGATACTTGAAAAAAACCCTGGTTAATGATTGATTCAATATTTAACTTGGTAAAATTTTACAATTATAGATACCATAAGGTCTTGAACTTGAACTATAGCTTAAACTTAAAAATATCTTGTTACTATAATATTTTTGTGTTGTGAGATATATGTGTAACAGTTTTATTTTTTCATTATTAATAAATTGTTATATATTTCATTAATCCATTTACTCTGTGTTTATAACTCTTTATATACACATGCTAGTTAATATCCACAGGGACATGATGAGATGGCAGTAATAATTGGTGATGATTGTTCCTTGAAAAATATTCCAAGAGTAAACTTTCTTTTTAGAAATTGAGCACTATTGAGTTCCTTTTTTATTGAAATTGAAAACGAATAAAATAATTTTGGCAGTCCTTGTACTTTTAAATTACAAACTGTCATCACCACATTGGTTAATATTATTATATATTTGAATTAAAATGTTTTACTTGAATTTTATTAATCGTTCAACTTATTATTTATTTTAACCAAAGTTTACAGCACACATCTTGAAAATCTCATTATACATATGTGTACACCTTTGATTGTACATATTCCAGGTTCAAAAATGTATATTGCTATATACAGTTATATAAAAACACAAATTGTGTAAATTTTACTGTTACTATATTATAAATATTTTTCAAAATAAATCATAAATAGCAATTTCATTTAAAAGATCTTTTAATTTATTATTTCGAAATGAATATTTATTTTAATTTCCAAAATATAATAATATACTTAGTGAAAAATATTAAAATTAGAAGAGTTAAGTATATGAATATCTTCTGACAGTTTTAAACAACAACAAATTAGCATTTCTCATACAATATCTAAGATTGGATTTATACAGATATCACATTCATTTAAAACAAATGATGTCATTAAAACAGGCAAAACTTTCTATATATATTGTACCGGTCAACCGCAACCCATCAATTACACACAGAACCAACTTCGAACGCAGACTCCAGAACTAAATCCGAAACCAAACTGAGTTCAAACCCAAACCCTGCGCACAAATGACTGAGGTATAACAGAATCCATAGTACATGGTATTGCCTAACACTAGCTCGGTGGAAACACAGACAATAACTCTGACTAACTTATATATATAACTGTGCGGTGGATGCTCAATGCTATATACAATCAATACAATATATATATTCTTGTGTTGTCGATATAGACAGTAATCAAATGACAGTGAAATAACTATTTAATGAAGAGAGAGACGAAACTAGATTACACAAATGTTTAATAATTATTCTTACTATTGGATAAAATTTACATACAATACAACTACTTGTTATATACAATATTACTTATTTTACTTCTAGTCTTTAATGGAGATATATATATAATTGATGGACAACATTGCATTGATATTTTGGTTGGCTTTATAACCATTTATCTATGACTGGTGTAGGCAATATCACAAATAATTTCCTTTTTAAATATAATACTAGCATAACTTAACAATTAATTTGTTTATGTGTTTAATTATGTATGAGGGATGTGAGAGTCAGAGCAAAATAAAACTTCACATGTTCATCCTTATTAGACTAAATTCTTTTATTAAATTAAGGTAGCCTCGTGGTTTTAAAACAAATCAAATCATCACGTATTACGGGGATGGGGAACAAGCTTATATCTTCCAATATAGGGGTGATGTGACTGGCTGCTATTCGAGACAAATATAATAATCAGAAGTAATAGATTGCGGTGCGTTAACGGAAGGTTGGGTGGCTTGCGCTTTGGCAAGTCTTTACACCCACAGAAGAGGCTAGGAGAATTTCTCTCTCCCTTGTTTGAAGTCACAGACGAGACACCGAATCAAGCTATGGGGAGCGAAAATAGCACTAAACCAGTAACACTGTGAACGAATGCTCGAAGCAAAATTATAAATATCTATATAAGACTTTATTTATTCCTCCATACTTTTCCCACGTAATCGTCTGACAAAGTAATTTAAAACCACACGGTAAGCTCAAAGAATCATACGTTTAACTATAAATTAATTATCCTCTGAATCTCATACCCCCTTGACTGTCCGGAAAATAGTAAACACAATAATGGCTACCCTTGATTATTATTTCCCCCCCTCGGATCAGAAAACATGCAATTAGATAGATAAAATCGGTTTTAGATATTAACTACCCGGTAGCATAGAATAAAACATCTTTAATTAAACTATAATACATACATCAATTTAAACCAAAATATATATATAATAATGAGTGAAATATTTTAAAATCATCGTAAAACATAAAGACTTAGCAAATTATTATTTAACGACTAGAGTAAAATAAAAATAAAAAGGTAGCATAGAATAAAACATCCTTAATTAAACTATAATACATACATCAATTTAAACCAAAATATATGTATAATAATGAATGAAATACTTTAAAATCGTCGTAAAACATAAAGACTTAGCAAATTGTTATTTAACGACTAGAGTAAAAGAAAAATAAAAAAGTGGAAAGGGATACGTTTACTTACAGGTTTACCATATACATTTTATCAAAAGAAAAAATAACAAAGATTTAGCATATTTAGTACAAGATTAAAACCTAATTATATAAGGGACTGATGTTAAAAGAAAGTGAAAAGTTCATGTAAAGTAGATTTACCATTCTTTCTTCGTCCGGCGTTCCTTGCGATGATGATTGCTCAGAACGTAGGCGCGCATTTTGGTTTTGTTATAATGACATATTGGCTTTCAAAATTTAGGGTTGGAAACTGGAATCATAGCACATGATATTTCGGCAGGCTAGAAAGGTTTCATCGGCAGGACAGGGATCAGCTTCCTGGATTTAGCCTGACATTATTGAAGTTTACAGATCACTTCTTAATACTGCACCCTCCAATTTTACTCTGCTGCTCTCTCCTTTTGCAGAGTGGTCAAGAAAAAAATGATGCAATCTGAATGATGCAATCTAAAATGGCCAAAGTTCCCACAATTCTACAGGTTATTTGTCACCTCATTTTGGACCCCGCCTTCCTCGTTTTTCTGGCCTCCAGCAATTTTTTTACTTTCACAATCCAGTCGGTACATTGAAATGTTTTTTTTTTTTTAATAAATCTGTACAAGTATTAATTATTTAAAATTAAGAATTATTCGCGCAATGAAACTTTCTCTTTTTCTTTAAAATAATCTTATATTGGTATCCAAACCATGCACACACAATGATATATATATATATTACTACTTACAATATTTATATAAGGGATTTATTTAATTATTTACATAGAATATGGTACATACAATTTAAGTTTATGTGGCTTGGATGAACAAAGCCCCATTGTGCGAAATAATGGTTTGTACCAAATCTGCTATACCAAAATTTGAAAACAACAAAACAACAACAAAAAAAAACCATGAAACTAAGATCGAGTCGGATCGAACTGTTTCAGTATTGCCACTCAGTGCAAGCCAGAATTATCAATGGATGCCAGAAGGCTTATGCATAAAATCCCCATCTAGTGCATACTCATCCAATATCCCCAGACTAGTTTCTGACTTGTGGCCTCATCAGTGAAGAGCCTTGGATCTGAGAGCACTGCAGCTAGATCTTAGGATCTAATGCAACCCTCCAGCAGCAACATTTTACCTCTACTTAACTACAAAACTATGAGACTTAAATTGAAACACAATAATATTTTCAATCCAAGCCCATCAGCTTATATAGTCATATAAGTCTGAACTCCTATTAGGCAGGATCACATGATCACCATTTCTTATGCTTTCTCTTAACTGTTATTAAAACAGGCAAAACTCTTTATACGTATTGCCACTCAGAGCAAACCAGAGTAATCAATGGATGTCAGAAGGCTTGTGCACTCATCCAATATCACCAGACTAGTTTCTGGCTTGTGGCCTTTATCAGCGATGAACCTTGGATCTGAGGGCACTGCAGCTAGATCTTGGGATCTAATGCAATCCTCCCGCAGCCACCTTTTATCTCTACTTAACTACAAAACTATGAGACTTAAATTGAAAACACATTAATATTTTCAATCCAAGCCCATCAGCTTTTAGTCATATAGATCTGAACTCAATTCAGTACCCATACATTTTGGTGTCTTTGGTTCTTTAATAACCATAGCCACCAATATCCTATAAGGCAGGATTGGTTTTAAGCCAATAAACATTACATGATCACCATTTCTTATGCTTGCTCTTAATTGTTATTAAAACAGATAAAACTCTCTACACATATTGCACTTAGTGCAAACCAGAGTAATCAATCGATGCCAGAAGACTTGTGCATAAAATCCCCATCTAGTGTCTACTCATCCAATATCCCAACTAGTTTCTGGCTTGTGGCCTTTGTCAGTGATGAGCCTTGGATCTGGGAGCACTGCAGTTAGATCTTCGGATATAATGCAACCCTCCAGCAGCTATCTTTTATCTCTATTTAACTACAAAACTATGAGACTTAAATTCAAAACACAATATTTTCAATCCAAGCCCATCAGCTTATATAGTCATATAGTTTTAATAACAGTTAAGAGCAAGCATAAGAAATGGTGATCATGGGATGTTTATTGGCTTAAAACCAATCCTGCCTAATAGGATATTGGTGGCTATGGTTATTAAAAAACCAAAGACACTAAAATGTATGGGTACTGAACTGAGTTCAGACCTATATGACTATATAAGCTGATGGGTTTGGATTGAAAATATTCATGTGTTTTCAATTTAAGTCTCATAGTTTTGTAGTTAAGTAGAGATAAAAGGTGGCTGCTGGAGGGTTGCATTAGATCCTAAGATCTAACTACAGTGCTCTCAGATCCAAGGATCATCACTGATGAAGGCCATAAGCCAGAAACTAGTCTGAGGATATTGGATGAGTAGACCCTAGATGGGGATTTTATGCATAAGCCTTCTGGTGTCCATAGATTACTCTGGTTTGCACTAAGTGTAATACGTATAGAGAGTTTTGCCTGTTTTAATAACAGTTAAGAGCAAGCATAAGAAATGGTGATCATGTGATAAGTGTCATTCTCATAATTTAACATATACTCCTGTCATTGTTCTATTATTTTTTTCCAGCAATCACAAATACATTTTTTGCAGTATTTTATTTCTTTACAAAAATGAAATCATACTGTTTATATTTTAATGCATTGTATTTATCATAAACTTGTGAACGTGTTACACAAATTCATGCCAACAGTAAAAAAATCCACAATCAAATAGTTTATTACTTAAGAGTTCATATAAAAGTTCAATTAATGACAAAGCAACAATTCATGACTCTGCCATTTTATTACTGTATGAAATCATACAGTGTTCTATCAACAGTAATTAATTAAATTTTAGTAGTAATATGTGATTACATTGAGAAGTATCAAAATGCTTCATTGTTAAATAACATGTGATTAGATAAAACTAACATGTTATTTATTTTATTTAGAATAATATTTTTTTTTTTGTCAAATTAGGTAGCTAACTACTCACAATCAATTGTAAAAAGAAAAAGATATTTAGCTATGGCTATATAAGTTGGAAATGGTTAAATTTCACTTCTGAAGTGGATGAGATAGCAACTACAGCCCATCTACATTTATTGATTAGAATTGGTGAAACCCAGGATGATCAAATCTAAGAAGATTAAATCGAGCTTGATATATTTTAAGATCTAAAATTTCAAAATAAAGAAAAAATTATTAATTTGCCTAATGTTCTACAATAGAATTAATTCAAGTGACTCTAAGAAATAATTGTACCAAACACATATTTTAATGAAATAATTTCCAAGAGATTCTAATTCTATCATACTTTATTTGATATATTTATTAGTAATTGATTAAAAATAAAAACTAAAACAAAAACATCTATGCTGGTTACATTGTCTTGGTTTCACATATGGACACACATAAACCTTTTAAAAATAGAATTTTGGATTTTTTTAAAAACAATTTATCCATAAAAACAGTATGCTAGACTTTTTACATAACCAACAGGACCAATTTTTTTTTAAAAAAAAAAATGAATATAATCTTTGCAATAAAATACTGAAAAATAACTATCTTCATGCTACAAAGAAAAGACTTAGGCCATATAATAACTTATTTCTCACTCTTAGAAAAAATTGGATTTACTATAATTTCTAAAAACAATCCCCTTGAAAATCTGGCTAACACTATTTTGAAGATATAATGCAAATATTCTAATAATAGCTTTCTTAATGCTTACATATTCCTCTTCTGCATACTGTGTCCATGTTTAGAGAAAAAGTATTCATATCAAACTTCTGAATAAACAAATAAGTATTATGATACATGCTATTGACATCCTCATATTTATTTTTTTGCATTTGCCAATTATCCATCTATATATTTCTTCACTATATATATAAAGTTGTTTAATATAAATTGTATAAAAAAGTTATTAAATAATACAGATATACTATCAAAATAAGCTTTCTTCACCTGACTATATATTCAAGTCACGATATTTCTTCTGGATTATTAACCAGAAAACACTGCAAGCAGTCAAAAATCAACATGCAAAAAACAATTTTCATGCAAAGTTCCAAACATAAGATATTAATTTACATTCGTTTTAAAAACTTATAATTATATATATTTTCACTAACAAGTTTTCTTTATATACATATTTACAACAGATTGAATACACAAAAATAAAATTTCTCAAGTTATTTAAAAATTTAATAATTCTTCCTTGTTATTTTTCCCCTAATTAACTGCATGAATTGCAAAGTATTATTGAAAATCGATATTTAAAACTTTTTCCTTTTTATAAAAGAAACATTAAAGTAGTAATTTTTACTGGTATAAAAAAATCTTTCAAATATTGATATATGAGTGGGATGCAAAAAGAAATTAAATTACAAATACTGTATTAATTTACAGACTTCTTTTTGTTTTCTTTCCGATTTATTTTAATAATGTAAATATAAAGCAATTAAAAATGAGATTTATAGATAAAATCGTAAAATGAGAGAAAATTATTAAACTTTATTCTTATTTACTATCATATACGTAAATATATTTTACTACAAATGTTTTTAAATAGATAAAATAATATATAATTTAAAATCAGTAAAAAACAAACAAAAAAGAATAATAAAACTATAAAATAAAACTATATAGTCATTTTTATCAATTTGTTTATAGGTGATGAATAAATGACTAACTAAAAACATTAAAATTTGATAATCTATAAAATATATGGAATGAGATGAGTATTACACACAATACAACTTATTTAATTTGAATATGAACAATGTGAAATATTGCTTAATTTAAAATTTTAGAATGTCTTTACCATTTATATTACATATTTTAGGTAATTATTATTCTTGCTATTACATATTACTAGTGATATTTTTGTCCAGTAATAATTATTCAATGCTTCTGTTTATAATGTCATGCCATCCTAAAAACTTGGCATAACTAATCCATGTCAAATACATTCACGTTACCAACTTTTCACATATTACACATCACCAAGTTGTAAAATGTCCTAATATTTTGTGCTTTTTACTTTTAATGATTTTGTGTTATCAGAATGGAAAGACATATTCATTATGGAAAAAGGAAAAAACACATTATGATACTAAATAAAAACAGTTAGGAGTGAGTGTTTAATACAATACTTTTGTGAGTTTTTATTTTGGCACTTTGTGCCATCGTAAATACTCAGCATGGGTAATACCAAATTTCAAAAAAACAAAAAACAAAAAAAAACCCCACAAAGTTTTATCTTTCACATCATTTGTACGTAATATGGTTTTACATTTAAAATTACATTTACAGCTAAAACCTTATAGATTTATGATTTTTTTTATTTGATAAATTTTATATATGTTTTTTTTTTTTTAAATTTAAATATAAGATTAAATGTACAGTTCACAATTTTTAGATAAAGCTAAAATCTTATCTTACAGTTCATCATTTTTTTTTTAATTAAAAAAAATGTAAGGATAAAACTTTATTACAGCTTGCTATTTAAAAAATATTCCAGGTTCTTTTATCATAATTTTCCTTTTTCCATAATGAATATATCTCTCCATCATTGAAAATAAGATGTTGGTATTACACATGCTTGCTGTCTATGACAGCCCAAAGTGCTATATTATACCAAGAGGGCATTAATGGAAAAAAGTGCTGTAATAAAGAGTCACAAAAATATTAAAACTCACAAGGTGTTTTTTCATTTTACCACAATGAATATATCTCTCCATTCTTTTCTTTTAGATTTGAAATTTGGTATTACATGTGGTATGTGGAATCATATATTACTGCTGATATATTATTCTAAGTTTATGATACGTTTAAAATAATGCTACCACAAGATCTGCGGACAAATTTTGTCAATTAAGTTTGTCTGCACATCTCTTGAAAACATATCACAAACTTAGAATATGTCACTGGAGTAAAACATCATAGCAGGAATAATACCAAAGTATCACATTTTGTGTTAAATATTTTGAATAATTTAAATGTTACCATGTAAAAATTTGTATACTGTAATTCAAATTTTTTTTGCTTCAAACTATTTCTGAATAATTTATGGGAAAAATTGAAACACAAAACTGTTCAAAGGATTTCTAATTTTTTATACTATCATCAGATTTTATTTTCTTAATTTAAGCTTACAAATTGCTTAAAATCTTAAACATAAAGCTAATCCAAGAATCTTAATTATACTTTATTTAATTTTATTTGTTTATTTATCTTGATTTAATAAGATTACTTTATTTAATTAAACTGTACTCAAGATTAAAATTTAATATTTTTTATATAATCAGTTATGTTATTTATTTAATCATTGCCTCTTACAACATTAATTTAAGTTTAATTAATGAAATTTTTTTGAACTTCATGATTTTTCATTCCTACTTTGATCAGCCAATTTTATTGTCTTTATTTTGTTGACAAACCAGCAAGAAATTTTGTTGGTATAAAAAAAAAATTGGTGCAAAAAGTTTTAATTTACTATATAAAATGAATATAAAAAGAAAAATTGGTTTAACAAGAGTTAACAATACTCTTCCAAAGTAAACTGACAACTATTTGAAAATAAAATTAAAAAAATAATTGACTAGTTTTTCAAATACATTTTAAACAAAAGATGGATGATTTGTATTCATGATATACTCTTACGAAGATTTTTTAAAAAGACAATATACATAATAAAGAAGAAAAAAACAATACATTTTTATCAGAGTTAATAGTGAAACATCAACAGGCATCCATTGATTACTCTAGTTAGCACAAGGTGGCACTACTATATGGAGAGTTTTTGCCTGTTTAGATTTTTAAAATGTTTTTTTTTGTTTGTGATGGAAGGTTACATAATGAGTAATTACTGAAATTGGTTAATGAAGATAAAAAAAAGGTTTATGAAATAAATACAATAAACAAAAAAAAAATATCTGATGACAAAAAAACTTAACTCAAAACATAAATTAAATTTTTCTTTCAGTCTTGATTTTAAGTAAATTAACAATTCTCTTTAATTTGATTTTTTTTATTATTTCAAATTAAACAAGCTTTACTATACATATACATATAAACAAAAAAAGACCTACTTGGATTTCAATACTGAGCAATTAGGGATTTTTTTTTTTCTTCATAAAGTTGATCCATAATCAAGTTAGCTAAACATCTAGTACCTGTCTATAAATGGGTATCTAGTAATTCTGGCCAAAGAATGAAACAAGAATGAAATGATCAAAGCTTCACCAACCACTAACTGGCATGCCTGGTAAAGAATGCATTCTCCTTCATTGCTTCTTTGAGGAGCTATTGGAGAAACCTTTGCCATGCAGTGGACTATTAAAATTTGAACATATTCACATGTGTATTTTTTATATATTATATATTTATTAAATTGCATCCCCCTTCTCCAATACAGATAAAATAGTAGTATTTTGTGTAATTTAAAAAATAAATGCATTATTATTTTTAATAAAATCATTAAATTAGCTGAATTTAAGCAATGTATTATTATTTAATATATATATATATCATTGTTCTATTTTAAAGATAAAATTATTTTTTAATAAGATGTTATATTTTAGATGCATAAAGTTTTTTGCTTTTTTTTTTCAAAAAAAAAAAAAACAATTAGGAGGGTCTTCTAAAATGAGATTAATCAAACGTCATTTTTAGATAAATAAAAATTATCTTATAGAAAAATTATTTTCTAAATGTGAATTATTATATAAACATTGTTTTTATTATATTATAAACATTACAAAGAGAGTTTAAGAAATACAAAAAGTTTGATCGGATAAATTCAAATTTAGTAATATAATTAGAAAGGACTTGAACTCAGACTTTCAAGCTCTCTACATCTATCCACTCCATGTTATTCAACTGATCCACATGACCTCATGCATGAGAAAGAGATAAATAATCTCCAATATATATATTTCATGCTGAACCAGCATTTATCAGTTGGCCCAGATCATCGTCTCCCCCCACACATATATAATCAGTGCTCAGTTTATATTAAGATAGCAAATCTTCAAACTTTACTACGCTATAATTTTTTAATGTTATTTCATTAACTTGAAAAATAAAATACATTTTCTTATTTGTTTGGTTGGCTTTTTTTTTGTACTTCAAAGATATTTTTTCCATTTCTTAATTTTAAAAATTTAATAATTACATTAATCTATTTTAAATATATATAACAAATTAAAACTAGAGTTAACTTTATAACATTTATGTTTCAAAACAAAACTTTATTGAGCAACAAAGTTACATCAATAAGATACAAATAATATAGTCAGCATTGACTTGCAATTCAAATGTGAACATAGGTATGCAAGATTATAGATCGATTATCTTTCAAAAATCCCCCAAATTTTATTCATATCCCAATAACAATGAGTGAATAAATTCACAAAAAATAATACTGTATACAATTGGGCAGTGGCTCAAAGCAGTGCAACTACCTTACACAATAAATTAGGTGTTACAGGTATATTAACTTTGATCAAAGGACAGTCAATCAAGGGGATGCTTTATCCATTTGAGGCCAAATCTATGCAGGAGAAACAACTTTCAATTCGACTGGCAGATCCCCAAACTTTTCCCTCTGACCCCAACCATGCCCAGACCACTTAGCAAGAACCCAGACCCATTCTTATGGATAAGATTAATCCACATCAGCCCCCCCCCCATAAGTGGGTTTGATTTATCTGGGTGTCCCATTGGTTCCACTGATCCTGAACACTGAGTCAAAGAGGACTGCAAGAACCATGCCTGGTCAACCCAATTCTGGGTTTTTATTGCCATCCACCCCTGCAGATAAATGAATCTCTCATGACTGTTGCCTCCACCCCAGATACCAAGGAGCCTGCACCAGTGGGCCAAAAAGATTGCAATGTTACACTGATGTAATACAGCTGGGAGGTAGCTCAAAGGAGTCCAACCTCCTTACACAATAAATCAGGTATTATCAGTATCTAAAAAACAAATGAATCCCCAGGTACAAACATCAAGGAATCCACAAAGCAGAAAAGCAAGAAACAATCAAGGGGAAGCAACCATCCATTCGAGGCAATAATCTATGCGGGGGAAATGACCCTCAACCCGACTGGCAGGTCCTCAAATGGCTCCCCCCAGACCCCATCCATGATTGTACTAGCCAGAACTCCACTTCTGTGAGATCCCAGATCCACCCCTTGGGCAAGGTTAATCCACCTCAGGCCCCCAATCGCAAGCGGGTTAGATACATCAGGGTGTCATGTAGGTTCAGCCAATCCAGAACACTAACCAAATCACAGAGGGCCACAAGAACTTCCCTGGGTGTGGCATTGAATGCCATTCTCTCCCACAGATCAACAAACCCCTCAGGACCATCACCTCCACACCTGAGACCAAAGCTTCAATCAAAATCCTGTGACTTCCAATCCAACAGTCCAAATGGGCAGGAACAACACTTGGTCTACCTGCCCAAAAATGTACTGTTAACCAAAAAAAACATGACAACAATACTAATATGAGTCAGTCCAAATGAGCCGGGACAATATTCGGTCTACCTGCCCATACATGGAATTAAATACCTTGATTACAAAAATACATGATAATAAGTACATTGATTCATTGTAGTCTTGAAAACTATGGCTAGCCTTACCAGCGAACCATGAAAACACACCATCTGACCATATCACTTTATACACTGAAGTACTGCTGTCAACTCTTCATACGTGTCAAATGTTCTAAATATTTGTTCAGCTCATTCGACTGCAAAGTTCTTCAGGGATTATAATCTAGTCTATATATTTCCATTTAGTTATTCCGATTATGAAAAGTGTAATTAGCATTGTAGGATTCTTGCTTGTTTGGTTGTACAGCTGAGATTGACGGCAACCAACATGTTCTAATAACTAGTTTTTGTAACTATGTTGTGGACTTAATTGTAGTAGGATTCCAACTGGGACTCTTGTATTTGATCCTATTTAAATTCTGCTTATCTTATTTGAAATCTAGGTCTTGATTAGTAATCAAGGTTTCAGTTATGTAAGTCTAAAAGTTTATAATTAATCTTTGGATTATTTCTAATAATTATTGGATTAAAAGAGATTGAGTGAATTGCAACTTCAATAACCCTGTTTGGGTCTGTAACATCATTAGAACTTATTTTTATCTTTAAATCATTGTTTTTTGGCTCAGGAAACACTCTGTTGTAATTCTGTGTCGATTTGAAGATTTTCTAATTTTTTTGGTGCTCCAATCGCATCAAAATTAATAAACATCAAGCTATATATATATATAGAGAGAGAGTGTTCATATAATAATTTTATGAAAATACAAAATAATGATGCACAAATAGGGAAATGTGAATGGGTAAAAACGAAAATTATCTTGCACCTACACAAACAGTTTTATAGATATATTTGAATTTGATTACACTGAAAATTTATATCTAAGATGAAATGAAATATAATTTCTAACCTAATAAAAATGATTAATAATCATTTAAGTATTTATTGAAAAGTGGTTATCATCAAAGTTTTGCTAAAGAGTAACATGAGCAGAATAAATTTATGCAATGCATATTAATAAATAAAAGCAATGATGTTTGGTAGTTGAGGGGTTATGTGAGGCTTAATTTAACTAAGAAGATATGATTGCTTCATGCACCATAGAAATCATTAGCATCACCCCCACCCCCAAATGTTTGTGAGCATGTATTTGAAAAATTTTGTTCCCATTAACTAATTTCAGAAATGACCCATTTTGTGATTTTCCATGACATTATTAATATGTACCATGAGATTTCATTCATTAACAAATTAAAATTCTGTTTTAATATTTCTATTCTATCAATCCATACAACTTTACACTTTTTAGAATTTATCTTTAGTTCTATTTTCATTCATCAGATAACTCTTGCAACATTTTCTGAAGTTTTAAAAATATTATTTGCAAAAACAACTGCATTATCTGTAAATCTAGATGACTTGACTAATCTCCATTTATTATTTTCTTCCACAGTTTCCCATTTTAATCCACAAAATACTTGTTTTAAATATGCTGCAAGATAGAAAATCAAAGTTGTACACTCTTCTATAATTAAAACACTTCAAACAATTAAAAGTCTCATTTTCCTCTTTTCTTTACAAAAACTTTATTTCTTGTATATATATATATCCACTTGTTCCAACGTATGTAATGTATATTTTGAAAAGAAAAAAAGGATGGAATGTTGATTAGATGGTTTTAAACAGAAGTAAATGGATTTGTACACTCTTCTTAATGTTAATTTTCTTAGCATCAATTACTGTTTTTATTTTTTGTAAAACTAAAATTCAGAATATAATATCTTGCTTTGATATCTTGATAATCCAAATGCTTATAGAATCAAATGTCTTTTCATAATCTATAAATTCTAAGCATAACAGCAACTCAAATTTGTTGATCTTTTCTATGTTAGGATTTAAAGTGCATTGTCGATGATTTGCATTTATTTTGATAAAGATTACATGTAGATTTTATAAAAAATTAATAGTTCTGTATTTTATAATATCCTCTTTATAATTTTTTAAAACATCAATATCATTATTACAGTCTTCTAATTATCTCATTTATCTTTATCATTTTGACATTTAGTATATAGATTTGCTAACAATTTTTGTATTTCCTCATTTGCTTCTTTTAAAATATCCGTAATATTTCCATCACTTTCTCAAACTTTTCCCTTCTTCATAGATTTCATTGCATGTCTGACTTAATTTAAAAAACTTAGCAATTAAAAAAATATAGTAACTAAAGGTCATTTAGTATTTTCTTCTCTATTACTCTAATTCTTTATAGATGTCTGCCACACATTTCATGATGTTATCTCTTTTTAGTAAAACTTCCATTTCTACTTCTTAGTGCTACAATATTTTTCTGTACCCATATGTTGTTTTACACTTTAGAGATGTTTATTATTTTCTATGGCTTTTCTTGTCAATTGCAATTACATACCATTTTTAAAAATTTTGTTACTTATTTCCTTCATACACTGTCTCTTTCCAGAATAAAGTTTATAGGATGAATATCTCTCCAAGTTTACTCTAGCATTTATCCATAATATACTAGCAATCTTCATTATTTCATCCATCCATTTCACATGTTAACTCTTTTTAAGTCTTTTACAATGCATTGGGATCCAGTTTAAGATTAAGACCATCTATTATTATATCTTCTAGAAATATGTCAAAACTAGTTCCATTTCAGCTTCTTAATTCTTGTACTGTTGTCAGTTTTTATTTTCTTCTTGTTACTCCTAATGTACGTAGCTCCATATTTTTTTTGAGTGATCTGAAGTCTCTGAATTGCTCTTCTAATAAGTGTACAAGACTAAGATTCATAAGTAAGAATGGGTAAAACACATCTTTTTAAAAATCTTTCTTTTCAAACACATAGACATAAATAGTCAAAATAAAAAGTCATAGATCAATTCATAGATCACATGACCCTATCTCTTAAGCTTGTAACCTCTCTGAGGAGTGCCAAAGCACGAAACCATGGTCAGGGGTTTGGGGAGGGGTTCCTGACAGAGATATTTTAAGTGCTGGCTCTGGCTAAGCATTTATCATAAAGCTTGTAGAGGAATTGGCAATCCTCACTGTTTACATAGACATATTTTCTTTTAATATAAAATTATTTCTACAACAACACCCCATTCAGGTTTAATTCTGATTAATTTCATCTACTAAGATTTCCATATATGTTAATAACCTGAACAAGATATTTGTAGTTGTTCTTCTAATTCATAATTATCAATTTTTATTTTTTTCTTCTGAGAAAATTAATTGAATATTTCTTTAACCTTTTTGACGTTTATCCTTAGTTCTATTTTCATCCATTAATTCTTGCAACATTTGCTGAAGCACTGAAGCATTATTTGAAAAAAAAAAAAAAAAAAACAACTACAGCATCTGCAAAATCTAGACAACTTAGATAATCACTTATTTTTACTCCCTAAGTTTCCAATTTTAATTCACAAAATATTTCTTGTAAAAATGCTGTAACAAGTTTTGAAGATATGGAATCATCCCTTTGTGCATGTTTCTGAATGTTAATTTTTGTAGGAATAGCAAGTGTTAATACTGTCTTTTTTAATAGTTTTCATTCCTCTAGTTTGTCTTAACATGCATTTTATATCCCACTAACTGATGATCACTTACTGGGTTAAATTGATTAAAAACATTATAACTTTGAAATATATATTTTGTTATCAAAATATAATCCAAGTTTGTTGTATTTTCATTTGAAAGTTTCTATGTCCATTTTTATTTTATCATTTTTCTCAAAAAAAAATATTTACAATATACAGTTTTTCTTTTTCTGCAAACTTCACAAATCTCTATCCCTTCTCATTTCAATTACCATAGCCAAATTTACCCACAATACTTTCATCTTTCAATTTTAAAATGTTTAATCTGATCAAAAACTTTTTTTTACATGCACATACAACTCTTATATGACTTCAAAACAATGAGAACTTGGATTTGGTATTTTTCCATTAATTTGAGTAATTAGTTTTGCTGTTCTCTCTAATATGTCATCAATCTCCACATTAATTGTTATTCCATTTTTTATTTAAAATAAATTCTATACCACTTGTGCTTCAAATATTTGTGACCTTTTTTATAGTAGAGTATATGTCCATTTTTCAAATCAATTGTCTTTTCAACCTTTCTTCTAACTTTATAAAATTCAATAATTTTAATTTAATATTAGATCATTCTTATTCCAATTCATACAATCTTTCTTCATTCAAAAGTAATCTGCAATTGTAGGTACCTAAATAAAAAGTTATCATCAGATAGCCTTAGTCCACAGCCAGAAGAATTTTGTAATCTCTGCCTTAGTCAAAAACAGTTGTTTTTGTTGTCAACATCCAATCTCATGGGAATCAGGGCTATAATTTAGTTTTGTCTGTCATGATGGTAAATATCCATAAGAGAATAAAAATCATTCATATCTACATTTATTCTACCTTTAGAAAAACCAAACTGATAATTTCAGTTACAGTTAAAAATTATCAGGTAATTAAAAAAAAACCAAGTAAACTCATCATATTGGCTAATGAGTATTGATGAGTAGCCATTCATGTTTTTTTATCATATGAGTACCAACAGCTGCAACAACAGGAAGATATGGAGAGGACATTAAAATTTACATTTTTTGACTCCTTTAAGGCCTCAATGAGGAAGAATCTCCTGCTACAGCAATAAAATATTGATAACTATGAAAATTTACATGCTCACTCATAATTTTTGCCTGATGTCAAAAGTTATTGAAATTTTCAGTAGCCAAATTAATGGTCTTGAACTTGTTCTATTCTAAATAAAATATTTATTTTCTATTATTATAATTATTTAGAAAATTAAACATTTAATAATAAATATCAAAAACAATACCCTAATTTGTACAAGAATTTAAACAATATGTAAATTTTTTATTTAATCATGAAATGATTCTAAAATGAATTTTTTTAAATTTTTTTTTTACAAATTATCATTGTTTATGACATTTAACATCCCTGAAAGTTAGCAATAATAGAAAATAGATATTTAACTTAGAATAGAACTTAAATTTATTTAAAGCTTCTAATTTAGTTAAATACTTTGAGCTTTCAATGTTATCAATATTTATAAATACTTTTCATAGAATGTTTTGTGAAAAATTTATAAGTAATTGTTCCATAACTGACTTCTTTCGATTGCAGATTACTAATTTACTGGCTGAACTGCTAAGGTATTGACTGTAGAAAAGACTACTTCATAAATGCCAAGAGATTTGATAGTACAAAAATGGTTATTCATTTATTAGTTGTATGTTAATATTATTACTTAGCTGTAAAAAAAATAATAATTTATTTTAAATATTTAAAACCACAATTTTAAAGTGTTTACTTTGACCATCGCTAATTATAAATATACTTTTTCAATATATTATTAAATATATTTATTCACACGGTATTATTTTTAGCAGAATAAAAAAAAGAATTTATGAAAAAAGGGTGTATCCCAAATTTCATAGCTTAATTGTAGGTGGAGCATAACAAATGGATTCTCCTCAAATGTTAAACTTCATCCATTTCTCTCACAAAAAATCCTGTTAAAATTGTCAGCAATAAATTTGAAATATCACTTTCAATTAATATAATTCTTTGTAATGATCACAAAACATTTTATTAATTTATTTTAAAATGTTTCACAACATTTACTTAAATTAATAAAATTATAAAATAGAAAATTGATGTAATCCAATAAATAAGCATTAGATTTTTTTTTAAATAGGATATAATTAAAAAATAAATTAAAAGTGGAAAAATAACTGCAAATATACCTATAATATATATGAAATATGTAATAAATAAAGCTATAAACTGATAAGAAAGATAATTTTTTATTGTAAATCTTTTTATTTGGATCTTCTAAAAAAAGGAGTTTTTAGTGAAAAAACATTTTTATGTTGGAAATACATTATTAATGTTTTTGATACCCATGGAAAAAGCTGTGAAGATGAAGTCTTTATTTAGTACTTACTAATAACAAGTCACCAAAACCTAGTTTTCACAATAAAAAATAAATGCAATTCTCCACTCTACTGCTATTTAGTATAAGATTGAGTAATCAGTGATTATTAGATGAATGTAAAATTCCTCGCTTAATATTTGAATTCCCATCCTTAGACCAATTTCTGGCTTTTGCTTTTACCAGACCGGTATTCAGAAATCAGATTACTAGTTTGAGAATGGAATTCAAAGACCAGGATTAGAGATTTTATATGCATTTAGTAATCACTAAATTACTCAAGCTTATTCGAGATGACAGTGGAGTTGAAAATTGTTTTGTTTTATTTAATTTATCAAGCCGTTTAGCTTAAATAAACAATTGTTTAAATTTCTAAGATCATTATTATAAATTTTATTTTTTGTGTATGCGTGTTGATATATTATAGGAAAATACAAATGTGAATTTGATTTTTTACGTTTGTGTGTGTGTGTGTACGTTTTTCTAAATAAATAACTGGTTACTTCCTACTCAACAAAGTAAAATTCGTCAGATTATATTATAATCTTTCTAAAAAAAGCAAGTGAAAATATATTTTTTAATTTTATATTTATTTTTTTAAATTTTAAATAAGCATATAGATCATCATCATTCTACAGACACAAACAAATGTGGCTATTCCAACACCAAAATAAAAATAAAAAGATAATATAAAAAAAATTATACTAGAGATGAGTTTTGCAAAGGCTATAAAAAACAATCTGTGAATCATAAATGTATTCACATTATGTAGATACCCTCACATGATCACCATCTCATGCTAGCACATAACTGTTAGTAAACAGGCAAAACTCTCCATATAATAGTGCCACCTTGTGCTAACTAGAGCAATCAATGGATGTCAGGCCTTCATCAGTGAGGAGCCTTGGATCTGAGAGCACTGCACCTAGATCTTAGGATCTAATGCAACCCTCAGGCAGCCACCCTTTATCTCTACTTCACTACAAAACTATGAGAATGAAATTGAAAACAATAATATTTTCAATCTAAGCTCAATAGCTTATATAGTCATATGGGTCTGAACTCAATTCAGCACCCATACATTTTGGTAACTTTGGCTCTTTAACAACCATAGCCACCATTATCCTATTAGGCAGGATTGGTGTTAAACCACTAAACATCACATGATCACCATCTCATGCTAGCACATAACTGTTAGTAAACAGGCAAAAACTCTCCATATAGTAGTGCCATCTTGTGCTAATGAGAGCAATCAATGGATGCCAGAAGGCTTGTGCATAAAATCCCTATCTAGTGCCTACTCATCCAATATCCCCGGACTAGTTTCTGGCTTGTGGCCTTCATCAGTGAGAAGCCTTGGATCTGAGAGCACTGCACCTAGATCTTAGGATCTAATGCAACCCTCCAGCCTAATAGGATAATGGTGGCTATGATTGTCAAAGAGCCAAAGTTATCAAAATGTATGGATGCTGAATTGAGTTCAGACCCATATGACTGTATAAGCTATTGAACTTAGATTGAAAATATTATTGTGTTTTCAATTTCATTCTCATAGTTTTGTAGTAAAGTAGAGATAAAAGGTGGCTGCTGGAGGGTTGCATTAGATCCTAAGATCTAGGTGCAATGCTCTCAGATCCAAGGCTCCTCACTGATGAAGGCCACAAGTCAGAAACTAGTCTGGGGATATTGGATGAGTAGCACTAGACAGGGATTTTATGCACAAGCTTTCTGGCATCCATTGATTGCTCTGGTTAGCACAAGGTGGCACTACTATATGGAAGAGTTTTTGCCTGTTTACGTAAATACCATTATTCTGATTATTTTTAACTTCTTCTGCAGCAAACTTTTCTGTCTGTAAAACTTCAATACCATATCTAATTATAGTTTTCCTAAGTATTCTATTTTCCACCACATCTTCCTAAAGAAAACAATCAATGTTACTTTTCTTTAGAATGTCTTTGAAATAATCTTTAAATGTAAACAAACACTCTTTTCAAGATTTGATTTGAAAAAAAAAAATTAATTTCCCTTGGAAGATAAACATTACTTTAAATTTATTGAGATCTTACTTGCATGAAGTTTGTATAAATTTATAACTTAATTTGCAGAAAATAAATCTAGCTATATATATATATTGTAAAGAGTAGCTTAGAATGCACACATTCCTAAAAAGATCAAGCCTATTTATTGAACCCAATCCATTTGGAATTTATATTAATAATGGGAAGATTATTTGTTTGTTATTTATTACATATATACATATAATGCACAATAGATTATTTTATTATAAAATAAAATACGATCAATATTTTAGAAAGTAATATTGTATATATATATAGACTATTTGATTAAATAAACTGTAATGTAAATATATATATATTAATTTAAAATTGAATATTAATTTATAGTTAAATGATTTAGGGATAGCCTAGGCATGTGTGAAAATAAACCTGATATTATTATTATTTTTTTTTTTATTTGTAATAAATGAAATGTATTTAAACAATACATATAAAAAATCTAAATGAATTTAAACAATAGGGAGTTTAAAATATCAGCGTTCAGGAGATTCTCAGCGTTTTATATAAAAATAGAAACTTTTTACAAAATCGTTCTTCTTGTCAAAAGAGATAGCAGCTATAACAATAGACAGGAGTTTAAACTAAAATTTAGAACTCTAAAATGGAGTTTTGCCTTTTCTTTTAGCTAAATTATAAACATTTTAAAAGTCAAATGCTGTAACTAAAAGTTTACCAAATTCAGAGGAAAGAAAGTGAAATAAGAAGTATGAAAAACTGATAAATTTTGTAATAATTAAAGCATGTTTTAAAAGTTGTTGGAGTAACTTTTTACTATTTTAAATTTTTTCAAAAAGAATAACGAAAATTAATCTGCTGAAAATTGGAAAAGAAAAAAAAATGAAATAATTTTCTTAATATATATATATATTTACGTAAAGTGATTCTATAATATCCAATATAAATTTATGATTACAAATAATTATTGAATTGAGCTTTAATATGAATATGGGCTAGAGCAAAACATGCTATTGTGCGTCATGGTATTTCCTACCAGCTGCATTAAACCTCTCTATATATATTTTTCTACTTTATTGTAAACACACAAGAAGATGCCTGCAGTCCAAAGTAAACAAGGATTGGAATACTTAATGGTGAATCAAATGAGGATCAAGGTGTTTACCATTAAACACAACTACAAAAGACACCATTGTACCTATCTATCCTTACTAAGGAAAATGATTTACTAAGTGAAACTGCTTTGAAGAACAACTTGCCTAACTATCAACTACTACTACTTCCATTAGGATGATTTTTATGAATTTTGTTCCAATTACAATTTTTTAATCAAGAAATTAACATTGTAAATTTTTTTTTTATTTTTTTTTTAATTCTTATTATTTGTTGTATTTTCACACTCTGATGCTGAAGTCTCATTTTTTAGAATTAGCAAAAAAAAGGGGGGGATTATTCACTTTGATATTTTTATATTTTCATTGTAAATAAAATTTAGGTTAACCCACCTGCTTCACATTAGGTTATCCACATAAATTGTAAGGTAAGATTCTCTACATTTATTTTCAGATTAAATTACAATACTTATACAGAATACATATTATATGTTTTATTTTGTTGATTAACCTTGTATATATATATATATATTTTCCGGTATGTTTAACTAATCCACTAGTATCTATCTCTATCATATATATAAATTGGGGGAACTTGTTAAATAGATTGTTAACATCTGCAAATATATAATTTAGCTAGCCAGCATATCAATTATCTTAAATTACTAAAGTTTATTTTTCTATATAATTATGATTTGTAAAGAATGAGTGACATAGATGAACTTCTACCATGGGGTATAAGAGTTGGATCTGGAGAATAATTAATTAGTAAAATGGTAGAGATTCACATGTGACACATGTACATATGATGACTATTATTCTATTTTTTTATCATTACTATTGTTGTTATACTTTATGATATTTATTATTGTTAATAAATGTTTAAGAGTTTGTATTATTCTGGTCTCTGGTTTATTGAGTTGTCCTGACATTCCATAGTTTATAAACAATTATGCATGCACATATATCTATTTTTCTTATCATATAAAAGCTTGAAAATAAAACAAATATAATAAATGCTAGTTGTAACCTATATATAGATGCAGGAGTTGCTATGTGTATCTGTTCATACCTGTTAAAGGAGTCAAAAGCAATATTCTCTCTGGGTTCGAATATTAGGGCATATCGGAATTTAAAAAAAGAGAAAGTGGATGAACTAACCTAAATTGCATTTAATATTAGTAAATACGGATAGAATTAGTCAATTAAAGTGTATACAATCATTGGTTAAGCATTTCATCAGGTTCTCATTAGCATTCTACCAGAAGACCCAAAGTCTGACCAAAGTTAGATGCAACTTTTTCCCCTTCTAAGCCTGGTAGGTCTCTGCAGATTGTTTCATTAGGGGCAATAAATTAGAGCATATTAACTTACCCGACACCAGATTGCTACATCTGCATAGTATTACAGTCAGCAAGTTAGTTGACAATCCATTACATCTGGCACACCATTGTAGGGCTTGGTTAGCTTATGATTGTTGATGAAGAGTACCATCCATTATATCTGGTATTAGCAATGTTTGAGACTAGTGAATCATTTCGTCCATTATACCTGGCGCTATCAACTTTGGGACTCGATAGATGTTTCATCACATATAGACTTTGTGTAAGTTGGTCATACATTGTGATCAAACCAGCTGATTGTTGAATCTGATCTATATATCCAAGTGAATCATTCTGTCCATTATAATATAAAATCTCTCTGATCTAAGTCAAGTGTAATTTTTAAAAATAAATACAAAAAGATTATTATATATTTAAAAACTTTGTAATAAATTTATTTATTTATAAAGCAAATTATTTTGTATTACTAAGTTGGAAAAACAATTGTAAAAAATAAGAATATTATTTTATTTTTAGATAATTCAAAAATAAAATCAATTATTTTTAAAATATTAAGTAGCAATAAAAAATGGAGATTCAGGTTAATTCAGACACTTCAATGGTTATTATGATATTTGGAAGATTGCCAGGCCCAAAAAATATCATCTACTATAAAATTGGTAGAGATAAGTTTGATTTTATTTGTGCTGCTTATAAATTAACAGTAGCGAAAATGATTTAGATTATTGTATACTCATATATATTTTTAATGAAGGGGTAAAGTGTCCTCACCTTTCTGAAAATGTAGCTTTCTTCATGGAACTATGATAATATCATAATAATATTGAATAAGCTTAATTATATCTACTGATACTGGAACTTATCTGCAAGTGCTATGACAAAATTGGATAATTAAATAAATAAATAAATTTTAAAGTCAACTATGGATTAAGATAAAATAATATTGAAGAAAAGAAGTATTTACAATTATTAGACATCTCTGATTTCCTTAATTATAAATTACAACTATCAAAAAGAAACGTATTATTTCTAGAAAAATCTTAAAGTTAAATTATTTATAAACTTAGACATCGCTGTCTAAAAGTATTGACCTCAAAAGAAAACAAAAATAAAAGAAATTTGGTAAAGATTCTTAGAACGACTTTTATTGAATAAATAATATAAATTAACAATATCAAAATAAATTTTACTCTATAAAATATTTATTCTTTATTTAAGTTAAAATTAAAATATTAATTTTTTTCTCTCTCTTGGTTATATATATAAATTCAGATATAATAGAATGAAACATTAATTTTAAAATATTTTCTGTCATGTATATTCCATATTTAATTGAGTTGATTATGTAGATATAAAAGAATTATAATGTTTATATTCTATTGTTATATTAAATTAATTCCTTATTACAGTTAAGAATAGTTTCCCATTAAATTTTCTCATCTGACATTAACGTATATTATTTTCATATTTCTAAAAGATAAGTGTATATATCTATATATGTATGTATTAAAATATATAGAATATAAAAATAAAAAATAAAAGTTTAAAAATAGTATTAGTTTATAGGATTAATAATAATAAATAAATATGTAAAAGATTTAATAAGTGGGTATAGGTAAAGATTTGTAAGTATTATATATAGGTTAGTAAAATAGAATTATAAGTTTTTAAAAAATTGATAACAGTAAGAATTGTATTAAAAGAGTCTACATTAAAAGAAAGTAGAAGATTTTGAAAAAAATCAGTTATTTAAAAGGTAGAGGAAATTGAGAACTGTAAGTAAAAATGAATAAAGAATTATTGAAGAGAATAAAAATATAAATTATTAGAAATAATAAAAAGGTAAAAGTTAAAATTATAGATATTAAAATAAAAAATAAAAGTTATTATATATTAGATAATAATAAAAAAGATAGATAGGAAGAAAAGATGAAAAGTAAAAATTATAAAATAAAATATTAATAAATAAGTAACAAAAGGGTAGTATTAAAAAAAAAAAAAGTTTTTAAAATGCAATAATTTAATAATTGTGCATTAGATATTTTTTTATATATGTATTTTATATGTAGGTTGTATATATATATGGATGTGTATTTATATATGTATATTTATATATATGTCTATGGGTGTGTGTCTATATATGTCTGTTTAAAGGATATATATATATAAAATTTATATATATGTCTAGAGGTTTATGTGGATCTATATATATATATATATATGTTTAAGGGATATATGTGTATATATTTTGATATACATATATATGTATTGTAAAGGGTAGTTTACAATGCAAATATTCCTAAAAAGATCAAGCCTACTTATTGAATCCGATCCATTTGCAATTTGTATTAATAATGGGAAGATTATTTGTTTGTTATTATTACATTATAATGGTCCAAAAGAAGTGAAGATTGAATCTTACCACATCTGCACTACAAGGGCGCCATCTAGGCCAATTGAACCTAGAAAATTTATATAGTAGGCAGATACGTAAGTCAAGATTCACACTTTACATGTTTTATTCAGACCGTCAGCCCATGCCACTAGTTCAGTGGAGATGCAGAGATAATAAAATAATTTTTATCTAAAAACATTTTCAAAATAAAGGAAACCACTGCCAGAAATAACACACAAACATTTATTTGAACATATATAAGATTTAAAATTATTTTAGTATCAGTTTTACATTTTAAAATGTAACTTACATTTTTAACTTTGATTTTAGATTTTAATTTACATTTAAATTTTTATAAGTTCGCACAGATGGATTTATAAAAGTTTGTTTTATAATGCTGAGTATAGATCGGTTACATAGATTACACGGTTAAAAACATTTCAAAATAAACATAAACGATCAAAATATAAAGTCATTGATGGAATTGCAGAGGAAAATTTATAAGAAACCCAATGGCATTCATCATAAGATGCCGCATTGACACCAATAACTTAAAAGACATCCGAATAAATACATTTTAGATACTCACCATAAGGTATCATTATTTACTGAATGTTTATATATTTTGATCAAATATTAAAACCAAAAACATAATTAACCAATAACGAATCCATGCAAATGTCTATACCCAACTTAAATTTAATGCATTTAAATCATTTATACAATTTAGTTTAACGAAAAACAAAAAAATCATAATAAAAACTTAAAAGAACAAAAAAAAATGGAAATGATTTTAAAAAAGAAATACATCAAATAAAATTACTCATTAATAAATTAAGTTGGTCAGATAGGATTCTATTTCTATAAATTAAATACTGGAAAAGTTTATATTTTAGAGTTCTTAGGGTTTTCAATTTAATTAATGTTGATTAGATTTCATAAAGTTCTTACGGTTGTAACAAGTCCATAGTTTCTAATTTCTTGCAGTTGCTTGCCATAACGATGTCATTTATCTTTCCTTTTAACAAAACTGAAGGGATTGAAGAGTGCATCTTTTCAATCCCTTCTCCTTCAACTCTCTCCGCACTAATACATATAGTCACATCTCTATCTTCTCTCCCAGCTCTTTCTTCATTTAATAATTTATTTCCATAACTTTTTCTTTTTATATTAATTTTGCAGATTAACTCAACATTGCATCATGACGATGGTGATGGTCCTTTCGCTGAGGTCCGATTTGAAAGATTTCTTTCACTAGCTATTAGTTTCTATTGTTTTCTCCTATCTGACCGTTGCTTATACATTTTATGAAATGCCCAAGGGTTAGATTACATTTAACTAATTAAAACAATCATTTCCATTTTTCAATGACATTGATTAATTTTTTTTGTACAAACTTAGATATATTTTTATCTTTAAATCTTTACTGAAAATTTAGTTTTAAAATACCTTTTTCTTCTCAATAAAGTTTTCGTTTAATAATTTTTTTTTATCTGTGCGATTTTATATCTATACGAGTTTAAGATAGAATTTTAACTTTCAATTTTTAATTCTTAAAAAAAAAGTTTTTATTTGTGAACTTTTCAATGTCTCAAATTTTTAAACAAATAATGTAACGGTGTATGTTCCCATTAGAACATATATACATATAATGCACAATAAATTATTATTTTATAATAAATTTAATACGATCAATATTTTAGAAAGTAATATTGTATATATATACTATTGGATTAATAAACTGTAATGTATAGATTTTTTTTTAAATTTAAAATTGAATATTTATAATCAAATGACATAAGGATAGCCTGAGGTTAAGTTAGGTGGTTGTGTGTGAAAATAAAACTGATTTTATTATTATTATTTAATCTGTAATAAATGAAATGTATTTAAACAATTGGCAGTTAAAAATCTCAGCACTTCAAAAGATCTACTTGCATGAATTGTATAAAAATGGAAAGTTTTTACAAATTGTTCTTTTTGTCAATAATATAGCAGCTAAAACAATAGACAGCATTTAAACTAAAATTTAAACGCTAAAATGGACTTTTTTCCTCTTTTATTTAAATCATAAACATTTTTAAAAGTCAAATGCTGTAATTAAAATTTTGCCAAATTCAGAAGAAAGAAAGTGAAATAAAAAGTAAGAATAATTGACAAATTTTGTAATAATTAAAGCATGTTTTGAAAGTTGTTGGAGTAATTTTTAATATTTTAAATCTTTTCAAAAAAAATAACGAAAATTAATCTGCTGAAAATTGGAAAAGAAAAAAAATGAAATAATTTTCTTAAAATATATATATGTAAAATGCTTCTATATTATCCAATATAAATTTATGATTACAAATAATTATTGAAATGTACATTAATATGAATATGGGCTAAAGCAAAACATGCTATTGTGCATAATGTTATTTCCTAACAGCTGCATTAAACCTCTATTTATTTATTTTTCTACTTTACTGTAAAACACACAAGATGCCTGCAGTCCAAAGTAAACAAGCATTGGAATATTTAATGGTGAATCAATTAAGGATCAAGGTGTTTACCATACAACTTACCATTGTACCTATCTATCCTTGCTAAGGAAATTGATTTACTAAGTGAAACTGCTTTTGGAGAACAACATGCCTAACTGATGATTTTTATGAACTTTGTTCCAATTACAATTTTTAATCAATAAAACAATATTATAAACTTTCATTTATTTATTTTTTATCCTTGTTATTTATGTTGTATTTTCACACTCTGATGCTGAAGCCTAATTTTTTAGAATTAGCAAAGAAGAAAACCCACCTGCTTCACATCAGGTTATCCACATAAATAGTAAGGTAAGATTATCTACATTTATTTTTATAGATTAAATTACAACAGTTGATACAGATAACATATTATATGTTTTATTTTGTTGATTAACCTTGTATATATATTTTCCAGTATGATTGACTAATCAACTAGTATTAATTTCTATCTCTATCGTATATATAAATTGGGGGGAACTTAAGTTAAATAGATTGTTAAAATCAGTAAATATATAATTTAGCTAGCCAGCATCTCAATTATCTTAAATTACTAAAGTTTATTTTTCTATATAATTATGATTTGTAAAAAATGAGTGGCATAGATGGATTTCTACCATGGGGTATAAGGATTGGATCTGGAGAATCATTAGTTAATAAAATGGTAGAGGTTCGCATGTGACACATGTACATATTATTATTATTTTTTATCATTATTATTGTTATTATACTTTATGTTATTTATTATTGTTAATAAATGTTTAAGTGTTTATATTATTCCGGTCTCAGGTTTATTGAATTGACCTGACATTCCACAGTTTTTAAACAATTATGCATGCACACATATCTATTTTTCTTGTCATATAAAAGCTTTAATGTAAAATAAATATAATAAATGCTAGATGTAACGTATATATAGGTGCAGGAGTTGCTGGGTGTATCTGTTCATACCTGTTAGAGGAGTCAAAAGCAATATTCTCTCTGGGCTTGAATATTAGGGCATAACGAAATCGGAGAGGGGTGAAAGTGGATGAACTAACCTAAATTGCATTTGATATTATTTAAAAGAAATAGAGCTAGTCGATTAAAGTGCATGCAATCATTGGTTAAGCATTTCATCAGGTTTTCATTAGCATTCTACCAGAAGACCCAAAGTCCAATTGTGGTTAGATGCAACTTTTCCCTTTTCCAAGCCTAGTAGATCTCTGCAGACTGTGTCATCAGAGGAAATAAATTAGGGCACATTAAGTCATAGTCTCCAGATTGCTATATCTGCATAGTATCACAGTCCACTAGTTATTTTCCCATCTGTTATATCCGGTGTGTGGGAAAGTGCGAATCCAGGCATAGTTGACCATCCATTATAGTATATTACATATATATGAAGTAATGGTTATGTATTTATATCATTCAAATATTGTAGCTCTGATGAAGATTGCTGAATAGTCAAAACTGTCAGGAAAATGAAGAACTTTTATTAAAAAATTTTTTTGTATTAAAGTATATATGAGAGGAGTTATTATAAGCAATATATATGAATATATAATGAAATGCAAAGAAAGTAAAGAAAAGAAGAATAAGGGTACTTATTTTCATATTACATTAGAATAGTTTTAGATATTAATTCTTATTAAGCGTGATGTCAGCATGTAATACTTATATAAGGCTAAAACCTTAGTACATGCACTTTGAGTGCTTAATTTTAGCAAGAGACCTCTACAAATCATAGAATGAGATTTGTCTTTATAAAAATAAGAAAGACCCTCTTATCTCTAACCTATTTTTCTTAATTATATAGCCAAATCTAAAGCATTTTGATTTGGGAGCATGAAGCTAATAAATTCTTCACTGATTAAGTCCACAATTTCTATTAAACATTGACAATCTCGTGAATGTTAATGTTTAATAAAAATTGTGAACTTAATCAGTGAAGAATTTATTAGCTTCATGCTCCCAAATCAAAATGCTTTAGATTTGCCTATATAATTAAGAAAAATAAGTTAGAGATAAGAGGGTCCCTCTTATCTTTATAAAGTTTGAATCTTGCATTATGATTTGTAGAGATCTCTTGCTAAAATTAAGCACTCAAAGCGCATGTACTAAGGTTTTAGCCTTATATTAGAATAGTTTATAAATGTGGAATGGATAATGAGCAGAAAATGACTGGATCTGCACGAAATCTTGTGCTTGATATAAGCTTCAGTCTAATCATTATCTGTGGCTATTATCAAATAGGATATTTTTTGTTATAGTCATTCCAATTTGTACATAAACAGATAATCATTTTCCAACTAGATGAGCATATTATTTATCTTTGTAGATGATATATATATATACTGTGTAAAATTTGCATATTTAGTGGAATTATTATTATAAGTAGAAATTTTCCGATATTTATAAAGATTTTAAATTATCATTCATTCTTCCATCCAAAAATCTGTTTAAAATTTGCTTTAATTCATTAAAATTCCAAATAATAATGTTTCTATATAGCTGATTTTTTGAAGATGAAATGAGGTCTTGCACTTGGTCATTTTTCAAGTAATTTAATATCATCAACTATAAGTATCCAAGTCTCTGCCTCTTAAAGAGCAGTTGGCCAAATGTGGGTTTTCATACATAATCCTCTGATGAAGGTGAAGATCCAAAAAGTCTTTGATGTTAAAAATAACTATCTTAGAGAACCGACTTTTCAAGAGATATCCTTCCATGTATTTCTTTCTCACACTTCAAATTTTCAATATTTATTTAATTTAAATATTCAAATAATTAACTTGTTCCATCAAATTATTTCTTATGATAATAGGAATATCTTTATTAATTTTGAAAATTACTATTGCCTTGCTCTTTTTTTACATCAATACTTATGCAAAATTAATACGATTTTAAATAAATATTTGATTTTGATAGTTATATAAATCTATGTGCATGTTTATAAATATGTGTGTGTGTGCAAAATATATATGGATACATTTGTAGCTGTAGAATGATTTTCATTTTTCTTTACCTTTTTTTTTATAAAATTAAAATGATTTTACTCATTATATAAATATTAAAAGCATAAAGCTAAACTAGTCAATAAATAATCAAAATTATCCCAAATTCACAACTCAACCAAACTAGCTAAAAAATAAGCTATAAAGCACAAACAATGGTTTCAAACTGCTACAAACAGACTTCTCAAATATAAAGAACTACAAAATAATAATATATTTAAACTGAACATTAACCACAATTCCACTTACCTTCCATATACCCTTAATATTTGCTTCAGAATTATAAATTTTTAATAATAAAGATTCTTTAATTCATTTTATCATAACCTTAGCTTCCTCGAAATTAACAGTGTGGTCTGTATCTTTTTCATGGATATATAAAGGAAAACTAAGATATATTTGTTTCTAACCCTATTTTTAAGTAAATGAAAGAATAAAAGTACATAAAAGTATGGTTATAAATAAATATTTTAGTTCTGCTTTATATATCCATAAAAAAGTTACAGGCCACACTATTAATTTTGATGAAGTTAAGGTTGGTTTCTTTGAAAGAAATGAAATTTAAAAAAAAGAATTAAAAACTCTTTATTATTAAAAATTTATGATTCTGAATCAAGTAACTTCTTTAAAAGTTCTTTTAATATTAAGGATATATAAGAAATAAATGGAATTGTGGTTAATTTAAATATGTTATTTTGTAGTTCTTTACACTTGAGAAGTGAAACTATTGGTTGTACTTTAATCTGGTTGAGTTGTGAATTTGGGATAATTATGATTATTATAAATATATGAGTGAAGATTTCTCTGGTGGCAGCACAAACAATATTACACATCACATAGAAACTTATTGTGTTTAACTATCAATTAAACAAAATAAATTACTTTGTCTGAAGTCTTAAGAACTTATTTAGAAGACAAATTAACTGTGAAACTGAAATTTTACTGATTATAGTGTAAGGTGATGCCCTATCCTTATAAAAAATAATAATAAGTAACTGATGTTTTGGAATAACATATATAAAGATTAGATAGGCAGCCAATTTTTAAAACATAATTTTAAAATATTTGGAGACACACACATATATATACAAACATAGCCATATATTCATAAAGGAATGAATTAATTTATTTTTTATTAAATGTAGAATAAAATATCTACATACACACATTTATACAAAAATGTGTAAGATTTTTAAACATGACGTGACAAAAATAATAAAGAAAATATCTGACATTAAATTTTATTAACCAAGTTTCTTTTGTTTAAAAGAGAAAAAAAAAGTAAACATTTGTTGATTTTGGAATGTGGAAAAAACTAAGCAACAGTAGTTTTTTTTTTTAGTTTGTTGGTTGGTTTTTTTTTAGTTCAAATGGAGTATCAATAAAGTAAAATGTTAGAATAATAATATTTTTGTTATTATTATATTAGTTATTATGATTTCATTTCGTTATTAAAAAAACTGTTTAATATTTGGAATTACATTATTTATTAGTGCAAAATATTTTAAAATGACAAGACATTATTTAAGTGATGAACTTTCGTTTGTTCTAATAAATTTGGAGAGATTCATATTTGTTTAATATTCTCAAAAATATAATTATTATACAATGTTTCTTTTAAAAGATAAAGCCAACTAATAATGAAATAGAATTTTAAAAATACTAATTTATATTACTTTTAAAGTAAAATCTTTTATCACGCATCTCATATATATAAAACTGCATATAAACAACATTCCTTTTTATATTATAACGCAAGCCTTGGAAAAAAAAACTTATGTTTGACTGCTTATATGTGTATACTGTATATAAAATCTAATGACGCAATTTTGCTAATTTAATTGTCATAGGATCTTTCTACCTCTTTCGTGTCATTAGATCGTGATGGGGTATAATAACCATTGGTATGTTTAGTGTTTAAATTAATGTGGATTGATTTGGAGATGGAATTGAAAAGACGATGGCTATAAAATCAAAAGCCAAGGAATTTGATTTTGTCATGAGAATTGTACATGGTTGGAATTTTTAATATGATTCAATATGCGTGAATAAAAGAAAGACACTATCTTCTAGGAACACTGAAGCCACTCTTGAAAATTTAACTTGCTATTGTTTTTAAAGAAGTCCAAGATCTTGTTTGATTTTGATGCTTTTAAATATTTTACATTTTGTATTTATTTTTTTTTAATGTATACTGAGAGTTGAGTTACAAGTTTTCTCACACTTTTATTTGTAGAAAATTTTTTTTTTTTAAAAAAAAGAAAGAACCCATTTGTTTAAATTTATACAGGGGAGAGAGCTACAAAGACACAACTCAAGATATACATAGATAAATTTTATATGTTTGTAAATAAAATATTAGCATAATTGAATGCATTAAATGGACAATGACTTAAAAGACAAAAGGTAAGATTTTACACATATACACTTTATTTGACATTTAATATATTAATATTAAATATTAATTAGACTAATAATAAGTAATTATATATAAGTCATGTTTGTATGAAAAACAGTTTTATGAATGAACTATATCTACAAAACACAAATTAGCAATTTATGGACATAATCTTAATATACATTTAAATGACATAAACAAAGTAATCATTGTACATCTAGTAATATAGTTTCATATTTAAAATAATAGATACTTAGTTCTACATTATGCATTATAATTTTATAATTTTTATTTCGATTGATATTTTAATATTTAAATCACAGCTAGTATTACTGTAGTAAGACAAATCAATACTTTATTATATTCATGTATATATTTTTATTAAGTTATAAATATTATAAATTAAATCCTGTATTTGTTAATAAATATTTGTTGTTTGAAGTTAAAATCTTTGTTTCTCTGGTCTCTAGATTATCAAACATCATTGATACTTCACTCACCAGAATATCTATCATACATGTATACAGATTTTTAATATATCCGTTAGTAAAAGCCATTAGGGACTTATATAGAGGTCACATTTTTGCCATCCTGTTTAAATCCATCCTTGAGCAGAGTTAAAGGCAAGTGTCTATACTGAGTTAGAACTCTGAGTCGTAATAGGACCTGTAAGTAGAGAGGGATCTGGATATACCATTTTGAAGTATTCGGTCCATTATATATTTGGGCAAGAACAGTAGGTAGAGTCACTATGTTACGTTATTCAGTCTGTTACATATTTTGGCATGTTAAGCATGAATACATAGGTTCGCCATATGTACAGAATTTGGTCCATTACAATAGATATAAAAAAGGTTCATTGAAATTGGTTCAATTCAATACACCCAAGTCAGAATTATTATGTATTCATTTTAATAATGTGGCGAATGTTTAAAACCTTCATAATATGTAATATTAAAAAACATGTAGTGTGAAGTATATAAATGTGTAAAGAGTAAATATATATGAGATCATTGCACAAATCACTTTTAAAAATCTCATAGTAGTTGGAGAAATGTTCACTCTCAACACCATTACATAATATTTCACACTATATATTTTTTAATACTACATATTATAAAGTCTTTAAACATTCTCAATATTATTAATATGATTATTTGGTTGTCATCGATTAGTCGCCTTACATTGCCTGAGGGCGTTCTACCTAAGTAAAAGCACATTAAAATGCCATTTACTAGGCATACCTATTAGTAGGCCTATATATATGTTGTCAGTAATATTTATACCGTAACATATATACATATTTTGAGTTCTTTTTTTCATGACCATTATCTTTCGCAAAAAGTCACTTTGACACCTTCAGGATGTTTAGCAGTTGCTACGAAACTTTCTCTCAATTTATATTTGCAGTATTTGTTTTCTTTTGGGATTCTAAAATTGTAGTGTAAGTAATTGTGCAAATGTTTATTTTAAAATTTTTTTAACTTGTTTCAATGTATGTGGTATTTGTTATTTTAAATTTTAACATTGCAAACAACGATCACTAGAGATATGGTCAATTGTCAAAATTTGGGGGTGTTTTTAACCAGCTCTCCGGCGAAGTAATGTCACTCGCAAGATTTTAGAGTCGAGATTTAGAAAATGTCCACCAGTGAAATCAACATTTTCATCAGGGGAGTGTTCCAGTTGTTATTAAATTAATATCTTTTGAATGTGATTATTGTAATTGTATGCAATAGTTATATTTTGTATTTGTTTTATTAAAAAAGTTTTCACTCCAAATAATTTGTTACTATTATTTCTTGAAATATTGATGAGTGAACTGGTTTTCATTTGTTCACTAAATAAATGTTTCAGCTAAGTTAGAACAAATGTAAAATCATTTTTGAGTTTCTAGTTAATTAAAAAATCGATCGATATAGTTCAAAAATGGGTGTGTGTGTGTGGGGGATCAAATTACAAGCAGATTTCTTTTTTTTAAAACCAAAAAATATTACTTTTATTTCAAACAAGTAATATTAAAATCAGATTTCCATAAAAAGGTTATTTTTTGTTTAAAAAATATCAAATTAAAAACACATTAAAAAAAATTATTTTTACTTAAAACAAATGAAAGTAAAAACAGATTTTTTTTAAAAAAAAGTTTACTTTTATTTAAAACAAAAAAAAAATTGTATTCAATCGCAGGCCCATAAGACAAAAATTTGGCTAGAAAATGTTAGATTGAATAATGTGCATGGTAGGAAATGTTATATTGAATCCAAAAATAAAAAAAACATATTTTAAAAAAAGTTTATTTTTATTTTAATTAAAAAAAAAATGTTATATAGAATTATGCTAGAATATGTTAGAAGAATGAATAACTACTTTTTTTATGCTACAATATGTTAGATTGAAATGCGCACTAAGGAATGTTGTATTGAATCATTTTTGTTTAGCAACAGTGCCATCAAGTGGGATATGGTGGCTATTTGACGACTACCGATTATTTAATCATCCTGTCATATAAATATTACATAACATTTTATTTTATATATTTTCTGATATTATTTAAGTGTAGACTGCTTTTATATATTTATATAATCTAACAAAATTATTTACTCAGTCATTTTTATTTCCATAAGAGAATTATAACCTATTAATCGAGCATCCACGTTGTGGGCCAATTCTAACAAAATTAATCGGACAAAATTATCGGTCATCCATATTGTGGGCCAAATATAAGTTATTCGAATGGTCGCATGTCCATGTTATGGATCAATTGTAATATTTATTTATTTCAGCTCGGGCGACCACACTATGCATTAATTATAACCTATATTGAATCTATCTGGCACTTAGATACTTGCGGCCAAGCTGCATGCCAATTGTAACGTTTTAAGGATGGATCAATGGATGCTGCACCGTTCCCAGTTAACACTATTTCTAAACTCTACTGGGATGATGATGATGGGATAGAACATCCATAATTGTATTTGCCAGGGTGGCAAATTGTAACTTCAATGGCAATGTTGAGGCTAAACCTCATTTCAATAACTTATTAATAAATTTCAACAATAATATTTAATGAACGGTTTAATAAATACTCAATTGATTAAGAGACCAATGAGAATGCATTACAGATAATAATTATTAATATTCTTGTAAATTTGTGGTTATTTTCAGCACACTCCCCATTCACTATCATTAAAGTGACAATTAAAATTTTGTTCTGATTACACCTTCCTTATCCATCCTTCCATCATCCACACATTCATAGGTCTATTGCACTACTATCTCTTTTACTATTAAATTTTCTATTGTGCTAGCTCATCTCTCTCATTATAATCTCTTCTCAGGGTTTTTAGAACAATAAGGTGTGGAGGTCGAACAAGCTGCTATGGATTATTGGTGATAAACACCCCGCTCATGATCACCTCCAAGGTTGATCTTGGCTGTCTTTAATGTCTATTTACATTAAAGCTCGAATAATTTAAGCTCATTAAATCTTTTAAAAAGAATATATTATAAACATAGTCACAATTAAAGTAAAATTATAAAGAAGTGCATCTAGGGAGGTGTTTGAATACAACAAATGGGGAAAGGACTTTATGCCCACCCACTGCATCCACTATCACTCAATAACCATCCCTATTCATAATATATATTTCAACTATGATAAATTATTTGTAATCTCGAGTATTGCTGTGCCACATAAATTCGAAAAATTAACCATTTTAAATAAATTTTACTGGATATTATTTACGAAAATGATGATTCAACTATTAATAATATATTGATGTATGATTGGATTTGAGATGTCTAGATTATAATAACCCACAAAACATTGAGACATATGCAAATTTTTATTTAAAACAAATAACAAATTTTATTAACATACTACAACTCAATACATAATATATACATTCACTTGATGACTCACATGGCTTTCCCCTGTTCTACAACTGTATTATGATATTAAAAAAAACTAAATAAATAAATATCCCTAAATCAATAGATAATGTTAAGAGGTTTTAAACTATAAATATTAACTTTTAATTATTAGGGAATCAGGATTACCATGGAGTAATATTAATATCAGACATAAAAATAATATTTACCTTCACATATATTATATTTTTGTTCTCATTTTTATCCCAGACATAGCGAACATTAGATTCCCCCCCCCCCCAGTGTTTAATGCTTTAGTTACTGATTTGTTTCTAAGGATAATTCTTCCAATACTAAAATTTAATAATTTTATGTAATTATTTTAATCTAATATTCCTTCACCCTATGCTCTACAATAGAGATATTTTATGTATGGTGGGGCTAAGTTAATTTTAGTTACTTTTCAAATGTCAACAAATCAGTATCTAGCTCAATTATCATCACGCTATATTCATGTTCTTATAAGAACAATAATATTTCAATAATATTACCTTTCCAGTGAAGTTCTCAGCTGGCTGTGGATATCTTTATTAGATAATTTTATATATGCATTGCTTACAATATTTGTAGGTTTTATTTAACCCTTAAATTTAATATTTATTGACGTTATTACTCTTGGCTCTTATTGATAAATTAAAATATATCAACAAAACAATGTTCAAGTATACCAAACACACACACACTATCTGCACTCATCCTGACATCAAATTGAGTTTGCGACCCTGTATCCAACATTTATAAGTAATGCTTAGTAATAGCTATATTTCGTACACCTGCAAAGAATATCAACATTAACATGAGGCAGGCAGTGACCCGAATAAGAGAAAACCTTTTCACTAAGGTTGAGGTATGCTAGGATTTTTATCATTAGTCATACAAAAAAACTTGGGTTTACCTATTAACCTCTGGCCATCAATAAAGAAATCATCTTACGGTGTTGAAAATAACTAAGTGGAAAAACTCTTCCACTGTATTTAAATACTTTATAAATATGAAATAAATATCCTAGTGAGCAAGCTAAACTACAACTTCACTAGCTTGGTGGGGATTCTTTGTCCATCCACATTATATACAGGTCTAACATCAATTTGCACAAGTAAAACTTTCATATTTACATTATTCTTGTGAAATAGTACACTGGAACATGAGCCAACAATTTTTTCAAGCCTTAATTAGCTTGTATCTAGCTTTAACTTTATTATAATAGTAATAAGAAATGCACATTAAAACTTTAAAACTACTTCTCTGCACTTTTATAGGATAACGATGATGTTTTAGCCCAACAGTCACACAACCTTCATAAAATATAGCACTAGGTCTAAGCACTTGACAAGAATTCCTGATACAATCCAAAAACATTTCCCACAACAATATTTCTCGCTCTTTTCAAAAAAAAAAGTAAAGCATTTAAAACAAGGCACATACAGAATGATTTGGTATTAATTTCATCTACCCCTAAATGATGATGATGATGATAATAATAATAATAGATAGCATTTTAACAGGCACATATAAAATGATTTGATATTAATTTCATCTACCCCTAAATGATAATAATAATAATAAAAGCATTTAACAGGCACATATAAAAAGACTTGATATTAATTTCATCTACCCCCAAAATAATAACAATTACAATTCTAACATGGATTAATTTTAAATGGATATATATGATAAAAAAATTCTCTTTCTCTTTTTTTTATAGATTAAATGTTCTACATGAATAGCAAATAATAAAAATGTACTTAAATAGTTCTCCGGGAGTGTCCCTCAGATTTTTGGTTTCCATTTTTCCTTTCTTTGGTTTGTTTGTGCGCACACATGGCTTTATGTGAAAAGAGTCCCTGTGATAGAATTCAATTCCTATGCCAAAATGTACAAAGTGTTCACGCTGCTGAGAAGATTTCCTCATTTTGGTTTCTGGGGATTACAGCTGAACAGAACTTGTTTTTAATTTTTAAATATATAAGTCCACTTCTTGTTGTATTTTTCAGTTCACTTAGTATTCAGATTTGACACTTTATATGAACTTATAGTGCTCAGATTTGATGCTTTATCAAAATCAAATTTTCTTATTTCTGTAGTTTAAATTTTACCATTTGAAGATTCCTGATAAATTAATTATATAATACAAATCATGACATTGATTAACTTCAGAGATCGATGTGCGTCTAACTTAAACTTATTAGAGTCTTTTTTTACTTATATCATTAAATTTGGCTAAGTTGGTCATTCAAGAGACAAACAGAATAACTAACAATAAATGATTTTTTTCTTTCTTCTTTCTTTCTAAAAAAAAATTTCTTTAAACTTTTACAGCAAGGCTTCTCTATAAACTGATGATGAGAGCCTGCCTAGAGAGAGATAACAAATAAGAGAGACCAGCCAAAAGAGATCCCTTTTTTCAAACAAAAGAGCAAGCTCTTATAGTGTCTGACATCCATCATTCCCCTCCCCCCCAACAGTGATCTTCCAATAACCCTTCCAATGTCTAGTCAGTGTTTTCCTGATTAATTGCCCATTGTTTCTTTTTCTTTCTTGTTATTTTAAACTTATGCCCTCTTGAAAAAAAATCACCTGCAAAATTCATTTCTGCATTCCAATGGATAATCACCATTAATATTTAAACTTAAATTCCTGTGTCATAGATATTACTTAAATTACTTTAGTAATTCTATGCTCATGGAAATCATCCAAAGAACAAATGACAGAAAACTTCCCCTCAGAATAAATGAGAGAAAGCTCTTTTCCCCCCCTTTTACTTTTTCGTTAATAAATAATAATAAAAAATGTATAGCAACCCAACTTCAAACCCAGAATCCTGATGAAATTTTGGCTGCTATGAATAAACTATTAAAACGAATTAATTTCTTCTTTAGAGGAGTTCTTTGAGATGACACGGAATAATTATTATTTAATTGTGAACTTTATAATGAAAATCTACAACTAGATTAAAAACACACATGCATGTCTCACATATACAATTTTAATTAAAACGATTGTTTAATAGTCTAATCCTTAATTTTTTTTTTACAATTTAATTTTGTGAACTATTTAGTTCTAACCTGTCAGTGTAAAACTGACTATCTATTTTCACTCTCTAAAGTAGTTTTATAAATCGCACATCCCACTCCCTTCTTTCCAATCTCCAACTATTAAATGATGTATAAATATTGCTTATCTAATAAATTATATCTTTAATATTAAATTGACCCATAAATTAATATTAAATAAAACAATCTTTTACCTAGAAATCTTTTAATGACAAATGTTTAGATTGCCTACCAAGTAAAACATACGCAATCCCTAAGAATATGGGTTCAAACCTAGCATTGGCTAGAAAGTTTGACTATTGAAGAAAAAAAATATACAACCTATGAGGAAAATTTTCATTAAACATTATCTTACATAGTTAATTCAAAAAATGGAGTCTTGGGTAAACCCAAGGGCTACAATATATTGTAATGATAAAAAAAATCCAAAAAAAATATATTCTGGGAAAAGTCAATTTTATTAGGATGAAAATATATATTGTAGTGGACCGAATACTATAAGATAATATATCCAGAGTTCTCACAACTCATAGATCTTACTATGTCTCGGAGTTCAAACTCAGTGAAGATATTTGCCTTTAACTCCACTCAAGGATGGATTTAAGCAGGATGGCAATAATAATAATAATAATAATAATAATAATAATAATAATAATAATAGGTCCCTAATGGTTATTTACTAATGCATATATAAAAAATGTGTACACATGTATGATAGATATTCTGGTGAGTGAAGTATGAATGATGCTTGATAATCTAGATACCAGAGAAACAAAGATTTTAACTTCAACAACAAATATTTATTAACAAAGTCTGGATTAAATTTGTAATATTTATAACTTAATAAAAATATATACATGAATATAATAAAATGTAGATTTGACTAGTTGTGATTTAAATCTTAAACATATCAATCAAAATAAAAATTATAAAATTACAATGCACAATGTAGAATAAAGTAACTATTATTTTGAAGATCAAACTATATTATTAGATGTTCAATGTTTACTTTGATTGTGTCATCTGAATGTATATTAAAGTTACGTCTATGGATTGCTAATTTATGTTTTATAGATAGAATTCATCCATAAGACTGTTAATCATACAAACAGAAATATGTACTCATATATAATTACTTGTTAGTAAGTCTAATTAATATTTAATTTTATATATTAAATGTCTAATTACCTTTTTGTCTTTTAAGTCAATGTCCAATCTAATGCATCCAATTATGCTAATATTTTATTTACAAACATATAAAATTTATCTATGTATACCATGAGTTGTGTATTTGTATCTTTCTCCCCCTATAAAAATTTAAACAAAATGGGTTCTTTTTTTAAAAAAAAAAGTTTTCTGCAAATGAGTAAGAAGGTGAGAAAAATTTAAACTCAACTCTCAGGATACACTAAAAAAAAAATACAAATACAAAATATTGAAGACAATCAAAATTAAACAAAATGCTTGGACTTCTTTAAATATATCAGGTTAAAATTTGTAAGAGTGGCTTCAGTATTTTTTTATATTTTAGAAGACAGTGTCTTTTTTATTATTCATGCATGTTGAATGATTTTAAAACTACAACCACTTAAGGAAATCCCCATGGCAAAAATGAACACACAAAGCTCCTGATTTTGTAGCCATTGCCTTTCCAATTCCATCTTTAAATCATTCCATGCTGATTTAGACATGAGGCATACCAATGGTTAAACATTATCAGCATCTGATGACACAAAAAAGGCATGAAGTTCCTGCAACAATTAAATTAGCAAGATTGCATCATTAGATTATATATATATATATATATGCAAATAAGTAGTTCAAAATAGGTTTTTTCCGAAGCTTGTGTTAAAATATAAATAGAAACGCTGTTTACATGGTTTATGTATACATAAGATGTGTCATATTATATTTTGCTTTAAAAAAATACAATTTAGTATTTTAAAATTCTATTTCATTATTAGTTTGCTTTTTTTTTAAAAAAAAAAGCATTTTATAATAATTATACTTTTGTAGTTGATAAGCATATATAAATCTCTCAGAATTTATTTGAATAAATGAAAGTTCATCACTTAAATAATGTCTCTTTTCTTTTTAAAATATTTTGCACTAATAGATAATGCAATTTAAAATATTAAAGTTTTTTTTTTAAAACGAAATAGAATCATGATAATTAATATAATAAAAAAATATTTATATTCTAAAGTTTTACTTTCTATATTCCATTTTTAACAACAATCACCAACAAACTAAAAACTGTTGCTTAGCTTTTTTCACATTCCAAAATCAACAAATGTTTACTCTTTTTTTACTCTTTTAAACAAAAAAACTTGGTTGCTAGCATGTTTTAACATTAGATTATTATTATGTCTGTCATGCTATTAAATATACCTTGCATAAATGTGTACGTATAAATGTTCTATTTCACATTTATTTGAACAAAACAACATATAAATTCATTCCTTGATGAATGTATAATTATGTATGTATATATTTGCCTCAAGTTATTTTAAAATTATGTTTTAAAGGTTGGCTGTCTATCTAATCTTCATATTTGTCATTCCAAAACATCAGTTGTTGTTGTTGTTGTTATTATTATTATTATTATTATTATTATTATTATTATTATTATTATTATTATTATTATTATTATTATTATTATTATTATTATTATTATTATTATTATTATTATTATTATGATGTTTCAAAGCAAAACTTTATTGAATCTAAAAAGTTACAGAGTCACATCTAGTACTATATTGATTTGTTACATATGCAAAACAAATTACAACTTTTAGTATATAAGTCTTTATCATTTCTGCATACTTTCTTTCTTGTTTTTAAATTTGGTCTTCTATTTAGTTCAGTTTATGCTTGCATCTCTTTGAAGTTGGAAAAAATGCTGATGTTGAAAATGTCATCATCTATCATATTGGACTTTATATTTTATAGACTGGATCTTTGTTTCAAGTGTGACCATGTGGCTGCAAACACATCTGGTTGAGCTAGGATGCTATCTCTTTTTCTGAACAGTTCTAGTTTTATTGAAAATGTTGCTGGGTGGCGTCAAGGGTTATTAGCAAGTGCAAAAGTGCATCTGGTACACCAGTAGGCATAAAGGCTATATGTTGCTGCACGAATAGCAGGGATGTTGCCTTTTTTAAATTTATTTATTATTTCATCAATTGAAATGATGGCCTTTCTGTATGTGGTAAACATTGTGCGATGTATTGTTTTTAGGGCACTGCAGGAATGAAGAAAATGATCTTGTGTCTGTTCTTCTCTATGACATAGCCCACACATGGGGTCTATATTTGTATAGAATCTACGAAATCTAAGGAAATGTATTGTGGGTAGAGCATTTAGATTAAGCTTAAGTAGAAAATCAAATAATGTTGGTTCTAATGACCATTTTCTGAATTGTTGCAGTAGTTGCCTGTTGTCTATCCCAAGAACTGATGGATGTAGATTAGGTGTCTGGTTTGGGTATAGTATATTATAAATGTCCCAGTATGTATACTTGTTGTCATTATTGAGTCATATTTTGTTGTATATTGGCTTGAGTTCTTCAATCAGTGTGGATAGATATTCATATGAAGGGGGTGGTCTATCTGTGGATATTATACCGATTACACTCTCCAGGTCTGGAAATCTTTTTATGGTTGCTTTTATTAGATTTACTGATTTCTGTGTGTAAAAACATTGATTGTATGGAGTCCAAGTCCATTGTTATGGGGTGGTCTGCTCAGATTTTTTATAAAGATTGCCACTGTCTTTCTCTTCCATATTAGTTTGTTACAGATTGATGAGATTTTAGATATGAATGTTTTTGCAAATTTGATTATAGGTGTGTAGTAGGTAATTTTTGTGATTATAAGTTGATTAAATAGTGCTACCTTTGCATATATTGACAGGTATGACTTTTCAAGTGAGGCTTTGATTTTTTCAGCATCTTTTTTTAATTTATTTTGAATTTTTTGTCTCATTCCATTGGTTCCAAGGTAGAATGGGAAACCAAGGAAAGCAGATGGTTTACCATTAAACATCTCTGTACAATGCTTGCCTGTGTATATTGACCATGCAGCAGTTTTATTTGTGTTAATTTTTAAATTAAAATTTGAGGTATAATTCTTGATTATCTTTTGTAATATGGGGAGGTTCTTTTTAGAGGGGAGGAAAATGGTTACATCATCCATATAGGGTATGCATGATATATTTAAAGCAGTGTTTGGGATTTGAATGCCTTTTATTTTTTTCTGTATCTCTATTAATAGAAAATTTATATATATTGTAAAGAGCGAGGCACTGAGGGGAGATCCTTGTGGGATGGATTGACTCGGTCTGAAGGCTGGTGAGTTTTTTCCATTCAATGTGATGTGAATTTCATGGCTGAGTAGCAGATTGGTTATTATATATAGTAGGGATGGAGGTATTGTTTTTTTTTTCAGCACATCTAATAATTTGGCTATAGGCACTGAGTCAAATGCTGCCTCAATGTTTAGTTGAACTATAATTGGTGCATATTTCTTTCTTTTTTTTACTACTTCGATTATTGTTTTGTACATTAAGGCACCCTGGCCAATGGATGATCCTTTTTTTGCATATTGTGCTGATGATAACACAGGGAGTATGTGTTGTTCTATTTTTTCCTTTATTACTCTTTCAAGAATTTTTATTCCTAAAGGTCCCATTGAAATTGGTTGTAGATTAGATAAAGATGATATTGCTGTTGGTTTTTTGTTAAATGGAACCATTGCAATTGGATATAGACTTTGTATGTTGCAAATTTTTTGGGATATGTAATTGGCTAGATCGCACAGGTATTTGGCTGTGAAGTGACTAAGATGTTTGAACACAAATTTGGGAATTCCTTGTGGTCCTGGGTGACATGTGTTTGTTATTGTTGCAAGTTGAAATACAATGTCAGTTGTTTTTATTGGTGTGTCTGTTTCGGGGTTCCAAATATGTCATTTGATATGTACACTCTTTGTTTTTGCAGTTTTTTAAATGTTGATATATTGGGTTTATCATGTTATGACCAGCTGTTATAAAGCCATCTATTTCAAGTGCCATAGGTACTCTGACTGTGGAAGGGTATCCTAGTGCCCACCATATATCTGCTCTGGTCCAAGTGTGTTGTTGTGTAAGGTATATTTTTTCTTTTTTATTGCTACATATTGCTTTAGTGTGTTGCATGTATTGTTGTACATTTCTGTAAGTTTTTTAATTTGTGTTTGATTATCTGTAGTTGGTCTGGAAATGGTTATTCTTTTATGTAGTTCATCTGCCAAAGCTAATAATCTGGTGGGGGGTGTTGAATTGCAAGTAATATGATTGATGTTGAAAGAAAGTATATTGGTGAATGCTATATACTTTTGTACTGGATCAAGTGACATGTTTTGAAGTTTTTGGAGCATTATATATGTTTCTGAATATAGGAATTCAGTTGTTTGTGCTGGAAGAAGTATTCGCATAGTCTTTTGAAGGGCTATTGTTGTATTCTGTATTTTTGTTAGGTCGAGGGTGATGAACTGGGCAGTATGAGCTGAGATTATAGATGGACAAAGTTCAAAATTAAAATAATGAGGTAACATTGGTGAGTAGAAACACAAATCAATAAATGACTTATATCTATTGTTATTAAAAGATATTGAGTTTGATGGAAAAAAACCTTCAGCATTCATAAGTAGGATTGTTATTTGATGGATCCATTTGGTGACAAAAGTTTGGTAGGTCATGTTGAAATCTCCCAGGAGTATTATGGGATTTGGTGTTGCTGTAAGCATTGAATTTATTGTTGCTATTATTCTGGAGATGATGACAGGGCTTGGTGGTATATAGACAAATACTAGGTTAAGTGTGATATTTTTATGATGGAGTGTTATTATGATAAGATTAGAGTCAATATATATAATTTTAAAAGAATCAAAAGGGCAGTTGTGGGATATTATTATACCTGTGCCACCTGATGGTGATGATGATTGCCTTGAGCATGCACAAAACCCTTGGCTGACTAAATATTTTGAAGGATCAATTTGAGAGCCGCTGTATATTTTTGTTTCCAATAGCCCTAGTATGTGTGGTTGTGTTGTATGTAACCATTTTTTGAGTTCAAAAAGTTTTTTGATGGCATTTAAGACTCTAATGTTGAGTGATCCAATTTTTATCTTCATGTTTCAGGATAATTTTATAACAGAGTATTGATTTTTTTTTTTTGATTTTTTAATTCTAAATTTTTGTTTATATTGCAGTAGATGGATGCTGATACATATTTAAAACTTGGTAGAGTTTATTATCAGTTTTTCTTTTATTTAATATTTGTTCAGACTCTATACAGGTAATTTTTCTAAGTTGTATATGTCTGGTGAGTTGTGCTTTTGGTCTGTTTTTTTTGCCTTTTTGGATTCATGGTTTTTAGGTGGTCTACCTGGCTTTCTTTTTCCCTCTGGTGTATTCTCTTGAATGGGTGGAAGAGGGGGTTCTATTGCATCCATTATGTTTAATACAGTTTTGTTTATTATTGTGGTTTGTTTTATTAATGGTGTACTTATATTATCTTGATTTATATTTTCATTATATAGCTGTGTGTGTTTATTTTCTGTTTGTTGATTTTTACTTGGTACACCTTTTGTTTTATTGAGATGCTGATCCTGTGATGTAATTACTTCATTTTGTGTTGTGGTTTCTTGAGAGTTATTTCCATTTGAACCTTGGGTGTCTATGTTAGTTTTTGTGTTATTATTTTTTTGATTAGTTTTTAGGATTGACAATTCTGCTCCATTATCATTTTTGTTTGTGGGTGTTTGAACCTATTTTTTTCCGGTTTCTATTATTGGGTTGTCAATGAATGTATTGTTATCAGAAATTTTATTTTCATCATCAGTGGGTTGTTCTGGGGAGAGGATTTTGGTTTGTTCACAGTGATTGCCTTTTGTGTTATCGCATTGAGTTGCTAGGTGGCCTCTCTGTCCACAGCCAAAACAAAGTGGCTTTAAACCTCTTATGTGAAGAGAGAATGTTGCTTCTTGATCTGTAATTTGTGTTGGGATCGTGGCAGCATCTACGTTTTTATGGAGTTTTATTTTAAATTCAAAACGATTACTACATATCGGTATAGGTGTGTCTTTTAAATAAATTGGCTGTAGGGCAATTACTTTTCCAAACGGGTTTACCATTTTTTGAAAATCTTGTAAGTTGTATTTAAGATAAGTATTTTTTAGCACTCAGTAATAATATTTTTCCGGTTTTCATCTATAATTATGAGTGCGTAATTATCGAGTGCTAAAATAGTGGATTGAAAACGTTCTTTTTGCTGCTGAGTATAAAAATCAATGGTTATATATCGCAAATTTGGATGGTCTGCAATACAAGAGATTGTTTCCCATAGTGCATTTTGCGTAATTGCTTCATATAATATAGCTTTTGGGAAATGATATAATGAGCATTGATTATCTGTTACTGCGAGTACTAGCGATGTTGGTGAAAAAAACCTGTGAAAAGTTTCAAACAGCATACGAGGCACCATATCATTGAAATGGTCCATCACATTTTCAAGCGTTTCTTTTGTCCAGATTGCGGGTGGGGGTTGATGTTCCTCTTGAGTATGTAGATCTAGATTTTTTATATCATTTGTATTTGTTCTTCGGCAACGTGGTATTTGGGTTGGTGCTGTAATATTGCTGTTGCTTTTAAGTATTTTTGCATACGAAATAGGCGATATTGAAACTAACGATGTTGTTAATTTCATATTGGTGCTTAACTCACTCATGCTTGACTGGACAGTAGCCATGATTTATTATTCTGACTCAAGTCAGTTTTTTTTTTTTAAAAAAAAAAAGGTATGAATACACACTGATATTTAAAAAATACTCTTAATCTATTATTTGATTTGTTCTGTATTCCGTTTGTTTTGCGAATAATAAGTTGAAACAAAAGAAAAATATAAATACTTACATCGGAGAGCTTAAAGATTGCTTCTTTCCTCAGCAGAGATTTGCTGCGGGCTATTATTATTATTGTTGTTATTATTATTATTATTATTATTATTATTATTATTATTATTATTATTATTATTATTATTCATATCCATTTCGTATTCAAATTTATTTTTATTTATTATTATTATTATTATTGTTATTATTATTATTATTTTTTATAAGGATTGGGAATCACCTTACAATATATTTTAGAAAGCATGAGAAAAAAGGTTTAAAAATAATTTATTTCTTCTTTATCCAGACTTACAAATATTTTTAATTATTAAGTGCCATGTAAACCAGGATATCTAAATAATATGCATCATGCAAGATTCCTCCTTCCATTACATATAAGATCATGATGCCGCCAAGTCGGAAATATAAATCCTAAGATGTGATCTTAATTACTACTTTAGTGGGAATGATATTTGTAATGTATGACACAATACTTAATCTTAATAATTGTTATTTATGTCTTATAAACTATAAATTAAATATATAACTGAGTTGATGAATTTAAGTGAAAACCATTGATGAGAAAACAACAAATTTATTTACATAAATATAATTAATATAATATAGAAACATTTGATAATAATAATAAATAAATACTTTGATAAATAATTCAATACTTGGTACATGCACAATCCATAATTTAGCTAATACATGTTTTCTATTAGTTTGACGAAAAATTAATAAATGTAATAATTGTTTATGTTAAATAAAGTGATGTGGGTGGTGAATATATCATAATTAAGCTTACACAATATGGATTAATGCTTTTAAAACATTCATTACTTAGACTATGTTTTGTATATATGTTATTTGTAAATAATTTTTTTTTATAAAGTTAGGCAGAGACATTATTATAAGCTTTAAAATATACACTGTATAAATGATTATTTTAAACATTAGATTTCATAAAATAATTATTTATTAATTAATATTAGTTTTATGCTATAATATCAAGTATAATTCAATAGTAAACTTTTTTTAAAAGTTTTGATAAAAGAAATACGTTTCCCCACTTTCAGCATCACATATAGTTTATTTAATTTAAAAATAAAATTAATAGTCAGTAATTCTTTAATATAATTAAAATATATATTTACAAAGTTTTATATCTGTATTATTCTTTTTAGTATTATTATTTTGAAATCATTATTTTAAAATCAACTACTTTATTCATTTATAAATCATTAAAATAAAATATTTTGTTTTTAAAAAAAATCAAGCAAACTAGTATTTATAATGAATAAGCTAAAATATTTTTTTATCCTTAATACCAAATTCTTTTATTGTGCACATTTTTTGTATGATAATTTTCTTTATTCTTCATGCCCAATTATCCATAAATAATGTTCCCAAATTACCAGTTAGTAAATTAAATTCATATTCTAATTTTCAATGCTTCCTTGCTTATTCTGAAAGTTAGACATTTGTAATCCAACTAATGAGAGAGATCAGTAAAAAAAATTATTATCCTCAAATTCCTTATAAATGCAATCAATGAAGAAAAAGAGGATTCATCCTCACCTCTCTATGCTCTAGATCAGTGTTCTTCAACCCTTGGTCCGCGGCCCGGTGCTGGGCCACAGAACTTTTCTGCAGGTCCACGTGCTAGACGGGCAGTAAAAAGTTTGTAATAATAAATAATAAGAGTTTAAACTTTTAATTAATATAGCCAATTTTTATTTATTTTTTCATCTCATTTTTACCCAATTAAAAAAAAAAGAAAACAGAACGAAAACAAAATCTAATCAATCATTAATAAATTAATTTGTTTTTCTAGTTATCACAGATGTTTATGGGGGGGGGGGGTAGAATTAAATTTTTTATTACTTTTCTAAAAAAATTTTAAAAAAAGTTTTTTATTATATAAACTCCATATATATATATAAAACTTTATCTTATATATTTAACATTGTTGTTTTGATCAGTTATAACAATTATGCTTATCTTTAAGAAAATTTATCTATAGACTTCTGCCGGTCTGCGAAATCTTATCCTTATTTTTGCTGGTCTGTGGAATTTTATCCTTATTTTTACCAGTCCGCATGTGTGAAAAGGTTGAAGACCACTGCTCTAGATTATCATCAAGCTAATGAATTTTAAATAAATAAAATATTTTAAATCTCTTACAAAAGAAATAATATGTAAAAAACAGATTTTTTAAATCATGTTTTTCTGTAAACAGGTGACTAAAAAATAAAAAAATAAAGAAATCTGACTAAAAAACATGTCATGTTTCATAAAAGCATGAGGTCTTTTTGATTTTTATGACATCAAATGCTTTTATGAACAACACAACATGTTTTTTAGTTGGATTACTTTATTTTTCTACTTTTTAGTGAGCTATTTATAGAAAAGCATTATTTTTAAAAATCTTTTTTTACATATTATTTTTTTACTTTTAGTTATACTTACATATTATTTTTAAAAATGGTTAAAACTATAAAAAAAATCTGTCAAAAAATTAGTATTTAATAATAAGATGTGAAAATAAAACACATCCTCTAACAAATGAATTTTAAATTTAAATATCATGTTATCATCTACTACATAAAAATATTTGTATTGGCTTTTTAATTAAGTATGAGTTAAATCAATATTAACAAAATTTTATTCTAGAAATGTAAAGTTTACATCAGATATATATATATTATTTGCATTAATTTAATTAAGTACGAGTTAAATTAATATTAATAAAGGCCCAGTTGGTAAGGAGTTTACTTGGAAAGTGTAAAGATAGAGTTATAAATGGGAACATTTTTTTTCATTGCTAAAAATTCAAAAATGTGGACATACAGACTGAAATGCAGACCAGGCAAGTTAATATAAAAGCATTTAAAATAGAATTCTAATTGACTGCTAATTTTTTTCTCCCTCAACTGTCTATTTTGTTTGTGATTTTTTTTAAAAAAATTGATTGTTAGAAACACTATAAAATGTTATTTAATATATCAATTTCTATTATTTTATTAACAAAAATTTAATAAATAATTAACTAGATTTATGACTATTACTATTAGTAATCACTATTCTTTTTTATAATAACTTCATTAATTAAATACATATTTTACTTTTATTATTACTATAAATAAATATATAAAACTGCTGTTATGAAATTATTGATGTGTGAGTATGCTGCACTGATATATATATATATATATATATATATATATATAAATACTTACATCTGTTTCACAGGTCCTTATAATCTTGATGTTGAGGATTAATGCCATGCCCTTATATTTTATTGTATATCCATATTTGCATAGAATTTTGCTAAGCTATTCTCACTAAAGAGTTTAATGAACAAATATAATTATTTTATTAGTGAGTTTTGTTTTCTTTTTTAATATTATCTCACTAATGGATTAGAATGAGGATGAACAGTAAGAAAAAGTGAGGATGCCTCCCTCCTCTTTCTTTATTAGTTGCATTTATAAGAAACTGGAGGATAATTAAAAGTTTTCATGGAGCTCTCTCTCATTTAATTGGATTACAAATTTAATGGAAAATGGTAATTCAGACTCAATGATTCTTTCTATAATTTTTCTTACTATATAAATGGGACAGATAATTTTTCATTTATAAAAAAATTATTTAACAAAAATATAAATAATACTTGACTAAAAACTCAAATTTTAATTTTAAATAATATTTATATGTAAAGACCTTTTTTGTTTTACCATTCATTTCTATTTCTGTAGAGTGTCAGGAGATCCCAATTTCTTAATTGCTTCTACTGATAGAAAAAGTTAATAATAATTTATAACTATGTTTTTTTCTTTCATGAAACATAGTTACAGTTATTCTAAATGTAATATATTATCATGAAATGGAGAAAAGTAATTAATAAGTTATTATATATTGTAACAAAATTAAAGGTCGATGCAAATATCAATAATTATAAGCAAATTATTAATAACAAGTATTATAACTCAGGTATATGAAATCATGTGAGGTGAGTACACTAGTAATTCAATAAAATATAACTCAGGTATACAGACAGTAGATCTTCTCCACTTTCATTTCTTGGTTTGATGTTAAGTGCATGTTTAAACAAATACTAAGTGAATATGGTCTAGCAGGGCGCCACTAGATTATCTGAATCCAGACATGGTTATATCTAATAACCTTTCACATGTACCGGGTTTGAATCCCCTTTTTTGGTACTTTATTTCTAATAAAAATGGGAGATTTTGCTTTTTGAGCCATATCACTATACGCACTAATATTTAGGTAAAAGTAAAACATCTATAAACCAAAGTGGAGTATATTAGACATAAATCATTTCTCAGATCTTAACATAACAAACGTGTTTCAATATTTTTATAAGTTTACTAGCTCAGATTATATATAACTAATTTAGGATGGCAATTCACTCATCCTTGCATGAAATAGATGACAGGATGTGGTTATAATAATACTAAGAAATCACTAAATATTATAAAATCAATATTTATTTATGGCCTTTAAACAGTTAAACAGCTCATTAATTAAAACGTTGATGACGATGATGATAATAACGATAATGACAAGGGTTTCAACTACAGCTCTAGGACTAAGCCTAAACATAAAACTAATTTTTATAAAGAAATTCATAATTATTGCTTAATTTTAGCATACTTACTTATATCTTAAATAACTAATATTCAACCATTGATGATGAATAATCACACTTAACAAAGACTACACTTAATGAAATATATATGCCTCGTTTAATAAAACAAACTAATATTTATTACTGCATTTCTAACATATACATAAAAATTTCTAGATAAACATGAAAATTGACATGAATAATAATAATGATAATAATTGATTATATAACAATCCTCAGATTAATTTCAAGTTCTTCCCCCTTTCCCTTCAAATGTATATTGTATTAAGTTGGATGTCACATTGACCATGATTTTCACTCCATGAGAAAAGTGTTTCAAGAAAAAAAATTTATCCGCTCATTAGCACACATACTTTATAAATCTAACATGTAAGTAGAATGTTAAAAAAAATGTTAATAGAATTGAAAGAGCAAGTTTTAGAAACAAGTTTTAAATTATTTTCTCCCCCTCTCTTCTACCTCTGAAATGCTATACTTAACTTGAAACAAAATAATCTAATATTCTAATACTACTTGTTACTTCACATTCACTTGCAATTATACACATATAAAAATATTATTATGCATGTGCGTGTTTTATCCTATAAACAAAATATTATTTAAAACCAAAATAATAATAATATATTAGTTAAAACTAAAATCATAATACCATAAAAAAATTATATTACATATTCATATTTCATAACTGTAAAATTAATAAACAAATAATTTTGATACATTCAAGATAATTTATGAAGCTCAAAGTTATTATTAGTAAGACATTCTTGTTTTTAATCGATCTGAATAGTCTTTAAAAGTTCTTTAAATAAAATATACCACTTTATTGCTAAAATGTTTATTAAGACTCTGATATCATAAAGAAAATAGATATAAAAAGTCATATTACCGATCTTTTGTTTGTGGCGAATTTCCAAGAGTTCAAACTTGTTTTGTATAATGTCTATACTTCTGCAGCTACCATTTCCATTTTACGTGGGAACAATCTCTTTCTTGAGGTGTATAACTATTTGATGATGATGACTCCATTGAGGTTATTTGCTTTAGTGGACAATTTGAAAATCATATTAATTTTTCTTCTCTTCCTGTCAAGCATGATTCTTTTAGTGGATGAAATACAGCCGTTGTTTTCACATTTATAAATTTTCTTGAGTTTAAAATCAGTTGTTGTAACAATTAATTGGACTTGATGATTAATATTTATCAGTAGATTAATTCATCTTCTTTGAATGCAGGTGAATGCTTTCTTCTATTAAAAACACCTTATTTCTCTGGTCAGTTGAAAGGTGTAGAATATTATTTTAGACACAACATCTTTTCTTTCCTATGTGATGTGCAACTTCCCCCAGATGGTCCAGAAAAGATGGGACATACATATAATTTTTCTAGCCAGCCATTTCTTATATTTTCAACATTCAATTTAATAGTCTAATAATCTGAATCATAATCACAATAATAATAATTCTTCAAGACAGCTTTTTATATCCAATTTTTAGCTAACTTAACCAATCAGAGATAGCGTCACTTGCTATTTTTGGACAAATTCGTTTTAATTAGATCTCTAATTTATTTTCAACTAAACTATTTTTCAACTGAAAAATTTAATCCTTTTTCCAGACACTTTTGTTTAAAAAAAAAAACACTTAATCCTTATTTCCTTTCTTTTTTTACATCTAGGTAACATTTCAAATTTTTGAGCTTCCTTCTTTAGATCTTAAGATAAGATAATTTCAAAATTAGATTAAGCTCCCAATGTGACAAACAATCATTTACAAAAACAAAATTGCTACAAAAATAGATATCTGATTCAACAGATTTCCTCTTTTAACATAAAATTGTACAAAAAAAATAATTTGACAGATTTAATCCTTCCTTTTCTTTCAATATTTAATAAATGTAAATTTCTGTATGTAATGTACACACATACTTCATCATTTCAAATCATTCATAAACTAACATTAAATAATATAATTGCTAGCTTAGTAATTATAACCCTATTATTTAATTAAATCTGTAACTTTTAAATCCCAATTACAATTATAGAAAAGCAAAATAGAAGTATAGAATAAGATATTAGAATTGATCAAGCATAAGTTAGTTTTAAAGAAAGTTAAAATGTTGAATATTTGAAATATAAAACAATTAAATAGCTTTCACATACACTGCCTATACGTATGCATTATAACTTTGCTTTTTAACAGAAAAACTAAATATTAAATAGTTTAAATGTGTGTATTACCTTTCTATCAACACATAAACAAATAAAGCATATAATTGTTGACCCACTCTCTCTCTGTTTAAAGCTTTTAAAACTGGACCATGTAGGGTTTAAACTTGGATGCCCTACAACTTCCTTTATGGTTATATAAAAATGTAATGATGATTTTGGTTTACCTTTTCTACATGCACATTACTATAAATTTAGCTAGTGACTAAATTGTAATGGCACAATATATCTATAGTTCATTGCAATATTTATTGTTTTCATTTTTCCCCCTAATATTGGAATGGTATGGAAAATTTAGGACTGAAAATGGAGAAATGAGAAACAACATCAGCACAAATTATATATAAAATGAATATGTGAATCAGCATGAGAATGAAATATATAGTTATTCTAATAATAGGTTATCAACTAAATCATCCAGAATTAGAGAATAATAATAATCATTAATCATCAATAATCAACAGTCAACTTTGTGATTACATTTAAAGGAGATATCACTATAAAATAGGCTACTTATCTAATGATTGCCAAACTTAGCACAATCTATAACAGAATTATTTGAATGCACATACTTAAATGCTAATACATGTCATAATAAAAAAAATATTATGCTGGAGTAGAAAAACATGGTGATCATTGTTAAAGCTTTGGCCACATAGTCCTATTAATGTACTGTCCAACTATAAACTTAATTTTTAATAATAAAACAATATAAAAATGTATTGCATAGACTTAAAAAATAATACCTTTGTGCCATCTAATGTTATCATTTGGATATCCAAACACCAATACAATCCCTACATCCATACAACTAACTGTTAAGCTCTAATTAGCTCAGGAAGTAAGAACACTACAAACTCTTACTGTGAACAAGATATAAATAATTAACAGCTTATTTTAATTTACTTTAAAATAACTTTACTGGAAGAATTTTAAAACAATACCCCAAACTCTAAGGGGTATTGAAGTCAAATCACACACATTGCCAATTCATGTAACAGATAGCTGGAGAAATAGATATTAACACTAGAATATTTTTAAACATTTACTTACTAAATTAACTGATTAATAATAACCAAATGATTTAATATGATATTTCAGATTTATATATTCTCATCAAAAGATATAGTTTCATAAAAAGTAATTAACCAGTTGATTCTTATACCTTAAATTAGCTTATACCTTTTGTATATAACTGGGGGAGAGATAATATAATACAAAAAATGTCAAATTTTATAAAATTAAATTACTTAAAAAACTTTCTATAATTGTGAAAGAAAAAAAAATCACATAAATTAAAAAACATGTTTAACTAAAAAACTATTAATTAATACCAGTTGCTAGTTAATTTCAAAAACATTTTTATAAATTTAAATTTAAGGTGCACACCAAGAAAAACCTTATACCAGGGTTTTAATTTTCTTTGGAGTCCTTTACATTTATAATTTAAAGGTTAACTACATAGATGTTCTTTTTGAAGGCTTCTTAATTTAAGATTAATTGTACAGTTATTTCATTTTACAATAAAATATTTCAGGTTAACTAACAACAAGAGTTTATCAATTTTTTTCCAATATTTTTTCCAGATCAGGCTAATAGATAGAGACACTCATGCTCTTGGTTAAAGAAAAGGTTTTGTTGCAGATTACTTCAGGAGCATTTTTTTATATTTGATTCCAATGAATCAGATTATATAAAGGTATATGATGTTTTGCTTTGAGCTAAACTTAGCACATGATTTTCATTGTAGAAAATATTTTTACATAGTTGAGTTTCTGCATCTGCTTTATTTTTAAGCAGCTGAGTCAAAAATGACTGCTCTCTTCAAGAACACTGTTAGAACTTCTACTACTGTCATCACTGTGATTGTCTTTTTTCTGTCTTCAGAAACTTGGTCAAAACTGGCTAGCTTCTTCAACAGCTGAGTCAGAAACTCTGCTTTTTACAAGACCCTTAAATCTTCTGAATAATCCACATTCCCAGTTTTGGAACAACTGTTTTCAACCAAGAGTGTGTCTCCATGTTACTTTGATTTGGAAATATTAGAAGAAAAATAGATAAATTCTTGTTAGCCTGGAATATCCTATTGCAAAATGAAGAAAAAGGAAACAACTGTGTATAATTGATCTGAAATTTAAAAAAACTTCAAGAAAAACATTTACTTGAAAAACCTATTAATTACAAATGCAAAAAAAAAAAATCCAAAGAAAATTAAAAACATGATATAAGGTATTTTTTGGTATGCACACTAAATTTATAAAGGTGTCTTTAAAATTAAGTAGCAATTGGTATTATTTTATTAGTAGTTTTTTTTAGTTAAAAATGTTTTTTAATGTGATTTTTTTTATTTTTCTTTCACAATTAGTTTTTTTAAGTAACTTAATTTTATAAAATTTGATATGTTTTTTCTTTATTTTATATCATTCCTCTCCCCATAAACTAATTTAAAATATTCTTATCTCTGATTGATAAGCTATTTTCCAAATTTTGGTAATTAATGAAATAACTTAATGAAAGCAAAAGCTAATTTAATGAATAAAACTCAACTGGTTAATTACTTTTTTAATGAAACTATACCTTTCGATAAGAATATATAAATCTGAAGTATCACATTGTCATGCTAATTTTTATTATTAATCAGTAACTTTATTAAATAATTGTTTAAAAAATGTTTTAGTAATGTCTTTATTCCTCCAGCTATCCATTAAATGAATTGTAAGTGTGTGACTTGACTTCAATACAGCTTAGAGTTTGAGGGATTGTTTTCAAATTGTCCCAGTAAAGTTATTTTAAAATAAATTAAAATAAGCTGTTATATTTATTTAACTCTTGCTCACAGTAATGCTTCCAGAACTAGATTAGAGCATAATAATTAGTTATATGTACAGGTTATGATAGTGTTTGAACATCCAGATGAAAATCCTGGATGGTGAAAAACTATCACTTTTTAAGTTCATGCACTTTGTTTTTATATTTTTTATTATTACTATAAATTAAGTTTATATTTCAAAAGTACATAAATAGTACTATTTGGCCAGAGCATTAATGACAATCAACATGTTTATGTATACCAGCAACATATTTCTATATACCAGCACCATATTTTTATTATTATGAGTGATGGATTAGCGCTTAAGTATATGCATTAAAATAATTGTTATATATTGCCCTGAGTTTGGCAGTGGCTAGATAAATAGACTGTGTTATAGTGCATCTCCTTTAAATCCAATCACAAGGCTGACTGTTGATTTTGTGATTTGATTTTTGACTGATCTTTGTTGATTGTTGATAATTAATGACTATTCTTCTTTTCTAATGCTGGGCGATGTAGTTCAGCTATTCTTAGGATAACTATTTACATATTTCATTCTCATGCTGATTCACTAATTCATTTTATATATAATTTGTAGTTAATGGAGATGATGATGTTGGTTTCTTATTTTTCCATATGCAACCCTAAATTTTCCATACCCTTACAAATGGTAACCCAATTGTGAGTCTGATGATAATCAAGTTCTGGTTGCCAGTATACATGACCACATAACTTGAATTTCAGAAATTAATCTGAAAAAGAAAACTGCATTTTGATGCAGAATTAATCCTAAAATGTATTATTGTAAAATGTGACAAGAGAATTGATGGTGATTAGCATATTTCAGTATCTCAGCATTATTTGATTTTTTATATTCTGATGAATTAGCATTTAAGTATATGTGTTCAGATAATTGTATTCTATTTCCGTCCTAAGTTTGGCAGTGGCTAGGTAATTAGCTTGTCTATGGTGAACTTTTTTTAAATTCAGTCACTAGGCTGATTTATGATTTTTTGACTGCTTTTTGTTGACTTTTGATGATTAATGATTATTATTCTTCTGTAATGCTGGAGGTACACTTTATGGTTTAGTTCATGCTGACTCTCTGCTCTTATTCACTATATTCTTGTTATATTTTATTTGATTAGTTATTTTATGAAGATGATGTGGTTTGCCATCTCCCCATATTCACTCCTAAGTTTCCATATCATTACAATATTTATGTAATGTAAGATTATTTTTAAAATAAATCCTCAAAAAATAAGCCTAACTGTAAAAATCATATTTCTTAATGCATAATAAATTTCTATACAAATTTTATAATACATTTTTAAAGACATTTTCAGAGATACAATTGTCTTTTGAAGATTTTTTTTAAATATAATTTTACTATTACTATTACACTGAATTTAATATTTTAAAAAAATCATAACAAATAATACACATTATATAAAGCTTTAGATAATTTTTAAGTTCAATGGAGACATATATTATTTATCTTGTAAGTTTTATCAATATTGCATTATGGAGAAATATGATATTACAAATGAAATAATAGATATTAAAATTACAAACAGAAAACTTTTAACTGATATATAAAAAGTGGTCTCTAACATAGTTAAGTTGATTTCTCTCTTAGCAATAAGAAAACCCAAAAATATTGCTTACTGACAACTTCTTTATTAGTAACAAAACTTTCAAATAAATATAAAAATATCAAATAGATATAAAAGACAGTGTGAACTGTTTGTAATTAAAATCAAATAAACAATTATTTAAAAAAAAATAATATTTAAAATTATAAACTCTTTATAATTTAAATATTTATATCACTCAAAGTAAGGATGCAAAATCAAACTCTCACTACTCAGAAAAGATTAACCTGGTGGTGACAGCCATTTATTTCACTATTTCTTTATGACATTCTGTCTGCTCCTGTTGTGAACTATTTAAAACCTATTTTATCTGTGCTTTTCTTTCTCTAATTGCTGCCTTTCCACAAAATTATTTTATTGCTGCAAATTATTCTAGTAAATTTAAAAAACTTTTATGCTATATGGACTTATTTAAATCTTCATCTAACTCTTAATTAAGACATAACACAACATATTCTAGATTTTCAAATTTAAAGCTGTGTGATAAACTTTAAAACTTAAGTAAATCAATAGATACTAGATGCTTGTATAACCTAACCACATCACATATTAATTTCTGGCTTTCAACAACAAGAGAAACTTGGCCTAATGCACCTGAAATTTCTGGTTCAGCCTGAAATGCCTTAATGATTTAATTCAAGACACTTGCTACATATTTCTAGACCAACAATGACATATATTGATATCTTTGGTTTTATAATTATAGACACCTTTTATTTTATATACTAGGATATTAAAAAATTAACTAATATCACAAAACCATTGTTTATATACTCTGCTACAAATAATTTTTTTCATTTTATTCCAGAGATATCTAGATTGTGAATTTGGCTAATCAATAGATACTAAATGATAATGTAATGTCAATTCACTCCCCGATTGGTTTCTTGTTTATGTCATTCAATTTTATTGAACTCTGCACATCATTAAAATGCATACATACAGTTATAGCAACACCAAAGATTTATGCTATTCTTTTGTTTCTCAATAGCACTTTTTGGGTTAAAAATCAAAAATAAAACATTATTAAATATAAAACTACAGTTATTAATTTTAATTTTCTAACAGCCTATAAGATTTAGTCCAATGGTAGAGTGCTGGTGAACGATGAAGCTCAAATAATATCAAACATGGTACCAGCTTGATTACTTTGGGTGCTCAAACAGAGCAATAAATTATTTGTTAATTTTTATTTTAATTTCTATTAATCTTCTAATGATTAAAATATTATGTATATAAATTCAAATCTTTCAATTATCCCTAAACTTGTTTTATGCTGAAACAAAAAACACATATTTATTATTTAAATTTCTTCTATCACATCACCATAAAAAAAAGAAAACAACATTGATAGTTTTAAATGTATATATTATGACTCCTATTTTCATTAGGTAATATCTTCATTTTTAATTGTAATATAATAGAATTTTGTACTTTTGATGTGTTTTTTTTATATAAATTATGACATTTAAAATAATAATCAATCTTAAACAAAATTATAAAATATAATCATAAATGCTATAATTTTAAATTAACCTAATTCTAACATTATCAACATTTAATGCTATGATATTATGAAAGATTTTAATAAACTTGCTCACCAAATGCATTAAATCAATATCAAAAATTTAAAAACTAATGATTTTGTTACTAAACAAATGTAAGCAGAAAAGTTATATATAGTTAAAATGACCAATACATTGATTTCTTATTATTTATATACATTAAATAAATAAGAGATTTTAATCACTAACCTTCCAGTTCATTGAGATAAATATCTCGTTCTCTTTCAATTTCTCCCTTCTCTTTAACCATACTCATCTTTAGATTTGTCATTTCCATTTTATATTTATAGTTCTCCTCATCAAGTTTGTTTCTTGCTTCGCTGTTAATTTTTTCTAATTCGTAAATTTTGTTGGTTAGCTGTAAATATTGTTCTGCAGAAAGATTCAGTTCCTTCTGTAGACTATCCAACTGAAACTTCAGGGATTCCTTTTCAGCCTTTGGGGGAGAGGGGTAATTAAAAAAACAAATATAATAAATCAAGTTAATTTATATATGGGTAAGGAAAGAATATATTTAGTTTATAAAATTACAATTAAAAATTGAAATATAACACTAAATCAGTAAACTCTCTAGATTACAAAATATATAATAAAACAAAAGCAGATCTCTAATGCCATCTATAGAAGACTGGATAATCAGTGATTACCAGATGATAGTGTATTTAAATTTTCACTCCCAGGCCAGTTCTGATTTTTGTCTTTATCAATAATGCTTGAGATTTAAGGCTGAAAATAATAATGTTATGCATTTATTATTACTATAATTATAATGACAACAGTTTCACCAAAAGAATTTGTTAAAAAAAATGTGATCAACAAATAAAATAATTGTTACCAAGATAGTTTGCCATTGCATTTATAGCAATTCAATTCTTAAAAAGAATTTTTAGGGATTATTACCACTTTTTTATTAATCCATATTTAAGAGATTGCACTTAAATAACTATTAGAATTGCCCATAATGTAGAATGAATTTATAATTTTAATATATATATGAGACATTTTCTCATTCTAATATTATCATCTTATAAATAATATTAATTATTTTAAAGTCATAACATTCTTAAAAAATTTAATCAAAATTTAGAGAAAAGTCTTAGAAAAAGATCTTTGCTAAAATTCTTATTATTTAAAAAAAAAAGTAATTTTACTGCATCTCTATGTATTTCTTTTCTGTGTTAGAACAGTTATTAGTGACTAGATTCCTCAAGATATGAGTGATACTAAATTATAAAACAGAGATACTAAAGAAAATCATAATTCTATAAAAGTAAGTCCCCTTACAGTATTACAAGTAAGATTTTTATAGAAACTCATTGATTAAATACATATATGTAAAATTAAATGAAAGACACCAATAACAATGTATTCTTTCACAACTAAATATCAGGACTCATTATTCAACAAAAACCAAAATGAAAAATAAGTTCTCACAGGAATGTTTTGTTGAAAATACATATTATGATTCCCAACTTGGATAAAACCTGTTATATTTTTTATCACTAGGAACAAACTTTGTGATTTTTGTCTAAAGCTAAAAAATTACATCTTTCACTATTACTTTAAAAGAACATGGTCTTAACATCCCATAAACCTCCTTTTGATGAAATATACATATCTTTGGAAAAAGCACATTTGGTAAGATATTAAAAAAATATATGAGAACAAAGTGATAGAGAAAAATAATGAACATTAACTGAGAGAGAAAACACACAATAAAAGGATATTGTATTATGTTATAATTCCATAACTGGTGGTAATATTCAACAACATAAAACTAAAGTTTGGAGGTATGTTAAAAAATGAATGTCAGCTGCAGTGTTAAATGATTTTTGGTAAACTGATCAGGAAAAAAACTTCAGAAGACAAATAGAAAGTAATATACACATCCCTCTACAAGATATCACAGACTTTTCCATTACTCCTATTAACTGGGTAAAAAATTTGATAATTCATCCTACAACTATATCTTTCAAATATTAATAACTCCATAATCAGTTTTAACAATATTAAATATCTACAGTCCTCTCTTAAGTATAAACTTCCATTATAATATTTTATTTTGTTCAAAACATATTTAAAAACTAATATTTTATAAAAAAAATTAAAATAAAGTATTTTTTTGTATATTCATCATTAATATAATTAAATAAATATAACTAAAATGAACAAATCAAAATGAAATATATAAATATTTTTTTTCACACTTTTTTATTGATATTTTTCTCTCCCAATATTTCAACTAACTAAAAGTTTTCTTCGAAAACTATCAATGACAATATATTTTAATATTTTTATGACATATGAATTTACAAAATGTAAATGAGAAAAATCCTTTATATTAAATATTTATTATTTTGAAAATATTCATTTATTTAGGAAATAATGTAGATAAAAATATAAGTTGGTGGGCATATGCTTGTATATGTTTTTTTTTTTTTCTATATTAAAACAATACATGTTGTTGAATAACCAATTTAAATATTATTCATTTATACATAAGTATGTACATAGGTAAATACATAATATGTATATAATACATTCAAATATCAGCCTTTAAAGCTAATTGTGCATACGCTTTTGCAAATGTTAAGTATGTTTATAGATAATTTTATGATTGGTAAAGCTAAAAGTTTTTGACCTGAAACTTCAGTTGTCATCTCTGATGCTCAAATATCACATAATCTCTCAAGCAATTAACCATTTAATTATTATAATTTTTCATGAAATTTTATTTATATTTTAGGCAATTTTTATTTTAAAAATCATAAATACGTAAAATAAAGAATATTTGTTTTTATTATACATATTACAAAACTGTACAATACAAAAACATGAAAATAATATATTGTCCTTTATAGTCCTGAAAAATATTGCTAGCTAGTCAAAGTAAGGGGAAAAAACAACTATCAGTAAAAAAAAAAAAAATCATTGCTAATCTATGAAACGTAAAAATGTCAATTTAAAACACTATATAAATAATACAATAGAAATAATAAAATGAAAGAAGTTATCAATAGTGTATTTTGAGATAAAATATTCTAACAATTATAATTACTAAAAAAAACAAATGCACTATCATAAAAAAAACAACTGAATAAACTATTGCAAGATTTTAAAAAATTCTTGATGGAATGTACAAATTATCATAAAGTATGATTGTTCAGTAAAGTTTAAAGCTTTAAATTGAAAGAGAATGTTCAAACGAACACAATCTGATTTCAGACATCTTTGATAACATCTGCTAAACAGATGTACAACAAGTAGCCTTTAGGAAAGATTGAAAAACAGGAGACATTTTAATTGATATCTTCTGGACAATTAAAAAACCATAAAACACTTGAAGAAAATCAACATGTGATTTACTGGTTACAAAAGGCCTTTTGTTCATACAACAATGCAAAATTATGTAATGTTCATAGAAAAATGAATAAAATCTAAAATATGGCATACATTTTATATAAAAAATTTCTATCATAACATCAAATAAACCTATATACTATACCATACTTATATTTGTTAGTCAGGAATTCATATGAAGTTCAAGCACTATAATTAACAGAACTGAAAGACAATCAAAGAACCTTAAATTTCATAATCCCCACTCCTATTTCAATTGCAAAATGATACAATAAAGTCAAATTGAATGAAAGCACATGTCAATTAAGATTAAAAAAAAGCACCAACAAATTTAGATTTCTCAGTAATATGTTTTCAGCTGAAATCACAAAAAGTTCTAAAGAGATTTATTAGGAAAGTTAAAAAAAGTGTAAAACATAAAATTATGGTTAATGTACTGAGAGTAGTCATTATTTGACTTTAAAATTGTTAATAAAAACATACAAGTTGTTGTTTTTGCTTTTTTGGTTTATTCTTCAACAACAAATTATCTAATTGAGTCAAGTTGTAGTAAAAAATTAAGCACTTTAAATGTAGGGAATATCTTTAAAAATAATGAAGATCATAATTAATCAAACTATTTGACATTACCAGTGACTCTTTATAAATAAAAAATGAACACAGAAATGAGCTAATAAAAATACTTTTTAGAATATCTTTGAACATTAAGAAATAATAAATATCAATATCATCATTACATAGCACTCATATACTTCCAAAATAAGTTTGCCCCTATATTAAAATTTATCAATGATAAGTTTGAGTAATCAATGAATACCAAAATATATAATGCTATAAAATCATCTGTTTTTGGCTTTTTCCTTCAACAATGAAGATTAGAATTCAAAGATGGAGCTGAAAACTTTATAGCACTATATCACCTGGTATCTAGCAATTACTCTAAAATAATGAACAAGTAAATATTTTAATAGGATTAGAACTGAATTTTAATGATCATCAATGATGACCAAGATTCAAAGTTGGAGATAGGGATTTTATAGTACTATATTATCAGGTCTCCACTGATTACTCAAGATTAACAGTAGATAGTTTTAGAATAGAATATTTTAAAAAATAATTTCTTAACAAATAATGAATAAGCAGATATGTTAATTGGATTAGAACTAAGTTTTAATGATCAGGATGAAATTATATTCTTGATCATAATGTGATATAATTCAATTGATCAAAAAGATGCATAAAGTATTAAAAGATTGAAGATGAAAGAAGAGATCGATCTGCAATGAGATGGATGAACTCATCCCCACAATAATGAATATATTAAAGAGCCTGAAAAATCAAACAGATTCTAAATCATTTTCCAATTCTGATGTCAGCATGATGACATTCTAATAATCAGTAATTTTATCAAAGAAAAAAGTCAACAAAAATATATTGGAAAAAGGAGATATATTAAAAGTTAAAAAAAGAATGTTTTTGATATAAACCAGAGATTACATCATTTTAAAAAACTAGTGATAAAATGATTTCAAATTGTGTCGAGAGGTCAGCGCGATTGCCTTCCACTTGCAGGCAGTTGCCCGGGTTGCGGGTTCGCATAACGGTTGATGCTATGACACTTAAAAAAAAAAAAAAGGGTTTTATAGGAATTAAAAAACCCACTTCTAATTCCCATATAAAAAATTCTAAAAATCAATATTCTATAATAATTTAAAGATTCTGTGCATTTATTTAGTGCAGTGATAGAATTGTGCACTCTGAGACTGAAGTTCCATGAATAGGAGTTTCAGTTCTGCCACTCTGAAGCAATTATTTTTTTAATATTGCATTTCATAATCTTTTTTGAAATCAGTCCCACATTAAATCTGTTATATCTACAACTCTAACTCCAAAATCAGTTTTAAAAAGATTAAATATCTACCCCCCCCATTTCTTAAGTATAAATTTCTATTATAATATTCTATTTTGTTCAAAACATTTAATAACTAATATTTTATAAGAAAATGAAAATATTTCTTATGCAAAACTTGCATACTTTCATGAAAAATTGGTTTCTTCATAACAATAACAATGAATAAAAATCTGGTTTATGATGAGTCATTTATGACAATAAATGCATTGAGTAATTTAATGCAAAAATATAGTGAAGTTCAAGGTCCATAAATCACTGCTTGACTTCCAGTCATTTGAACTTGTTAAGAACTTCTGAGCAATAAACTACTTATTTCTTTATTTTTTATAATGACAGTAAATATATTTTGCCCAACTGCCTTTACACATACACGAATAATGAAATTAGGTGTAATTAATAAAATTGAGTTTCAGCTCAATTAAAATAGCTGGTGATTCAAATTAAAATCATAACTACTGGTATATTTTAATTAAAATAAAGATAATGACACAATTTATAAAATGAAAAATATATAACAAATAATTAAAAATTATTATAAAAAAAGTATGTTCGAAGTGGAAGAAAATAAAATTATACTAAGCTATCACTTTTCTGATAAGAATGAAAGTTGGCATATAAGAAATATTGAATAAGTGAAACAATATAATAAAACTTTCCTGATTTATTTGGAATATTAACAGAGTGATAAATAAAACTGCTCTGTGTGATTTAGTACATGGCAGAGTGATGTACTATGAAGTTCAAGATTCATGGATCATGGTTCTGTTGTCACTCCAGTTACCCAAACTGCTTATGAATTCCTAAACGATTCAATTATTTACATTATTACAATAATACTGAAATAAAATATGCTAATTATCATTGTAGAATAAAATTTAACATTAAAATTAAATTGAAATATAAAAGCCTTAGAAACAAACAGAAAACTGTAAAAACCACTAAGGCAAAAAAAAAAAAACACCTATAGACAATAAATTTTTTGAACATTGTATATTAAACATGCAAACATAAATATTATACGAATAACCTGAAAAAATTACATTTAAATATAATTAATTAGTCTAACTTTCTCAGAGTATGTAAAAATAGATAAGGATGGAAATGATTGAACATGAAAATGAGTTATATTTCCCAATCACCTTCACAAAATCAACACTAGGGATTCAAACAGGCTTTCATCATCATCATCAACCATTATAAATCCACTGCAGAATAAAAGTCTCTCCAAGTTCAATCCATCTTTTCCTATCTTTAGCTTCTCTTCTCCACATCACCCCTGCATTCTTTCTTATTTCATCCATCCATCTCACATGTGGTCTCTTTCTGGGTCTTTTACAACCTCTTGGAATCCAATTTTAAAATTTCAATTGTCAATCTATTTTCATCTCTTCTAACAATATGTCCAGCCCAACTCCACTTCAGTATTTTAATTTTTTCAATGAGGTCAGTAACACCTGTTTGTTCTCTTACCCATAAATTGCGTTTTCGATCCCTTCTTGTTACTCCCAATATGCATCTCTCCATACTTCTTTGGGTGGTCTGAAGTCTCTGTATTGCTCTTCTATTAAGTGTCCAAGTCTCATATCCATAAGTAAGAACTGGCAAAACATATTTATTAAAAACATTCCTTTTCAAACACATAGGCATATTCCTTTCAGTATAAAGTTATTTCTACCAAAAAGCACTCCAACCAAGTTTAATTCTGTGATTAATTTAATCCATTATGTTTCCATCTGTATTAATAATCTGACCAAGGTATTTGTAACTGTTAACTTCTTTTAACTCATCATAATCAATTTTTATTTTCATATTTTGAGAAAAACTATTAAACATTATTTTAGTCTTTTTAACATTTATCTTTAGTCCTACTTTCATCTGATAACTCCTGCAACATTTCCTGTAGCTCTAAAGCATTATTTGCAAAAACAACTACATCATCTGCAAAATCTAAATGACTTAAATAATCTCCACTTACTTTCACTCCTTTAGCTTCCCATTTTAATCCACAAAACACTGCTTGCAGCACTGCTGTAAAAAGTTTTGAAGTCACCCTGTCTTACATCCTTTTTAATGTTGATTTTCCTACTATCATTATGTAATCTAATTGTTACTGTTGCATTTTTATAAATATTCTTTAAAATATATGACAATATCCTGGATCTACACCTTGATGATCCAATGCTTTAATCACTGAAAAAATGTTTATAGAATCAAATGCCTTTTCAGAGTCTACAAATCCTAAGCGTAATGGCAACTCATATTCATTTGTCCTTTCTATAATTTCTCTCAATACATGGATATGATCTACTGTACTAAAACCACTTTTAAATCCAGCTTGTTCTCTTGGTTCATGGATATCCAGTGTTTTCTGTAGACGAATTGTAATTATCTTAGTAAAAATTTTGTATAAAACTGATAAAAGACTGATAGGTCTGTAATTTCTAATATCTTCTTTATCACCTTTTTTAAATACAGTATTAATATTAATACTGCATTCTTCCAATCATCTGGTACATCTTTATTATTTAGACATTTGGTATATAACTTTGCTAAAAAAAATTCTATTTCTTCACCTGCTTCTTTTAGTATATCAATTATAATTCCATCATTACCTGGAGCCTTCTCTTTCTTCATAAATTTAGTTGCATGTCTCACTTCCTCATTCAAAATTCTGGGCAATTCGGAAGATATAATAGGTATGGGAGGCACTTGTTCTTTATTACTCTATAATTCCTGATAGAAGTCTTCTACACATTTCAAGATGTCATCTCTTTTTAGTAATAATACTGTCTTTTTTTCTTTTTGCAGATATAAATTTCCTACCAATACCAAAATGTTGTTTTATACTCTTTAGACTTTTATTCTCTTCTACAGCTTTCCTTGCTAGTTCACAATTATACTTCCTATATCATTTTCAACTCTTTTCCGCACCATTTTACAAAATTCAAGATATTCAATATTTTTTATTGCATGATTGTTGTATATCCTCATATTCCTTCTTTTCTTCATAAATTCTCTAGTCTCAGTAGAAATTTTATTGGTCAATTGCTGTTTTTTTCTACCAGCTACCTTTGTTGCAGTTTTTAAAAGTGTATCGCTTATTTACCTATTAATATCATTTAAATCTGAATCATGTTCAAAATCTACTAATACTTGAAACCGATTTGTAAGTTCTAATTTAAATTCATTAGAATGTTTCTGAAGACTAGGAATATCAACTGTAAATATTGTTTTTCTTAATAATTTTTGTCTCTCTAGTTCTGCATTAACATGTATCTTACATATTACTAATCGATGATCACTTCCTGTGTTAAATTTATTAAGAACATTACAATCTTGAAATATGTATTTTCTGTTAGTCAAAATATAATCCAATTCTGCTGTACCTTCATTTGGATGCTTCCATGTTCATTTCCTTTTAACATTTTTCTCGAAAAAAGAATTCAAAATGTAAAGTTTTTCTTTATCCGCAAACTTCACAAGTCTATGTCCTCTCTCATTCCTATTACCATAACCAAAATTACCTACAGCATTTTCATCTTTCATTTGTTTACCAATTCTAGAATTAAAGTCTCCCATAACAATTTTAAAATGTTGTTTATTCTGATCAAAAGCCTTTTGTACATCCATATAAAAATCTTCTATAACTTCATTACTATGAGAACTTGTTGGGGCATAAACCTGAATTATCTGCATTTGGTATCTGCTATTAAGTTGTAAAACTAATCTTGCCACTCTGTCTGATACACTATCAATCTCCACAATGTTATTCTTCCATTTTTTATTTATAATGAATCCTACTCCACTTGTATTTCCAATATTTGTGCCTTTATAGTAGAATATATGTCTACTTTTTAAATCAATTGTTTCTTCACCTTTTCTTCTAACTTCACAAAGTCCAATAATGTCCAAATTAATATAAGACAGTTCTTCTTCTAACTCTTGCAAACTTCCTTCACTTGAAAATGATCTGCAGTTGTAAGTACCTAAATAAAAAGTTATCATCAAATGGCAGCCTGAGTCCACAATCAGGGGATTCTTAGCACCCTCCGCCTTCGACCACCAACCGCTGCCTTGGTTGGTGACTTTACAGCCTCCCGGGAATAAGGGCTATGATTTATTTTTGTCTGTCATGATTGTATATATTGGAAAAAATATTCTTAAACTCGGAGGTAAAAAGCCAATAAACTCACCATGCTGGCTAATGCATGTTGGTTAGCAGCTCATCGATGTTCGTATACTATATGAATAATCACATAGTAATAAAAGCTGCAACGACAAGAATGTATGGAGTAGACATTAGGAATTTGCCCTGCTCGGTTCCTTTAAGGCCTCCATGAAGAATCAAAGGGTCTCCTTTCAGTTAATAGTAAACTCCTTTCTGCAGCCAAACAGGCTTTATCACTCAGTAATTTATGTTAAATAAAAAAGGCATATATTTTCAGCCTTTACTAGAATGCCAACTTTCATTTGTCAAAAGAAAAAAAATGCTGACTGGACCAATTTCAATTCTGATAGTTTTTCAATTACTGAATGACATTTGGCATTTACAAGCAGTCTCCATAAATTAACTGTTTTCTTTACAAACACAAACTGATAAGAGTTAGTGAGTACATTTGAAATAAAATTTGTTATATAATGGCATTGACAACTTTAATTTATAAACTAATAATTATTTTTAATAATAATAATAATTTTAATACTTATTTATTTAGAAGATACAACTAAATCCATCACATATGCATACAAAAGTAAAATAATTATTTAAGAATAAATTCATACAATGAATAAACATATTCAAAAATAATTAAATAAAAACTAAATAACAAATATAAAAAAAGTAAATTAGAATACAGTAAATGGCTTATATTGACTTATTAAGGCCTTTTCTATTTCCTTTTGTTAATGCTTTTAAAAGGAAGAATCTTACCAATGTATATATTTATAACTCCCACTAGAAATTAGTATGGGGTAAAACTTTTGATGTTTCTTCTTCCAATTTTTCCAATTTATATTATTTCCGAAATAAGAGGCACATCCTTCATAGGCATTGTAATTAATCCAGTGTTATGGCATTAAAGTTGAGTTCAAGTAGGTTGGTATAGGTTTAAATTATTCAAGAATGCATTTTCTGTGGCTGTATCAGCAAACAATAATAATATACTATAAATTAAAAGTTTCTATTTTTGTAATGGCAGTTGATATTTAAGAAATCATTTCATTCCAACACAATGATGTATACATCAGCCACAAGTATAGTTCACACCAAAAAGTTTCTCCTATTCTTTTCAATAATTAGAGAGCTACTGATTTCTCTTCTCAATTCTCCAGTCCAGTACTAAAGAAAGCATGTGACCTCGCCTTCTGAAATGTAGTTTCTTCTAATTTTTCTTTTTAATTAAAAATACACAATAGATTAGTAATTAAAAATACATGATAAATTAGTAATTCCTTTTTTTAATCTTTTAATTACAATCACAGACCAGATTGTACATTCACTTTTGTTAGGTATAAATCTAATCAAATTAACTTTTTTCAAATATATATATATATTTCAAACTCGTTTGCTTTAATTTAAGGGCCCTTATATGGATTAAATTTTTCATTTAAAATTGATTTTAATAAATAAGTTTTATTTATATCTTTATTTGTTTATTTAATTCAAGTAAGATACTTTTATACATCTCATTTATTTACATACATGCACATCAAAAAATACCATGAAATCATTGTATTTTGCTTTAAATCAACCTGATACATGCTTACTATATCAACTATGTACTGTTGGCTGACCACCGTTTCAGGCTTCTATTTCCAGAACCACAATATATATATATATATTGTACCATTTTTTTATATATGGTGCAAATATATTGGCATTTGTTAAGAGCTTAAAAAAACCCATAAATTTAAAGATCATTTAAATTGACGCATTTAAATTTTTTTTTTAGTTTGTGTAGTTTTTTTTATTTCTAAATGTACAATGAAAGTTAAATTTTTCGTTCATATTTTTTTTTATGTAATTAAAAATAAAAGTTAAAATTGGAAAGAATAAAAGATATGCAGATTACTAATCCAGATAGACTAAAGGAAAGAGAATTCCACATGCAGATTATAATCAGTAAAATCTTTTTGGAAGCTAATTAAAGATGGCAGAAAGGCTTTATAAAAAGGAGAACTTTGTAACAGAAAAATACAAAATAAATGTATAAGATTATAAACCGAAGGGTCATAAAACAAATATGCAGAGAAGTCTGAAAACTGAACCTCGAGTATAAAAGGAAGAATACCAGTGTGATCATGGTCTTGTTTGTTTGCTGAAATAATTCATCATGCAGGATTAGACCAAGGCTTTTGCTGACATCATTCATGAAGACATCACCAGAAAAGCTTTCATGACTAGCCTTTAGGACGGACCAAGAACAAGTTAAAACCAATGGCCATGAGCTCATTCTACCGTATAAAAAACCATGCATGGTAATCAACAATCTTTGTAAACTTGCTAAACTTACCAGTAAGCTATGATTAATTATTCCCAATTATGACTAAATTAAGCTTATAATATAATCCTGATAGAGACATTAATTTTCTTATTCAAGAGCCTTTCATTTTAAAGAACTTTCTAGAAGAAATTTGGAAGTGAACTATAATTGTGAAACTGTTTTTAATTAATTGATTCATGTCTGGATTAGCATGTGTGTATTCTTTCCAACTTATTAGTGATTTATCTTTTAAATATTTTAATTTGTTTGAATAAAATATTTTGCTTTTATCAACCTTTCATTATATGTTCTTAATGATAGTTTATTAGAATTTAAATGTGTAATTTACCTTTGCCAATAGTTATTAACTAAGCCCCGGGTGTATTATTCTCTGAAAAGTAACTAAGTTATGGGAAGTCAAAACCCCGATCCTTTAAATTATTTTATTCTTAATTTACGATGTGTGACATAACGGATTTCAGTGGATTCTTGTATGAATCTTGGCTCCCTTATAAATAAAAAGCTGATTCCATTGGTAGTGTAGGTCGTAATAATTAATAGGCCAGCTAATCAGGAAATATAGCTATGTTTTTGAAAATAGGAACAAGATATTTTCTTATCCATAGCTTGATTAACTTTCATTTAATAGTGTATAAAAAAGGCCTACCAGAATCTATCAAAATATGAAAAACATTACAATATATATATATCCTATTCTATCTATAAATATTATATAAAAACATTATGCATGAAAAAAGATTGAATAATTAGGAACAGAATATAATAATACCTGATTACTATTAATAATAATTTGATAAGCTTTGTCAACCTTTTAATAGACTGTAGCAGAATTTAGATTTAAATCACAAGATGCTAGAAAATGAGCAATTAAATTCTAATATCAAAATTTGATATTAGAATATTATAAATTGATATTAACCAAAATGTATACTGTAATAGTATGGTAATAAAAGCTGACACAAGGAGATGGAAAATTATCATACCCATAGATCAAAATATAAAATGAATAAATATGAGAGGTCAAATTTATAGGTAATGTAGTAGAAATGGACACATGACTGAGCACGAGACAAATAATATATAATTATACTAATCTTAAGTTATAAACTACAAATTAATACTAATATCACAGACAATTATACAGAAACAATTAACTCATCCACATTAATCATGAAATCAACAATCACAGATAAAAAAACTCATTTGTCTTGCATTGGTGGTCAAGAGGTCAGCGCGACTGCCTTACAAGCAGTTGCCCGGGTTGCAGGTTCACGTCCTGGCCGATGCTATGACACCTGAAAAAAAAACTAATTTAAAGAAATACACTTCAAGAACAGGTTACTTATCTAGTCACTGCCTAACTTAGGGCAAGATATACAATCATTATTTGGATGCACACACTTAAATGCTAATCTGTCACACATAATAAAAATACTGGAACACAAATACATGCTGATCATCATCAATTTTCTGGGCATATGGGATTGTCAGTGTACTGGTCAAATATAACTTGAATTTCTAATAAAAAACAAAATACAGTGAAAGAACTTTAAAGGTGATATCTTTGTGCCATCCAGAGTTACTATGAGCATGTCCAAACACAAATATAAACCCCTACATCCATATAATAACAATTACTGCTCTCTAGAGCTAACTCACAATCATAAAACTCTAAGACTATAACTGAACAAGAGAAACATAAATATAACAGCTAACTCTATTGTACTTCAAATAATTTTACTGAGGCAAATTCAAGTCACACACACACTCAATATAAAAGACATCTAAAGAAATAAAAACATTAAGACTAGAATATTTTGTAAACAATTACGTACTACACTGTTTCATAATTAAAAATAAAAAAAAGACATAACATATTAATTCAAGCTTATACATTTTATTAAAAAATATAATTTTATATAGTTAAAGTGATTCACTATTTGAATTTCATCCAATAACTTAATTAACTATTTCATATTAAATAAAAATTCGAAAACAACTTTTTCATAATCAGAGATAAAAATCTTTAAACTAAAAAACCCTTTGTTAAATTTTGGGAGGGAAAATAAAATGAATAAAAAAAAAACATGTTTCAAAAGAAAATCTTAAATTTAATACAAATTCTCTAAAAACCCTTTTTATAATTTTGAAGGGAAAAGTCAAATGAATTAAAACACATGTTTCAATTAAAAAAATACTAATAAAATTACTGATTAATATCAAATGCTACTGAATTAAAAAAATTCCTTTATAAATTTAAATGTGCACATCAAAATAAATACCTTTAACTATGAATTTATTTTCATTACAAGTCCTTCAAGACTAAAATTCAGTTAATTTTCTCCATTTTTGCAATAGAGTAATTTAGGTTTCACAGACTAAATTGATCAATTTTCAATCTCATAATGTGCTAGAACATCTATACACAAAGAAAAAGACACTCATGTTCTTGGGTGGAAACAAGATTTGTGGCAGATTACTTTAAGGACATTTTCTTCCTTTTACATTTTTTCCAGTGAAGGAAGTTACATGGAAATAGAGAAAACTTAGCATCTAGCTATGTCATAGCACAAGTTCTTTAATTCCATTTAAAACATTTTTCTAAACTAATGGTGTGCTCTTCACAGCTGAATTTTTACTTTTCTTTTTCAGCAGATAATTCAGAAATGACTGTTTCTCAACAGCTTACATAAAACTCTTACTGTCCTCATCAATAGCTTGTTTAAGACCGACCTCTGCTTATAAAAAACTGAAGTCTAATAATCTACCCATTCCAACCTTTGGAACAAACCTGCCTCCAACAAATCACAATCCTGTCTCTTTCATGAAAAAAATTACTACTAATTACAAAAAACATTGGTTAGATAATTTCCTCTTTTTTATTAATTAAAAATTTCCAATCATAGTTTAAAAATACCTCTTTAATTAGATATTTTCTGCCAAAAAACAAAACCAAATAATCAAACTAATTACACTGACCTGATAAATATTGCCTATTGTATTGAAGACAAATAACAACAACAAAAAAAAACTAAATATTTAAAACAAAATTGAACAAAAATATTAAATATTTATTTTTTGCTTCTTTCTTTTAAAACCATCTCTCTCTTAAAAATTAGAATAAAAATTTATAAAGTAATTTATTAAAGAGAAAAATTATTCTCTTAATATACTTTCAAAGTTAAAATTAAAACTAGGTATATAGATAAAATTAATGAAAATGAGAACAACATAAATTATTTATCTGATTTTATATTTTTCTTTTTTACATACATTTACAAATTATAATACATTTCAAATATTTACAATATGTTTGAAATATTTGAAAATTTCAAAATTATCAAGTGATGAAAAAAATATTTAAATAAATACTCATTATTATTATAAAAAACATAAGAAAATTAAATATTGTTTCCCCATTTAATTAAATGATTATAAAATTTAACAAGCACATAGTATTAGCATGACAAGAGTTTGCCACTTCCCACAATATTACAACATCCCATCCTTCAAATGATGAGACAATACAATGGAAATGCATGTTCTATTAACTATATATTTTAATGGTCACCTTATTACTAATGCTGCTGGAAGTTATAGGAATATTCTGTTTCTTTCAGTCTGTAAATTATTGATTGATCTTCATGACTTAAATTTTTTTTACTCTAGTTGAATTGGACCTATTTACATTTTCTTTACTCACTGGACTATTATTATTTTTTCTCATCCAAATCTCCTTGCTTAAATTATCTTCTTTCACCACCCCTATTATTTATCAGTTTTCTTTCATTTTCAGTAATGTTTTATATTGAAAGTTAGAAGAGCCAAAATCTCCACTTCCTAATCATTCATGTGTTTCTTGCCTTAGCAATTCTACTATCAGCTCAATACATTTTTGTCACCCTAAGTAATAATCTGAATTAACTTATTTGATAAGTCATACTTAAATTTTATTTATCCACTTAATAGAAAACCAGAAATTAATACTTTCAATCGATATATCTGGTCTTGTAAAATGAGTATAGTTCTCTCTGGTATCTACCTTGCATATTTCTGATATTTGATCCTGTACTTTTTCTTCAGTTTTTTGCTCATTTTCCTTCTTTCCATTTTCACTCTTTTAAATCATTATTTCCATATATTTTTATTCACTTTCAACACTTTCTTCCAATTGTTTTTGTCCATTTGTCCCTTGGTCTACATTTTGTATAATTTTTATTCACTATATTAATATTTATTTCATTAAAAAATCCATTCAATTCTTTTCCATCATTACAATTTATTTCACTTTCCATCTTTTGTTTATTACATTTTTCATCATTTGTGTTTTCATCCAAATGATCATCCACATCAAAGACATCAGCATCATCACTACTAATGCCTAAGTATCTATGATATATTTATATGTAGCAGTAACAATACCTTTTCTATTTTACTCACTTATTTGGGTTAGATTCTATCTTCATAAATCCTTTGGTTCATTTTTTGATTGTCTTTTTCTCTTTTCTGAATAATTTCCTCAATCTTAACCCATATCTTTTTGTTATCCTTAACTTTTCATCCTGCTCTTCATCTATTTTCATCATCATTTTCAGACTATTATTTCTTTTCTGTTTAATTTCCTACACTTCCATCTAACATCACTTGATGGCATTTAATTTCATCCATTTCATCTAACATTGTTTCATTGCATTCTATTTCCATGTCTTGCTCTTTTATTTTCATCCATTACTTGAGTTATATTATCACATTTCTTTTTATTACTCTTTTCTCTTTGTTGATTCATTTGTTCAAACATGTCTAATAATTAGGCTAACATAGAAGCCTTCTCTATTCTCTGGGATTATTCTGCTAGTGGCTTATCTTTTTATTTCTGCTCATATTCTTCCACATTTTTTAATTTTGTTCATCACCAAATATGTGGATAAAAATCATTTTTAATTTTCTAGAAAACTGTGATAAATTATTTTTACATGCAGAAAATTCAAATATGAGTTTTTTTAAAAATTATTTTTCACCTTACCTAATACTACCACTATTATTATTATTACAAACTAAACCTGTCTCAATACTTGACTTTTATTGTACATGTATTTATTTCCTTCTGCTTTATTTTCCATTTCTATCCTGCTCATATGTATGTGACCAATTTCCTCATTCACTATTTTTATTATCATTTACTTTTAAGTACATGTGCATATATAAAACAAAGTTCATAAAACAAATTATTTGCCAAAACTTTTCTCAGAGATCTAACAAGCATATGATGCCAAAAGAATGCACAATGACTAGCAATCCTGGAATAGATACAAAATTCAGCCACTGAAGTATAGATGGTTTATCAAGTTTAGACGTTGTAAGACATCTACAACCCAAAACAAAAATAATAATGCAAAAATCTTTGGAAAGCCCTATTTCTTTGAGTCTTAAGGGATGGTAAATACAACATGATGCCTTTCTCCTTTGAGGATTATTTAGAGGCTGAGGTTCATGGCAGGACTAAGGTAACTGGCAATGATAAACAATTGGAAATATAAAAACTTAAAAGTGGATTGGAGAGAAGTTGCATAAAAAAATTGTATCCTCAAGACAATGGCAAAATCCACCATTCATTATCAGCACTGAAAGCACAGCAAAACAAACCCCAAAAGACAAAAACTCAATCCATTCTCAAAAAATCATTCTTGGATTATTCTCTTTTAAATATAAACCTATATATATATATATCAATAGCACTACTTCTATGATTTTTGATCAAATTAAGTTAATCATCATCAATCATCGTGTCATATTTAAAAGTAATACATTTTATAAAATTAATTCTGTATCAAAATAAAGAATTTTCTTTCTCAGGTGTTATCATATTTGAGCATCATGTTGTGGTCATTTTGTACCTTTGACCACTAGAACTTGATCATTATTGGTCCCACATTAGGTATCATTTGTAATGATATGGCAAGAAGAGGTAACATGGGAAGATGGAAAATCATCATCCCCATATACAATGAATAAATATAAAAGAAGTCAAATATATAGGGAATATTAATCATAAATTATAAACTACAAATTAATACTAATATCTCCAGAAATTATATATAAACAATTGAATCATCAACATTAATGATGAAATCAACAGTCAAAAAACTCATCTTTGATTAAGACACCATTTGTATTTAAATTAAAAGAGGTACACTTAAAAAACAGGCTACTTATCTACAAATTTAGAGCAAAATATATAATTATTATTTGGATGCACAAACTTAAGAGATAATCCATCACTAATGATAATAAAAAATGCTACAGCACTGATAGATGCTGATCATCATCAATGATCTGGCCATACAGTATCCTTAATGTACAGGCCAACTAAGCTTAATTCATAATATAAATCACAAAATGCAGTGAATGGACTTTAAAGATAATACTTTGGTGCCATTGAGAGTATAACCCCTACATTCATACAACCAACCATCATTGCACTCCAGAGCTAACTCAAGATTATAAAACTTTAGGAGCTGTAAATGTGAATAAAAAAAGCATAAATATAGGGTTTACACTACTTTACTTTAAATAATTTTATAGAGATAATTTTAAAATGCCTAAAACATTAAGCAGTAATAAAATCAAGTCACACACACTGCCAATTCATGTAACAGATGACTGGAGGCATAAAGACTTTAACACTAAAATATTTTTAAACAATTATTTAATAAACTGATTAATAATTTAAAAAATAATGTTACTTCTAACTTACACATTTTATAAAAAAAATAATTCCATATAGTTACAGTGATTCACTATTTGATTTTCATTTATTACTTTAATTAACTTTTAATGCATTGTTATTTCCAGTTAATATGTTGACTGCTTGGAGCATGTCAGGTGCTAGTGGCAGCTGATTCATTTAAATTTTTTCTTTTTTAAACTGTGTAAAAACAATAAGCATAATATCAACAAAAATCCTAGCATTCATTGCTGTTTGAATTCCTCTTTAAAAGGGGGTATCAAGGTGAAATTGGACAAAATGTGAATTATTTATTAATAAGTTAATTTAATTTTTTCTTTTCAGCTCAATTTACTAGATTACATTAAAAAACAAAGGCAGAATTGCATTATCGACCAGACTCATTACTACAATAGATTAAAAATGCACCAATGACTTGCATTTCATGGCCTTTATCCTAATAAAAACATAATCAAAATATCAAGTCATAAGTATTCAATTTGAATTTTTTAAATTATTTGAATAGTATTTTTAATTTGATAAATGGTATAATTTATTAAAGTATTAGTATATCTGTGTAAAATATAAATTATATATTAAATCATTTATGTTCTTTATTATACAGTATATAAATTTGTATTCAAATATAACAAAAGTGGTTTATGTACAATGTAATATTGGGACTCTCATTCAAGTTTGAGGCAATGTTATTTTATAGACAATGGTTCTCAAAAGATTTAATAATTTATTAGTGTTTATATTTGTATTAGTGTGTTTGTATTTGCACTTGCATGTCTATGTTTGTATAACAAGTAATGATTTTTATATATAAAAATTATACAGCAGTGCAATGTAAATTTTAAGATTGATTATCAGATGTACAGAAAGGTTGAAGTTGATAACGCAGTCACAAAATTTACTGGGCATAGTACCATGTGAAAATATAAACACTTAAACCAATAAAAAGATTTCAAATGGTGTGTGTATGATAATAGCCACAATGGTTATGTATATACCACATGGAATTGTATGCAGGCAAAGAATCAAATTCTGATTCTTGTCTATGCCTTGGTACTCATGTTGTGGAGTCAATAGTTTTGACACATCTTCCATCACATTATTTTCAAGTCGATAGCTAGCAAATGAGCTATATTCAAATAAATTATATCTGTGGGACAATAAATATAACAAGATAGTATCACTGGTGTGCATAAAGAATATAAACATCACTGATGTACACAAAAAATATAAAATGAAGAGAGGAAACTCATTTTATCACTGATAAGACAGTAGCCATCAATTTTTATTTTTAGATAAATAAGAAGCAAATTGTATGATGAGAAATGCATATCCACCTTCCGAAAATGATTTGTTTTGCACCTTTTATCATGATGAATCTTTTTCATATAGACATCTTGAGATTTGTTAAGTTTTGGGGTACAAGATAAAATTATGTCTTGCATTAGTGGTCAAGAGGTCAGCGCAACTGCTTTGCACTTGCAGGCAGTTGCCCGGGTTGTGGGTTTGTGTTCTGGCCGATGCTATGACACTTAAAAAAAAGATAAAAATTAAGAATTCTTATGTTACTAGTTTAAAAAAAAAATTTAATTAAAGCTTGTATAACATATTTTGATAAAAATTCTACAAAGTTGTTTTACAAAGGTTTAAGTTGAATTAAAAGAGTCATTAACTTTTTTCAATCAAGATAGGAAAAACATTTATAATTACTGTATTTTTTTAAAAATTCTATCCAGACTATAAAAGGGTTGAAAAAGATGAGTTTTTCTTAGAGTTAGATAATTTTACAGAAACTACCATGAACATATAACTGAAGGCAAATGAGTTCAAGTCCAGCAGTTGCTAATATTCACTATGGTAGTGTGAATTCACATGGAGAAAAAGGATCAGCTTTCAGTATTCCATAATACAAAATGTATGAAAACAGCTGGCTTAACTTAAGACTATCCAATCCTAGATTAAATGAAGCTGATTGAATGCTACCAGCTACTGCATTATAATTTTTCTGATGATGACAATAAACCAGTCTACTGTTTAGAAGAACCAGATTATCCAGAGAGTCCATCAGCTTGCTGAAGAATTAGTTACACATAAGTTGATTTATCTATATGCAGAAAAACACAGATAATAAATGTACTGCATCATATATATATATATATATATTAATTTAACACAGTATTCAAAATTAAATATATTAAATAATATATAAAATTAAATAATATATTTTGAATACTGTGTTGGTAAATTAATTTGTTTGAATTAGTATTATATGATTTAAAAATACAGACATTTAATGGTTTTATATATATATATATAAAGTATATAAAAATACAGACATTTAATGGTTTTATATATATATATATAAAGTATAGCTGGTGAGTAGTAAGTTATATAGAGAGAACAATACTATTTTGAATAATTAATTGAAAAAAAAAGACATTTAAAATATAATTTAAAAGTAAAACAAGTAAATAAATTTTGCTTGAATTAAAAGTCTAAAAAACAAATGATTGATTCATTGACAATTTTATTTTGAAAAAAAAAAGGAAAACTTCCAAATAGCTTTTTTTTAAAAAAAAAAATTTGAGAATGAGGATACAAGGATCTGAATTTTAAATAAAACTTTCCAAATGATAATAGTCAAAAAGCAAGTCATATACAATGTGACATTACTTTTATAAGCTTGTATTTACAAAAATGTAATACAGAGTGTACCAATAGTTCAAACAAACTCTTAAGTTGATAAGTGCAGTAAGATAAAATATTTAAAATCTCTATCCAGAACATTCCCATCTCCAGACCAATTGGTATAAAATAAGTGCTGAATTTTGAGTTATTTTAGATCTAGTGTCTGAATATTCTAGCTCTTCACTGAGAAAAGCCATAAGCTTGAAACCAATTGGTGTGGAGATAGGAATGTTCTGGATAAAGATTTTAAATATTTCCAAATGATCCTTTTTTTTCTTTTTTTAAAAGAAAATCTTTTACTTACCATAAAAGAAGGGCTAATTAATAGTTTTAATTCATATCATCTATATTTTTATGTATACACACATCATATGTGTGCATTTATGTGAAAAATATATTTTTAATAAGTCTATTATTTTGAAAAATTAAAATATTATGGCTTATCTGTGTTTATATGGATGCGTGTCAGGTAGACACATATGTTAAAATTAATCAATTTTTTATTATATAGCAATTCAAATATGTTCATAAATTATTATATCAAACATATATATGCTCATATGTTTTATGTAAACATATTAAAGTATTTGAAAATCACAATGTGATAGCTTAGTTTTTTTTGTATATTAATCAAAATCGAAAGGCTTTACTTTTATGTGTATAACCATATTCGGCAGACCTTAATTTTATTTTTTGTTATTAATAAATTGATATTTCATTGTTAAAATTATTCCAGTGAGTTTAATTATCCTGTATAGACTTAAAATATTATAAATGTTGTATTATATCTCTTGTTCACAATAATAGTTATACAGCTTTTGTTCTCTTGAGCTAGATTCATGCATAATGGTCTGTTATATAAAAGGGGTTTATATTTAGTGTTTATGGACATCCAGTTGATATCCTGGATTGATGCAAAGAGGATATCCTTTAAAGTTCATGCATTACATTTTATTTAGCTTAGTATTTATTAGAAATTAAGTTTATAGTTGTCCAGTACATTAAGAGTACTAAGTGACTAGAGCATTGATGATGGTCAGCATGTTTTAATATATCAGCATTATTGTTTTTATTGTTATGTATTCTTATGAACTGACCCTTAAGTCTGTGCATCCAAATTGTTTAAATAAACTGCCCCATGCTAGTAAGGGATAAATAATTAGCCTATTCTAATAGAAGACCCATTTAAAATCCAGTCACAAGGTTGACTGTTGATTTATTTTTATTGTTGATTATTCATGATGAAGACTGGTCATTACTTTTGTGTAATGTGGGTGAACTTATACTAATAGTTACTGTTTTCTTAGTTATTTCTCATGTTCATCTCTCTTTTATATTAAATTTTATATTTTGCTTATTTAATGATGATGGGTTCCCATCTCCTCATAATTATGGCTTAATGTGGTATGCTATTACAAATAGCTACTCAACTGTGGGACATCGTAACCTGTAACCACAGCTTTTTGTATTAACCCTCCAAATTTTCTGTACTGTTACAATATGTAAACATTTTAAAGGATTATACTTTTTTTTCATTCTTAAATATAATAACATATTTCTAATTTAAATATTACAAATTACGATAGTTATATATTAAATTGAGCTGATGTTATTTTCTAGGACAATGAAAAATTTTTCAGTTATAGAAAAAAAATATATAGTGTCAAGATAGTTGTCAATATTTTTTTTTGCAATAAAATGGGTGATTAGATTTTCTTTACTTCTTGATTACACCCTTATTTGATGCATGTTAGCTGGTTTTATTACACACACAGCCACATAATAGAATGCATACTCAACAGAAGTTATATATTTGCAAGATTATTTACTGTTGGTATATTAAGTTAAAGAATATTCAAAAATATACTTAGATCTGAGCAATGATTACCTATAATAATCAAAACTTGTTTCTCTTATATTTTAATATGAATGAAAGAATGTATAGATATGTTAAAGGAATGTTAGAATGATGATTATAATATTCTAAACCTACTTTCATGTATAAAATTAAACATGCATATGTATATAAAAAGAGATTATTATGCATGAAAAGCTCGGAAAAAATTAGAATCTTTGAATATCTCTTTTATTATTTATATTTTGCATGAACAGCTACAAGTGAAATGCAAAAAAATTAAATCTTTTATCTTTTTTATTATTCATATTTTTACAAAAGCTTTTTTAAAATTTAACATTTAATGTTTGTGCATGACCTAGTTTTTTTTCTCAAATTCATGCATTAAATATATTATACTTGCTGCTAGATAATTAATTTTAAAAAAATCTATAACAAAATAGTATTTCTTTCTCTTTGTAAATAATTTAAGCTTTTTTTATTTGTTATATACAAATAAAATATGATATCCATAGAAAAAGAATTTACTAAAGAAATTACTATAAAATAAAAAAGCAATAATAAAAATATGACAGCAAATATGAACAATAAAAAAATCAAAATTGAAAATAAATGAGATGAATTCTAATAAGTATGTATATAAGATTTAGGGAAAATATTTTCCACACGTATTAAAAACTGCTACACATACACACATATATTTTCAGTTTTGCCACCTATATTTAAATATTGTAAACATACATACATAAAAAAATATAGGTAACATTTTGTTTAAATTAAAATTTATTAAACAAACAAATTTATGAATAGAATTTACTTTGAAAAATATATAACTCAATAATAAGTGTGTAGATATATAATGATCCAGGTGCAAGCTAATTTCAAATGACATGATATCTAAAGAAATTTGAATATAGATTTGAACCTGAATTTTATTCATCATCATCATTCACATTATCAACTCACTAGAATGGTCTTTCTAAATTTAATCCAATCTCTTTGATCAGTAACTGCTCTTCTCTATGTCACATTAGGACACATATTCATTTCAGGTACAATCTTTTTTTAAGTCTTTTTTCAATCTCTTTGGGATCCAATTGAAAACTTCAATTAACCATATAATCTCTTCTAGCAATATTTTAAAACCAATTTCATTTCAGTCTTTTAATAATTATAATGATGTCAAAGATACTTGTTTGTTCTACCACCAATATATATAAATTTTTATAATCTCTTATTATTTTCAACACAACTCTCTATACTTCATTTAATGGTTCAAAGTTCCTATATTGCTCTTCTATCATGTATTAAAGTCTGTAATCTATAAATAAAAATTGGTAAAACCCAAATTAAACTTTTTAAACACATACTTTTTTTTAATACTAAGGGATTTCTACAAAAACCATCCAGTCTTAGTTTAAATCCATAATCAATTTCATCTATTATGTTTTCATATGTAATGATAATCTGACAAAGATATTTGTAGTTGTTAACTTCTTCCTAGGCATTATTATCAATCTTTATTTTCTTTATCTGAGAAAATTCACTGAACATTATTTTAGTCTTTTTTTAGATTTAATTTTTAATCCTATTTTTTATTAATTTTTGAAAACTCTTACAACATTTCTTAACACTTGAAAAGAATCTGTATGACATAAATAATATCCATTTATTTTTTCTTCTTGTAAAACTGCTGTAAAAAATTTTGGAGAAATGGATTCACTCTATCATATAACTTTTTCAATGTTAATCTTATTAGAATCTCCACATAATTTAATCACTACTGATGCAGTTTGAGAAATATTCTTCAGAATGTGACACTATTCTCAATCTTGATGATCCCAAGTTTTAATCACAATGAAAATGTTTATAGGATTAAATACCATTTCATAATCTACAAATTCAAATCATAAAGGCAATGACATTGATAGCTCCTTCCTATACCTTTCTTGATGATCCACTATGCTAATACCACTTTTAAATCCAACTTGTTCATTTACTTTATTAGAATGCAAAATTCATTGTAGTTTAATTGCAAATATCTTGGTAAAGATTTTGTATAGAACTGATAGAAGATTGATAGATGTGTAATTTCTAATATATTCTTTATCACTTTTTTTAAATATCAATATTACTACTACATTCTTTCAATTATCTGATACATTTTAAATTACATCCATATTGTAATGGTCAGATTTAAACATTTTCTCAACAGATTGAGAGTCCAAGTCAGAGAACCAAAAGCTGACCAAGTCGGGATAGTGATATCCTATGTCTGATCATACCTCAACTCTCTCACTCATACTTCCAAGTCAACCCATCGCGAATGACATGCCTGAGGTTACACTCGATATCTCTTTAATCATGTTCCAGCAATAGCAAAGCAATAAAACCTGAGACATCCCCCCATTACATATTATATTACATAATTTAACTAGTGAGGCATACGGTAATGAGCAAGTAATGAGACTAAGACAATTTTATATTTCATAAATTTAATATAATACTTAATAAATAATAAAGCAAAATTAATTGGGTATAGCTGGATCACATGCAGATGAGTGAATACTCAGGGTTATGAAGAATAGATTACAGCCATTTATAGTGTGCTCACATGCAGGTGAGTGACTCAGAGTTACAAAGCTAATTATATAGGATTCACATGCAGGTGAGTGGTTCAGGGTTATAAATAATATTACAAAGCAATTTATATAGTGCTCACATGCAGGTTAGTGGATGCTCAGGGTTACAAATGATTTAATTAATATATGACTTTTTAATAAGCTTATGTCATCTTCCATGTCTAATTCACGCTATGTTTTATATAGCGGAAATAAGTAAGAGCTAGAGTGATTGATTTATTGGTAACTGATAGAGATTATATTATTATTACTAAGTTTATACTTAACTACAAAAATATTTGTGTGATATATAATTGTTATACAGATAAATGCATTAACTTAGATTCTGGATCAGATCAAAGCTGAAATTAATTTCTAGGGAAGCTGAACTGAGGTGTGGCAGTTGAACGTCAGATTCTAGTGCGTTATAAACTATAATATCAGAAGAAATGTGCTCGAATGTATTCTTAATTGAGGTTTATTACCTAGTACATGGTTCTCTTAACCATTCTGCTTGCTATAATGGAATAGGCCTTTTTACTAAAGTGAACAGAAGAGTGGCTTACAAGCCCTTTGGAATGCTTTGGTTCCTTTAAATATGAATAGCTGTCACATTTGACTAAACTTTTGAGGTGTGACTTGATGTGGCAAAACATTGATTTTTAAATAAACTACTCAAATATTTATTGTAAATAACTCATCAAAATAGGCCTTACTAATGATGCAAATGTGTTTCAAATAACTTACACAAAACCTACATTTTAAATAATTTGCGTAATATATACTTTTTAAATAACTGGCAAATATATATTTTAAATAACTTACGCAAATATTCACCTTAAATAACATGAGCAAGATCTGTGTTTTAAATAACATATGCAAAATATACATTTTAAATAACTTTAGCAAAATATTTTCATTTAAAAAAACTGGAGCAAAAAATGTGTTTTAAATAACTTGTTAGGGCATTATAAATAACTGATTCACTCTAGTGTAAATAATAATTTTATTTCAGAAGGGAGTTTTGACTACATTCTTTATATTACACTAATCTGATATAATAAAAAGTGATTACTCGCCCCCCTTCCCCCGATAATTTATTAAAAACACAACACTCCGTTGTGATGGAACACAGCATAAATTAATAAACTTAAAACTAAAGATAGATGGCATAAAACGATCAATAAATTTACAATTTAGAAATAAAACTTTGTTGAATGTTTTTATAGAAACTAAATGTTTGTGTTTACTTAATATAAACGATCAATAAACTTATAATTTAGAAATGAAACTTTGTTGAATGTTTTTATAAAAACTAAATATTTGTGTTTACTTAAAATATTAATGATCATTCAAATTATTTATGATCAGGCAAGAATTTTGAGAGTGCTCTAAGCTTTAAATAAATTTAATATAACAGTTTAGTGTAACATTTAAGTGATATAATTTATTACAGGATTTATTAGTTACTAACTTTTCATTTAGAATACGTTTAGTTATGAAATTAAATATTCTGCAGAATGATTTACTGGTAAAGTCTTTTAGGCATTCTTTAATGGGCTTCTCTCTATCAAATCAGGCTTGGCTTCTCTGGGTTTGAGTCTGGATGCAGCTGGAAAATTTACTTCTGTAGCGCCTTTCCCCATTGCTCTGGTCAGGAACTCTCAGGCATTTCAGATGTAGCTTTTTTCTTTATCACAGGTGGGCCTGTATGAAGTGGATGTCTTCTCCCATCTGGTAGCCGCTCGTGGAAAGAGCAAATGGTGGTCTGTGATCTCTAGCCAACAATCATCATTGGAACAACTTTAGCACTGGATTTCTAGGATTCAACTTAATATATAGTATGGCAGAAACAGTTTTTAATGATTTTTCAGCACTGGTCTTCAAAAAATATTTTCAGCAGCAAATATAACTTTTTCACACAGCAACAGCTAAGAAGGATAATGATGGATGGATGGATGGAATATTGATGGATACTGCATGCCTGTTTTATATTATATTTTTTTGACAGTAGGCCCTCCTCTTTTTCTCATGCCACATCACCTGATTACTGGTTCGAACTAGCCTTTAACTAACTATCCACATAGTAAATTATTTGGTAGAGTTAAATCTGGACTTAAAGGCTCTATTACAGCCATTTATAGTGTGCTCACATGCAGGTGAGTGACTCAGGGTTACAAAGCTAATTATATAGGGTTCACACACAGGTGAGTGGTTCAGGGTTATAAATAATATCATAAAGCAATTTGTATAGTGCTCACATGCAGGTGAGTGGATGCTCAGGGTTACAAATGATTTAATTAATATATGACTTTTTAATAAGCTTATGTCATCTTCCATGTCCTAATTTTATATAGTGGAAATAAGTAACAGCTAGAATGATAGATTTATTGGTAACTGATAGAAATTATATTATTATTACTAAGTTTAAACTTAATTACAAAGATATTTGTGTGATGTATAATTGTTATACAGATAAATGCATTAACTCAGATTCTGGATCAAATCAAAGCCGAAGTTAATTTCTAGAGAAGCTGAACTGAGGTGTGCCAGTCGAACGTCAGATTCTAGTGCGTTATAAACTATAATATCAAAAGAAATGCACCTTGAATGAATTCTTAATTGAGGTTTATTACCTAGTAAACGGTTCACCTAACCGATCTGTTTGCTATAATGGAATAGGCCTTTTTATTAAAGTGAACAGAAGAGTAGCTTACGAGCCCTTTGGAATTCTTTGGTTCCTTTAAATATGAATACCTGTCACATTTGCCTAAACTTTCGAGGCATGACTTGACGTGGAAACGATCCTGAGGTAGGCCATTATAGATATAACAAGAAGATATGCATTTCTATGCTAACTAGCTACACATTCGCAACGCTAAATTAATATTTTATAAATTAATTACACCAAAATCTTAGCTTCTTTCATTACTACTACCACTGGTCAGTTCATAAATGAGATTATTAAAGTCCCATATAAAGGCGATAATGAGAATATGATTTAAGGTTCTCTGAATAGCTTCTTAATCTTTAATTAAATGGAATTATAGCCAATTTAAAGATTTACTAGAACTTGAACATAACTGATTTTTAAATAATCTAAAATATGGATTATTAAATAGTTCCTGCAAAATATTGATTTTTAAATAAAGTACTCAAATATTTATCTTAAATAACTCGTCAAAATATGCCTTACTAATGATGCAAATGTGTTTCAAATAACTTACACAAAACCTACATTTTAAATAACTTGCGTAAAATATACTTTTTAAATAACTGGAAAATACATATTTTAAATAACTTACACAAATATACACCTTAAATAACATGAGCAAGATCTCTGTTTTAAATAACATACGCAAAATATACATTTTAAATAACTTTAGCAAAATATTTTCATTTAAAAAAACTGGAGCAAAAAATGCATTTTAAATAACTTGTTAGGGCATTATAAGTAACTGATTCACTCTAATGTAAATAATAGTTTTATTTCAGAAGGGAGTTTTGACTATATCACAATAATCTGATATAATAAAAAGTAATTACTCACCCCCCTTCCCCCAATAATTTATTAAAAACACAACACTCCGTTCTGATGACACACAGCATAAATTAATAAACTTAAAACTAAAGATAGATGGCATAAAACGATCAATAAATTTATAATTTAGAAATAAAACTTTGTTGAATATTTTTATAGAAACTAAATATTTGTGCTTATTTAAAATATTAATGATCATTCAAATTATTTATGATCAAGCAAGAATTTTGAGAGTGCTCTAAGCTTTAAATAAATTTAATATAACAGTTTAGTGTAACATTTAAATGATATAATTTATTATGGGATTTATTAGTTAGCTAACTTTTCATTTAGAATAAGTTTAGTTATGAAATTAAATATTCTGCAGAATGATTTACCGGTAAAGTCTTTTAGGCATTCTTTAATGTGCTTCTCTCTATCAAATCAGGCTTGGCTTCTCTGGGTTTGAGTTTGGATGCAGCTAAAAAATTTATTTCTGTGGCGGCTTTCCCCATTGCTCTGGTCAGGAACTCTCTGGCATTTCAGGTGTAGCTTCTTTCTTCATCACAGGTGGGCCTCTATAAGGTGGATGTCTTCTCCCATCTGGTAGCAGCTTGTGGGAAGAGCAGACAATGGTTTGTGATTTCTAGCCAACAATCATCATTGGAACAACTTTGGTAGTCTTCAGAAAATATTTTCAGCAGCAAATATAACTTTTTCACACAGCAACAGCTAAGAAGGATGATGATGGATGGAAGAAATATTGATGGATACTACATGTCTGTTTTATATTACATTTTTGACAGTAGGTCCCTCCTCTTTTTCTCATGCCACATCACCTGATTACTGGTTCGACCTAGCCTTTAACTAAATATCCACTTAGTAAATTATTTGGTAGAGTTGATTACTGGTTCGACCCAGCCTTTAACTAAATATCCACTTAGTAAATTATTTGGTAGAGTTAAACATGGACTTAAAGACTCTATTATTCTGATTTACATCACAGCTATATCTAGGGATAAAAGATATATTCCCAAGAGAGTGGCCATAGCACTTAATGTGAAATTTATGCCTGACTGAATTTTATAATTGGTCTTAATTATAATTTTAAATGGGTCAAGTTTTTAGCCAAAGATTTATTTTTAGAAATGTTAAACCTGATCAACAACTTACTGCTTGTGTAATTTTAAACAAACAAAACAACTGAAAATTATTTAACTTGAAAATTATTTAAAATTTTATAAATTTAAAGTTATTATTCTGTTATATATATAAATTTTAACTACACACCGTTGTTTACTTCAGTTTTAACAAACGTAAATGAATATGCGCGTATATAAATATTTAAGACTGTATTTTTATATTTATAATTAATAGGATGACTATATATGCACATACCCTACAATATTATAAGCACACTCCATGTTTTAAATTGAAGAAACACATGCAATCTGAGTGCAACGAAATGCACTATTATAGAATATAATAGGTGAGACAGATCTAACTGTTTCAATATATGTGCATAATTTTCAACTGCTAAATAAAATAGCACAATGATTCTGACAGTGGTCTGCCAAAAGCATGTTTAGTGCAATGTAAAAGTAATGAATATTAACTGTAATTTTTTCATAATACTTGATTCAAGTGAATTTGTAATAATTATAATAATCAAAGAAAAGAGAATTAAAATATCATTTAGAATGAATGAATTTTAAACAAATCTAAGTACATTTTAATTGTAATCAAAGAAATTTATTTCAATATCAATAACAAATAAGAAAAGAATAACTAATAGAATAATAAAGTGAGATTTCAGTAGAAATCTCTACACTCTATTAATAAACTCGTGGGTGTTACTTTAAACAAATATAATTCTAATATAGTGCATATTAATTAAAGAAAGCCATTCATGCTTCCATTCAGGAATAACTACAATATAAATATATACATTAGGAATATCAATCCATAATAACTATAACATCATTATGCAGACTATCAGCTGTCACTGTAATATGGAAATCATATATATACTTATCAAGTTTCTTCCCCTCTTTTCTTCCAAAACATAAGCTAGTGGTTAAGACCTGTAGAGGTCCCTACTATCGCATTTTTACACACAAATAGTATTCACAGTTCATTATAAATGATTACACATTTATTATGCACATTAGCATTCATAATGCACATGCTAGCTTTTTATTAAAGCACACATGCCCTGTTTATAAATTCCAAGCAGAGATTTTTTATACAAGACTCCCAATTGTGATAACTTATTCCTCATTTGTATAATTTACATTTAAATGTATGATTTGACACATGCCAATTTTCTAGAGTAGGTAATAATGAGATAATTTATTTGTCTGCATGTATGTATAGAATAAAAATAATCTTTATTTATGTATATATATTATAAATGCAAAGATAGACCATTCCTCCCACTACTCTAAAAATAAAGCTCTTATTTACATATGGAATCCTTTAATTTCACAGGTCTAAAAATAAAGCTCTTATTCACATATGGAATCCTTTAATTTCACAGGTTTTCTGCAAACACAAGCTTTTCTAGGGAAAGTCTTTGTTCCCTTTCTTGTAATGTTACAGTCCCTTCTTCTGATTATAGCTCACTTGACCTACCAAGATCCTTAGCTGGTTAAATAATTTAATCAATTGATTGATATCTGAAGTTTGGTCCTTTTAGTTTTTGTCATCATTGGCTGACTTAACATTAATACTATTGGCATCTGATGACTCACTTTGATGAGGCCTTAAGAAATTAATATGCCTCTTAAATATTTTTCTGTTATCCACTTGAATCAATTTAATTTGTTGAGATAAGATTTTTAATATTATTCCTGGTAGCCATTTAATTTTTTAAAGTATTGCATATCTAAACACTTTCTTATACTTTAAAATTTTCAAAATCTACAGTCTTTTATTTGTAGTAGACAATAAATTAGAAAGATTGGTACAGAATTTTCTACATATTAACAAAAGTGCTGGTAACATAGATTTTAAGTGTTAAACTGCCTTCTCTGCAAAATCATTAAACTCAGATGATATGGCAGAGTAAGTCACAGTGTATTCCCTTATTAGCTAGATAATTCTTAAATTGTTGAAATGCAAAGCCAGTCCCATTGTATCCAAAGGATATCTTTCAGCACTCTAAAGATCAGTCTACCATAAATATGAGTCTAAACTCCAGTGTGGACAAGGTATAAGAATTTCCAAGACTAAGCTGATTTACGGTCAACTCCTGGAAGACCTTAGTGAGGTGAGTTGAGGACATGTTTAGATGTAAGTAGGTGCTTAACTTTCTGAAAGGCAATATTTTGTTTTTCAGACCAGATTCAAACATTGTCATTTTTTAAATAATTTATATATTAGTAATAACAATAGAGACTCATTAAGAAAGCTCTTGAAAAAGTTTAATAGGCCTAAAAATGCTCAGAAATGTTTTACATCTTAGATTGTTCAACATTTTTTATTGCTTTTACTTTATCCGGATTGGTATATTTTTCATTTTTATTTATTATGTGGCTTAAAAAGTTTAACTTTGATACTGATCATATACATTTAGCAGTGTTTAGCTTAGTTCCAATTTGGAACAGACTTTATCCATGCATATTTTTAGTTCATGCTCAGATCTCACAGTAACCAATATGTTATCAAAATATGGGATGATGCCTACCATATTAGCTTTGAATATATTTAGAGTAACTGTAATAGCAACTGGCAACTTATTGCATTTGTAAAGTCCAGAAGAAGTAGTAAGAATTATTAATTCTGCTATTGTATCAGTGACTAAAATTTGATGGAATGTGAATTGTAAATCTACTTTTTGTAAAAAAAACCAAAGCTTTCTGTAATTATGCTAGTAATTCATGTAATGCTTGGGATGGAATAGACCTCATCTGGCTTCATAATAACTGCTACTGAAATAATCAAAATAAATCTTGTACCAGTGTTAATATCCCTAAGCCATCTTATTGATAGCCTTTTTCTCTTTCTCCTTTAATGTGAATGTTACTTAAAGTAGCTTGCATACATTTGAGTGATCATCTTTTATTAGTTCAATTTTGACTGGTTGGATTGGTAATTCAATTGATTCTGATTTAAACAATCGAGAGTACTTCTTTTTAACTACTGTTTCCAATTATACACTCTTAATAATGTTTATGTAAATTCCCAAAAGATAAAACGAATTTCTCCCTAGTAATACGCTAAAATCTTTATTGATAATATATATGATAAACATTTAATCTTAGGATTTAATTTCATAAATGCAATTACTTTTCCAAACACATCTAATTTCCATTTCCATCTGTAATGATTACATCAGTTTTCATGCATATTTTCTTCTTACATTTATTACTAATTTCCATCCAGACTTTATAAGATAATAACGGCAGACGTACTCCATTATCAACTTCCATGATGACCTTCTGTTCAAATATTTTCACATTCATTAGCATATGGTCATTATTCAAATCACTTAATTTGCTTACACTATTTTTACTTCTTATTCCCCTTTCCCAGATTTATAGTCTGGCATTAATTATGTTTTAACATGTGTCTTTATAGTGAAAAGTGGCAGCTAAATATCTTATTGTTTTACAAATATTGTATTTTTTACTTCTAGATCTGCAATTTCTCTTTAAGTGGCAATTTTTCCCATATCAATAAAATGTCAAACATTTTTTGTACTTTTGTAGTCCTGTCTATCAGTATTCATTTTCTTTATTTTAATTGAATAATTATCCATCTGTTTAAAAAAGAGAAATTATGAAGCTTTATCTAATATAGTTTCTCATGCAATGTATGTATTTTAGTATTGCACATTTATAATTAAGGTCCGGTAGTGTCCAGTATATCATTTAACAGAGATCTGATAATTGCATGTATATAATAAGTTCTAACATATATAAAATTTAACTCATAGCAAATAAAAGAGCTAAACTACAAACAACAAATGGACTAAATCTAATTTCAAAATAAGCCTTTAAATTAAAATACCATTGATTATATTATCTCCTTTTTTAACATTTGTAGCTTTAATTGTTTTATAAGTGCATGGATTTGATTTAAATTAAATATTACACTTTTGACAATGGCATGTTAAAAAAAACATTTGATTTACAAAAAGCTCTTTTTCAAAATGTTAATAAATTGTAACATATCTATATATAATAAACACAACATGGAGCACTTTTTTTTAAAATCTTTTTTCAAAATCTTCTTTAATTTCAATTATATTAGAATGCAATTAATCTTTTTTTGAACTTTCACTCTCTTAACAATCCATAATATAAAATATAGTTTGTTAATATTAAATATAAATGAAAATAAAACTTAAAATGGTTCAGATAAAATCTAAAGTTTTTTAAAAAAAAAAACAACTTACAAAGCAAGTTATAACCATAGTTTGTTTTCTTTATGATGGCAAATATTAACCATTACATAAAGGCCATAATATTCTTTATCAATCTGTACTTTTGAAATATGAAATAAGCATTGTTCCTTCCTTTTAACAAGAAGGTTGTTTGAAAATAGCATATCAATGTTTCAGATGTTCAGAGTAGATTTCAGCAGTTGGCAGTTCTCCCTGGTTCTACTCAGTCAGCACAATGAAGAACCAATGTAACTCAAATAAAGTGAGAATCCAGATCGACTGCTTTAAAATGAAATAAGTTTTACTTCTTGTTTTTGAACACTTGACCTTATTTTCAACTGCTTTGTTAATCTTCTTATTCACACCTTTAATATTTCATTTTTGACAATTTTATGACTGGATTTTATTTTGTTTAATTATATAAATTTATAAAACACTTGTTTTCAAATCTCTTATCAAAAATGGCTTAATCATTTTTTTTAAATTTAATTATTTAAAATCTATTTTTTTAAAAACTAAGTTGTTTTGCAATACATTCCATACATTCTTGGATAAGAGAAAGTTTTAAAATAATTTACCAATTTTTCTAAAATTATAATATTTTATTTACAAACCCTATTACATTATTTAATCTAATTTTAAATATGACAATTAATACCCTATTTTAACACTTGTATATTGCTTATTATTAGTACATTATACGATCATATAATTTTAAAAAACTTTTGAATGTCATATTTATTAGCATCATCACAACTCTGAAAATCATCTCTTAACTATGTGGATAACCACAAGGCTGACACTGACCTAGGCATTCTATACAATATCAGATTTCACACATTGCTGGTAACATATACATTTATAAGTATAAAAGTAAAATTATATATTTCACACTTTTATTGTTTATGGTTATTTTATCTGTATTTTAAAGTTTATTCTTGAGAATAAAATACTTTAATAATCATTTACTAATAATAATGATTAGGAAAAAATGATAAAGTTGCACAGCACTGATGAACAATGACAACAAGAACAAAAAAGATCATGTGAGAAAAAAAAAATTTTTTTTTAAAGTATTGAAAGCTATAAGAAGCTGTGAAGTAAAGTTTCTTAAAAAAAGGCATCAAATATATTATTGACATGAAATAAAAACACAGGCTTATTATATACCTGTGTCTATATATGTAATATATGGCGTATATAAGCACAGTATTACATATATAGACACACGTATATAATAAGCCTGTGTTTCAGTTATTACATAGTAGAGATGTCTGCCTATCCTTGTATATGTATTAAATGGATTATGTCCTGTACATGAGGGGTCAAATTGACCTTAGGTCAACATGAGTGTGATAAGAATTTCAGCTTTAAGGTGGCATTTGAGCATTCCATCATCAGATTTTCAATTGGATGGATCGTTGAAGAGTTGGAGTATGGAGAAGATTGTAGCCTGTCCATTAAAGTATGAAGATTGACTATCTTAATATATATCTGAGCACTTATAGTATATATGTGTAGAGATGATAATCTGGACCAACTGATGATTACTAGTTTAGCATGAAATACATGCATTGTTGATTATTTATCTTTTCAACATATATGTGTTTAAGTGTATCAGTGTTATGAGATAGAGTGGAGAGTGGTGGGTTATGTGAAAGTCTGTGCTTATATACCCTATAAAAAGTTATAAAGGAAGTTAGAATTTTTATTCACATTCCACTTAATTTCACAATTTTCTCCGTTTTTTAAGAGATTTAAAATGGCTTGAAAATTGTGATCATTTCATTAAAGATCATTTATGATCAATTATAAAGTAACATTTTCTTTTAAAAAATTAAAACCATTTTATACTATTTAAGTGATAAATTAAATACATAATTTTACAATTTCCTCTTCAGTATATTCTCACATGATTAAGTAAATTTCATATTGGCTTGGAATTTTGATTTTCTTTCTTTTTTTGTCTACAATAATTATAGGCTATACATTTTTGCTTTATGGTCTTAATTGTTATAAAAGCTTTGGTGATTTCCAATATAAAAATATATGAAAAATGATGGCATAAGAATAAAAAAGTCAATACTGATTAAACAATTAAAGATATTTAAAGCTTTTTTTTTTTTTTTAGGATTTCAGTTTAAACTAAACTTAAAAAAGTAAGTGAATGAAATTTAATTTAAAAAAACTAGTGTCTTTAAAAAAAAGTAAAAAATTTATTTTTAAAAAAAAAACATTGCTCAATAGAATGTACAAAATATTTTAAAACAATCTTGCCATTAAATTATAATTTATGAGAAGTTATAAAGTGAGTTAAGATTTTTATTCATGTTTCATTCAATTGCATAATTTTTTTTTGCAGAGAATTAAAATAGTTTGGAATTTTTTCTATGAAAAACTTGTCATTTATTATTACATAAATTAAGATTGTCTTTTTTTAAAAAAAAAGTTAAAACATTTTATATTGTTCAAGTAATAACTTAAATATGTGGTTTTACAATTTCCTTTTAATTATGTAGAAAAAAATTAACATTCAAATCTGCACTGTTCATTTTAGTATGTAAATCCAAATGCAGTTTAAAAAACACAAATGAATCACTTATGCTTAGAACTTATTCTTATATAAGCCAATTTTACTGACTGCTTAACTCAGAATATGATACTATTTTATGCCTGATATTTTAATTAACAATTGAATTGCACAAATTTTGTTGATAAATCACAGGAGAAAGTTTCTCATTTTTTAACCATCTGCAGTTAAGTGATATTAGTTTACAATATATGTAAATAAATAGTTTAGCTCTGCATTTAATAATTATGTAAAAGGAAATTAATCTTCAAACTTGCACTGTTTGTTTTATTGTATAAATCTAAAAACTTTCTCACTCCTGTGAAATATCAACAAAATTTGTACAATTCAGTTGTCAATTAAAATATGAGACCCAGAATAGGATGAAGCCCTGAGTTAAGCATGGTCAGTAAGAGTTGATTTATATGAGAATAATCTGTAAGCACAAGTGATTCACTTGTGTTTTTAAAATTCTTACAGGTGAGTGCACATAAATTTATACACTAAAACAAACAGTGTAGGTTTAAAGATTAATTTTCTTCTACATAATTACATATATATATATATATATATATATGTATATATGTAGATATAATATATATATATATATATATATTGTGACCATCTGAATGGGCACAAGGGTTTAAGATACTTTGTATCTTAAATAAATAGTTATATTATACTAAAAAAAAAATGAAATAGCCTTAGAATTTTAAAATTTTTTTGCTGGAGATTGTTTAAGGCTTAAATATGGGTTGCTTATGCAGTTTACTGACCACTTTATAAGTATTTATTAGTGTTATTGTGGTTAATGAGGTATTTAATGTAGGGAAGGGGGTTGTTTATTAATGGAATTGATACATCTTGTTGGAAAGATTGAAAGTTATTCTGTGTTAGTATAATATTATTTGAATGGTTTCAAATATCCTTTATTCATTAATTCTTATCCTTTTGTCAACAGTTAATAGCAGTTTCAATTATATTTAGTTAAGATAGTTCAATATTTAGGTTGTAGTGCATGTGTATGCATGTATGACTCTGCATTGTTTCATTTCATTTTCATCTTTAATAACAGCAAACAATAGTACATTCACAATAAAAACATTTAAATTACAGTAGTTAACTTAAATAATCAAGAAATATATATTTCTTTCCAATGATTAATAGATAGTTAAATCAATGGATTATTTTACAAATTAAATAAATTATTGGTCATTTTTATTTGGTAGTTAATTAATATTCATTTTTCTTTCAAGTTTGTAAAAACTCTTTATTTTATTATTTGTATTTTTTTTCTTGTCTTCATTTAGTTTTAAAAATCAAAATGATTTTTTTTTTTGAAAAGATTTGTTTTTGCATATGTAATAAGTTAGTTAGCAAGATGCGTGGGAGTAACCTTTGGGAAAGGCAAATGAACTTTGCTAAAGAGAGGTTTTTTAACAAAGATCTTCAGTGTAAAATTGGCTCTTTATAATGTAATTGTAGACAGTAAACAGTGGTTCATATATTGTAAAAATTAAAGCCAGTTTCTGAAGTCAAATTGACTTTGAAAAGACTTTAGAGTAAACCTTCCAAAGGAACTTAAGAACTTTATTATGGAAAAAATTAATTAAAAAAATGCAATTCTAAGGTTTTAAAAAAAAAGGTATGTCGGTTTGATTAACTCTCTTCGATTTAAACATTTCTGAATTAATCCCTTTATAACTATTACTCTTTTAAAAATGTATGTTAATAACATCCAATCTATATTATTTCATTTAATTGCCATTTTAAATAAGAATGGTTTACATAAATATTATTGTTGTATCATTAAGCAACGTATTTTTTTGATATATATGGAAAACATATGCAAAACTGTTCTATAGAATATATTTTAATTTCTCACTATTTTTCGTGTGGTGTTCTTTGTGAAGATTATACATAGACTTAAGGATATGTCTATTTTGAAAGATCACACTATGTTTAAGTTCATCATAAGGAGGTACCAGTATTCATTTATTTGATATTTCTGGAGCTAATACGTATTTTTAAATTAAGAAAATAAAATGTAAGCTACTTCTGTTTAAATTGAATAGAAGGACAGAAAAGTGGGTAATTTTTGTTCTCTTCAATAAGGACAGAATATAAAAGAAAGCATTATTAATTATGGAATTACTAAGGACAATTTAAAGTATTATTAAATGCTATTCAGAAAAATACTAAGGATAATTGCATATTTAATCCAGAACTGCATGGAGAATGTCTTATATTTTCAGTATAATAAACGAAAAATTCACTGCTTGTGTATGATTTGGTACCTCGAATGGATATGCTATGAACACTGAAAGGTGCTGGGCATATTTAAGTTAAGCTTATATATATTTTTTAAAGTTATATTGCAGAAGTGCATTTAAGTTTAAATTCAGTTTGGAATGTGTCCCATATTGTTTCGTAAATCTGGAACCGAGCTTTGCAAGTGAACTTTTATTTTAAATTACAAAACTAATAACCTTTGTTTCTTTATTTTTTTTTTATTGCTTGTCATAATTAATATATATGATAGGTAGATAGGTTTATTTATTGTTATGTTCATTTATAATCTGTGTTATTTTGATTTTCGAGACCATCTCTGAAGCGTCTCCAAATGGGGAGTATGCTGATAATTGTTCTTTTACGAAGGTAAAATAAATATTTTTTTAAAATATATTATTAGAAAGGTTTACATTTATTTTGTATACTTTATTATCTCAAAGTGAAAATTTTGTTCTTTGTTTAAATCAACCAACTTATAATAGAAATAGTTTGTTAGATATGAAAAAGTTCGTTCGTAATAATTAGAACCGTTAAATTTTAAAAAGTAACCTAAAGTTTATTAAATTAAAAGTTATGCCTTAATGCAATATTTAATTATCTTGTTACCTGCTTAGTGTGTAATTTGGAGTTAATATTATATATACTTTTTATTCGCGGGTGTGTGTTTGTTTTGCACAATTATATTTGTTTGATAAAGTATAGTTTGTGAATAAATTTATGCATAAATTTCATATATTGTCGTATTCTACTGAGTTGAATGGATTGGTATATTATCTGTATGTACTTATCTGCCAGCGTGTATTTATAATGTTCGATATTTAGAGAAGTTATGAGAATAGAAAGAAATCTTTGCATTATAATGTCTGTAGGAATAAAAGATCTTGCTTATTTAGTATATGTTAATAATTTTCCATGAGTAGAGCTTAGTTTATTTTATATGCGTATGATTAATGATATTTTTTTGAAGTGATGTTTTTAGGGCCTTGGTGAAGAGGAATTAAATCCCCACCAATAATGTATTTAGAAGTAAATGAGTTATTGTTGAAATATGATTAAATGATGTTTAGGAAGTTATGTGACGTTTTCCTTGGATTCTTGGTAATGAATTATTGTAGAAGTGTTCGGTAAGAGTTATCTGCTCCTCATGTAGATTCCCCTTGTAACGTATAGTATAAATCATAAAAATATAGCTTTGTGTTAATTAATATGTGGCTAGATAAATTGTTAGATTAACTCTTGATGTAGTATTAGTGTCATATTTTTATTGATGAATTACGACATTGTTCGAAATAAAATAATTGTATGATATTTTCTTAATGAATGGAGAGTTTATAGAAAAGATTGTTTTACATTATTGCTGCTTGAACATGCACACACATGCGTAATATAAATAATATCGCGTATATAAAGTATAGAATTATTGAAATTAAAATGAGAAATAAATGCTTTTGAAATATACTACATTCATTTAATAGAAGTATAAAGTATTAAGATTAAAACGGGCAATAAATATTTTAAAATACAGTGTATTTATTTAAATAAATGTTACAAATCATCAAATCATCAGAATAAACATGATTTTGTTGCTATAAATGAAAGGTATACGTAATTGAAAGTGATTATTAGTCAATTAGAGAAAGTTGCTTTGCTGATAGCCAAATATAAGTAATTTGATTTATTTGGTTAATCAAGAGTAATATCCTCTCAAAAGTATTTTTTTTGTGCTAATAATATAGCATGTTATTTATTTATTGTCATATAGATGAAACATGTAGGCAAAGCCTGTGTTCGAAGTCAGGATATTTAAACTTTGTTATTAATTTGCTTTGATAGTAGGGATAATCCCAAACTGATGCTAAAAAAAAAAAAAATTTATTTGATAATCTAAAAATATGTAAAACAAATAGTCCATTTGTAAATATTATGTTAGACCAAGTTTATTTGCTATAATAAATGATTTATTTAGTTATTTAAAATCTTAAGAACTGTGTCTTGAGTTATTCTTGTGTACATTCGTATTTCTATTTCCATATCTCCACATTTCATAAATCTATTATAAAACAGATATATTATTTTAGAGTTATAATATTAAATTTGCTAGTGTCTGACAATATTGTATTTCTTAATCCAAACATTATAAAGAGTATTTGCCACTTGATAAACGTATTAGAAAGATTGCCAGGTCAGTATATTTGTGAGATGATGATATGAGATTAAAATACCCTATCTCTGTCATTGTCTTATTATTGAAACACAGTAAAATATTTAGTCAATTTGTTTCCTTATATTTTATCATACTTTATAATTATAACTTATGGGTCAATGTAGTTTATTTAATTCAACTGTGTTTGTTAAATTCCCTGAGATCTTATTGTTTATTTCTTGATTAGCATTAAAGTAGATTTTTAGATTATAATATGCCAAGTCATAGAATTGTTAAGAGTATAATAATAGCAAGCTGATATATGTTATACTTGGATGAAGGAAGAAATTAAGTTTAAAGTATATTTTTAATAGACTGTACTAAGTAAACATTATGATTCTTTATTATACAATTAATTAACAAAGGAATTTACATTATATTAAATGTTTTATAATATTTCTTAATTTATTCATTTATTATCATATATCTTATGAACTGCCTATAGCCTCCCACTGAGCTGAGCTGAACATAAACTTAAATATAGAGTCTCAGTAATAATTTTATATTATATCTTTTGTTATATTGTTCTATTCATTAATAGAACTGGCACCTGGGCATTTCGCTCATGTAATGTATATAAGCGGTGTTGGGAGTGTAGGTTATAATATATATATACAGTGATAAACTATTAATTTACATAATTTCCTCTTAAGTATATTCTGACATGATTAAGTAAGTTTCATATTGGCTTAGAATTTTGATCTTTTTTATTTTTAAATAGGCTATGCATTTTTGCTCTATGGTACTTAAACTTTTCTGAGTTGTCACCAGTTATTCTCATTAGTGATGCAACATGTTCTATGTTTTGATGACTGCACTGACAATATTCAATAGTCAGCATAAACTTGCAGTTTTTGAATTCAGCACATGCATATAGTATTCAGATATTAGTTTATGGAATTTAATATAAATAGTAGTCTTAAGTAATGAGATATTCAATTTTTCCAGGGTCTTTTCTGCCTTTCCATATATACATTAGAAGAGAACACATGGAAACAGTTTTATCAATTTTTTATCAGCATTTTTTTTATTTATTATGAAAAATAAGTTATGTAATAGTTATTTATGTTTTTTTATTTAAAAAAAAAAATTCAAGTAAAAAAAGTAGACATTTTCTATTGTAGATATTCAAAGACACATGATATATCTAAGTTATCAGAAAATATTACACTTCAAATATTTAGTTTTTATATCTGTTATGTTTTCAAATATTTTACAAATTATAATGTATATACATATAATTCAAAACTTTTGATTTACATAATAATACATTTCAATAATTATTTAAGAAATAAATAACTATTTTTCTATAGTGCATTTTAAAAATATGTAGTCTTTCTTATATATTGTAACCATATGGTTTGTCTCAATGATATTAAGCTTTATTCAAGTGATCCAGTATGTAAAATTTTAAATTTTAATTAATAATAATTTATTAATTTATTGAAAATCAGTGTGTAAAAATCAGTTATAGATTGAAATGCTTGTTAAATTATAATTTTCCAATTAAGCAAAAGTTCCCCAATAAATTTGAAAGTGATGATGACTTGGACTGTTTGAGATACACTAGAAAATCGATAAAGTATATATGAATTTCATAAACATTTTTATCATAAGATCTAGTGGCAGTTATATTAAAAATAATACTTTAATAGTATTAAACCAATTTGGAAGTAGAAAATATTTAGCACTTTATTATTATTATTATTAAACAATAATTACAAGAAAGAAATCAATTTATAATTCTTCAAAATTTTGTAAAAATCTTCAAATATATTGTATTTTAATTTAAAGTGATATGTAACAGTCTAATTTTTTATCACTAGATGGGGAAATGATAATTTATTCACATTGTTCAGTTATTGGCCGATTTAGTACCATAATGCAATGTAATACAAGGTATAAATAATATAACAAAGTTTGTAGGGGGGACTATTAAAAAAAAGAAAATCGGAATCAAAGGACTTCAATTTCTACACTTATAAAATAAAGTAAAAAGAAAAAGCTGAAAAGTAATAACCTTGTGGATTAAATTGAATAAAATAACAGGATAATGTGTATTTAAGAAGATGGAGTAAAAAATCTTTAAAACCTTGTATTCTTTCATCACTATTTTTCATCGATTTTATAATTCCTGAAATGGATACTGAAGAAAATAGAATAACAGCCATATGGATAATTATTTGCCTCAACAAATACTACTTCAATCGAAGAACAATTCCAGAAAATGAAAGCAATTACTTTTATTTTGTTTATATTAATCAATTTTCAGATTTAAAAATGACGCATAAATTATTTAGATTTAAAAGACAAAGACTAAAATGTTTTGTTTTTATCTCTTAAGTATAAAGCAAAAAAATACATTTGCCTATAAATTGTACTCTTTATAAAATATAATTTGAAATAATTTTGAACAAAAGTGTGAAAATATCAAGTAGACAAACTTAAAAATTCATTTTAAATAGTATAAAGTAATCAATTGGAAAAAAAAAATGTGTGAACTTATTGCCTATTCTTATTAAAACAGAAAATTCATCTGCCAAGTTTTGCTTCAGCACCAATTTGCTTAGTTATTGAAAATGGAAAAGTCAGATTAAAAAAAAATTGCCAAGGATATCGTATTTATAATTGCTCACAATTGAATAAATTCTTCTTAGTATTATTAAACACATCTTAATTTGCTGATAGAAATGAAATAAAATAAATATTTGCAACATACAAATTAATATTTTAAAATGTTTTAAAATTGCCCAGATCATTTAAAGTTATTACAGATATCACCACGTATGAAAAAACGAAGTAAATAAATCAATAAATGATTTTAAAAAGTTAGTTTTAAAGATTGCAATAGACCTATAAATTCATTTAAAAAAAAATTATCTATAAAAAATATGGGTAAACCTATTTTTAATTGTGCTATACTACTTGGAAGTGTTTGAATATTGTTTCACTGTACTAGCATCGGACATAATAATCATAAAATATATATGTGTTACTTAGGAATGTTTGCTCATGATATCTCTTCTTATCATTTTAGCTTATAAGGATGGAACAAACTTTGAACTAATAGGATAAAATCTAATGTGAGAAAATGTTCATTTATTTTTTTGTTATTGCTATGTTTAGTATTATAATATACTTTTGTCATGTGTTATTCAGGGATTTTTTTTTAATATATTTATTGTGGTATAAATTATATTTAGTTAAGGCTGAAGAGATGTATAAAGATATATAGATTTATTACACATATTTTTGTTATTTTTCCAGTTAAGGGAAAACATAATATTAAATATCATTTATCTAGACAGAGAGAGAGAGATATTTATCTCTCACATTTTTGGACAGATTTTAATATTTTATTGAAGGGTAAACAAACAGACTAAATTTGTCAAAGATATACACATAATGACACAATTGTTTTATTATATGAAATAATTGATATAAGCATTTTGTATTTCTTAAATTTTGCCTATGAATGAACATGTCCACTTTAAATATAAAATGTAGGCTAATCTTCATTGTTTACATGCGTATTGCTTGCTTTAACAAAAGTGTTATTAGTATTTTAAAAATAATTAATGGTCATTTGACTTACAAGTTGGTGGTTTGTTTATTAATACATAAAGTTTCTGCATTGTGAAATAGAATATTTATGTTTCCACTTTTATTGTTAGTATTATTTTATCTTGCTATTGTATTGATAAGGATTCATGACAGCTTTCAGCTGATAAGTATGTGCCACATATAATGGCATCAAATATAGTATCATTAATATTAATATTGTGCATGGACAGATGGAGAATCTCCCATTGCTGATTACATGAGAGGATGATATTGCTGAGGCTGATTAATAGTTAGTGCTTAGTTAGCATAGTTAATCCCAAGAGAGGATGATATCCATGGTCTGAATTCTATTTCCCTGTGATGAGGTAATGCCCACACTTTTATACCTATGAAAAGGTATTAGAATTGGCCATATTATTGTACAACTATCATGTTGTTTTGTAGAGCCTCCCTTTATTGTTTGATCCCTCATGAGGTTATATAGTTAGTTTTCCACCATGTATGGTGAAGTTTTTTGTATTTTAAAATTAAAAAGCAAGGATAAGATAAAGTTAGATTCAGGGACACTGGTCTATCTATAGTGTTTGTCTAATTGGAATAGTGTCTTTATGATGTTGTAGGATCTTCATCAGTTTATAAACAAACCAACCAAAACTTACTAGTAATTGTAAAACTTCTATATGAAAGAGCAAGAGATACACATGGACAATGTTAATTTATTTTCAACAAGCAGTGAGTCGCCGATGGATCGGTAAAATAGATTAACTATTAGAATGATTATGTTGTGGACATAGGCAATGTTTTGGTGTCATGTGTGCATTTGACTTCTGATGTCTGTCCCCACATTAATACAATAAATCTCTTCATATTGAATAATAACAATTGTTAATTGTGCTGGATATGATAATTATCCTTATCATATTCTGATAAATGAAATAGCTTTAGCATAATGCACTACTTTATAACTTTTGAGTTTTAGATTTAAAATTTGCGCATATCCCAAAGACCTAAATACACTTTTGTTTTATAATTTGAGTGCTAATTTAACTTAAATAAAGTTTAACTATCTTATTCTATAAGATAGAATAATAATAGAAACATAGCCAATAATGATAGTGATACTATGAATATCACTGTATTAGTTTGTCTTATTTACTATGTGTGTAGGCAATGGGATACCAATTATTTTCCATCCCTGATTTTGTTTAATGTAATCGTCTTATTTCATCCAATGTGTCTGAAATAAATTTGTAAATAGTGTAAATAAATATTGTGTTAAAAATTTATTTAGTTGTCTGTAGTCTTATTGCTAATCACCACACACATTATTATTGTTATTGCTATTGACAAATCATCTGACTATATTGAAATCATCATCAATCAATATAGTAATTAACTATATTTTGGTATATCATAATAATTTTGGTAAGTCCCATGGTTTATGAGTACATCTAAGGCATCATCACTTAATAATCAAAATATTACTAACCTAGAGTGCATATTATTTTAAGTGATATACTAAAGGATAAACACTTAATATTGGTTTAATCGGTTTATTTGAACCCGCAGATTTATCATTCACTGATCTTGATCACATTGTTTATAATTATTTGAGAAAAGGAAATTGGTAAGTTATTGTGTTTAGTTATTGAAAAAATTATTCCTATTTCTTGAAGCTTAAAATTTATAATAGTTAGGGAATTTATAAAGTTTCTTTGAAATTACTAAATATTATTTGTTAATTCGATTTTGTATTAAGAGTCGTTTTGTGCATTATATTTGGGTAGTGGCAAAATCCCTCTCACTGACCCAAGTATATCTTGTATAACAATCTTTAAGTTGTTTGAACCCTGAGAAGAATAAGTTAGTAATTTGCAATGTAGAATTTGAATTTATGGTAAATTTTATATCTAGTTATTTATTGTAGTTGGATTTGAGTTATGTTATATTCACTGTTTTATGAAAGTCAACCAAACTTTAAGGTGTAAATTGCTTCTTTTGTCTTAAATGTATAGCTTGTTTTGACTTTATGGTGAATATTCTGGTTTTGTCAAGCTTAGAATCCCTATTTTATTTAGTTTATCTTATTATCATTTAATTCAATATCAGTTTAGAGTTCTGGACATCATCTTCCATCATCATCATTCTTCTCATCTGTCATTTCAATCTTTCTTTAATTCTTTATTCTTCTTTCATCCTAATTCATTATTCTAATTAACTCACCATTCACTAGCTCTTATTCCATTATCATCTTAATCATCCATTAACTCTTATTCTACCATCATCTTAATCATTCATTATTCTTATACATCTTCATTCTTTTCTCTTCATTCTCAGACTCCTTTCATTTTATTATTTAATTATTCCTTATTTTCATCATCCATTTAGTCATCTACATCCTAATTTACTTATTGCTTAATTTATAATTTTAATTTCATATTCATTCCATCGATCTAATTATTATTTATTTATTGGTTTGATGAATATTAAATTTATTTCATAACATTTCGTTTGTTTGTGGATTTTAAAGCTAGTTTGACCAGAAGTTATTATCTTCATTAATCACCTTGTAATCTTCTTTAAGTTTATAGTTTCATGCGAGCTTAGTCAATAAAGAAATCATCTCTTTAGTTTAACATTTATTTTTAGGCGTATATTCTTGATGATTCGGATAGTGTAGGTTACAAAGGGCAGATTTGGTGACGAGATATGTGGCCAGATTCATATATGATTCCAGCCTCTAAGGGAAGGTTACATAGTTGGATTTATTTCAAACGTGTAGGCTGATTAGTTAATTGGAGGTTGCAGGATACAATATGGTAATATGTGAGACAGGTTGAATGATGATTGCTAGCTAAGGTTATATAGAAAAATTTGGTCACCCTAAAACATGAGGCTAGATTAGTTGTAGCTAGGAAGGTTACATAGGAGGATTTGGTCACCCTAAAACATGAGGCTAGATTGATTGTTAACTATAGGAAGGTTACAATATGTATATATTGTAATGGGATGTCGGTTTTCATTAAAAAGAGGGTGCACATTTCACTACAATCGGACTTTGGGTCTTCAGATAGAATGCTGGAAATGAAACAATGAAATACCAAGTCCATGATTACATCCATCTTTACTATGCTAGTTCAATAATCATTAGACAAATTTAGATATAATTTAGACTAGTTCATCCATCTCTCATCCCTCTTTCAGTCACCATTATACCATGGTATTCAAACTCATGAAGAATTTGCAACCGGCTCTCTTCAGGGATGATTTTAAACAAGTAATTTTCTAATATGCCTTTATATAAGCAATGATTAATAAAATGATATTCCTATGATGTTTATAATATTAACATATATATAAAACAATTGTTATGTAACTAATAATGATTAGTGGATTTATTTATAAATATATAATATAATATAATAATGATTAAGCAGACAGATCAAATTAATAACTCAATAATATTTAATAAACAATAAAAAATATCATGTAAAAGATAAATAAAATTTTAATGAAAAATAAGGATGAATTTTTATCATTTTAAAGATTAATAAATAATATCCCCATTCAATACCCTATGATAAAATTTCATACCATAATAAACTTTTCAAAAGAAAAGAATATAATTAAAATTAACAGATATATATATAACAATATATAAATTCAAAAAAATAATAATAATTTAAATAACTTATTAATAAATTTACAGTCTTTGTTCATGTTTTATAATTATTATTATGTAAGTATTATTTACAATTGTAAAACTTGTTTTATATGTATTTATAATAAAATAAATATATTATATGTTTATTATATGATATAGTAAGCATAATAATTCTGTTTCTAATATCTGTTAAATAATAACTATTTTTTTTACTTCATCTAATTTTGATGAATTTTGTCAAACTTTTAATTTACATTTATAAAATTAAATTTGGGTATTCCTACTACTATAAAGATACGATACCAAATTTGAAATAAAAAAATTAATAAACTTAAACATATTAAAGTAATATAAATAATAATATAAAATATATAAATAAATAAACAAAAACTTATTTTCCTGAACTAAGTAAGAATGGATCTTTTTAAGTTCATAGTTCATAATCCTAATGGAGTTCTCCTGCAAAGTATATTAATCCATTGGTATAGCAATTATTTATTTATCCTAAATTGATAAATTATTAACATTATCCAATGATTTTGTTGATATAAAATAAAATATATATCCTTCAAAGATTGATGTTCTTAATCTCCATTTTCTATTAGACGTTATACACAATAAATATCTTAAATTAGCATGAAAGTTGGTTTCTAAACCTTTACGATACAAAATTGTTTTACTCACTACACATTGTAAGATTCATTATATATTTATAATTATTTTCAATATACTTTTATACGTAGAAAAATGAAGTATTAAAATTAAGAAGTTTTCTATAACTTAAATAGATGTTATTTTTTATATATTACTATTCTCTTTTAGATTTAGAAGAAGGAGCACAAAGAGAAGAAGAGGAAGAAGGAGTAGGAAAAGAAAGAGGAGAGGGATAAGGATAAAAAAAGATGGATAAAGAAGATCTGTTGTCTGTGAGCTTATTCATGTTTATTTTAATAAATATAAATAACACAGATGTAACACAATCCAATAAAAATGTTTATGCATAATTTTTTTTTGTATCATGCTTACATGTATTATTAACAAGTGTGTGTTATTTTAATTTAAGACTTTAAATATTATTAAGTTGTTTTTTTATCTATTAACCATTAATCCAAGCTGAAACACAACTTTTAAATAATTTATTAAACTATAATTATATTTTACAACGAACCAAAAAAATAAATAAATAACAAAAATAAGGTTACTGCTTGCAGCATACCTTTTATTTTTTTAATCATTTTCCATTGATCCGATGACTTCTTTCTTTGGGTCTCTTTTGATTCAAGAGTGATGTTTCAAATAATTTTATTTTTAATATAATGATTTAGATGTTGTGTTGTTTTAAATTGTTTCAACAACTGAATAACTTTATGTAGATCCATGAAGAGATGAGATAGGTTCGAATTTTAAATTCTTTTTTTTTTCAGTTCTTTAGAAGCCTGGAAAATAAGAAGAGAAACTCCTCCCTTCCTCTTTGCTTTCTTTAACACTCCACTTTGTTAGCAAATATCCAAAACAAAATTTTTTTTACTTCTTTATGAATTTTTAAAAAACAAACTTAAGTTGGTTTTATGATTACCAAATCTTATACTATTTGTTTTTAGAATAATTATATAATGCATTGTTATATCATTTCTGTCTGTTAGAGAAATTAATTATCATAAATAAAATGATAAGGACATCTCATAGATTAATATTTTATACATAATTTTTTTTTAAATTAATTAATCACAATAATTTATTTTTACTCTACATACATAGGCAAGACAAAATTATGTCTTAATATTTATAAAACTATTACAGTAAGATTTATTAATTACTTTAAATGAGGTTAATTGAATAGTTTTGATATCTATTTTGTTTTCTAACATATATATATATATTGTATTATTTTCTTTCTCATTCAAAGTGTTATTTTGAAACTAATTGTTTCAATATATATACACATTGAAATGTACTTTTCCATTTTGTCATAATATCTTATACGTTAAGATTTTATGTATTTGTATTTAAATTAATTTCTCTTATTAATTTAAAATGTGAAAATGTGAGATAGAAGACAGATGATATATTTGTTTCATTAAAAATTTAATTTTAGTGATAGTCACTGCGATTAAAGATGTATTTTTGAGGGGCTTTGTAAAAAAGATTATTCTTTTTGCGTGTGTGTGTTACTTAAGATAATTTTAATTGTGTTAATAGTAATCCTTATTTTATATAGTTTAAGCAAGCTAATATATTAAATTACCTTTATCCAATCTTTGCTTCTTTCACATTATCATTTTTTTAAAAAACTGAATCTTGCATTTTTTTTAAAAAAAGCAATTACTGCTAGACTTTTTCATTCCCTCTCCATTTTTTTTCTTTTATCTTACTCTTCAGTCTTTAGATCAATATAAAACCCAATCATCATGAGTTTCTTATACCATGGCTTTCTTACTGTATTAATTGTAAGGATAAATTTGTGAACTCCATTTCTATCCTTTAAATACATGCTCATAAAACTTTAAAAGTGAACTTAAAAACTATTGTGAACAAATTTCTTTCCTTATTTAAATTCTGGCTATAAAATTCATTTATTTTAATAGAAATATAGGTTTATCTAATCCTAGCATGCATAATAAAGTTACACATTAAATAGGTATACATTAAATAGTATCACACATTAGATAATATATATATATATATATATTAACTACCATTAATTCATAATCATTAAGCATTTGTGCCTAATAAAATTTTTGAATTAATTAATTTTTATGTTTCAAAAGGTTTTATTGATCTATAGGTGTACCAAAAGAAAAAAAAAAGGAAAAAAGAGAAAAAAGAAAGAAAGAACAATCTTGATCAGGGCTTACCATTCTCCTGATTGTTACATCAGTTTATAACACTTTACATATATTAATGCATCAATATTCTTTTTGTCACTAATCCTGGTGATCTAGTTCTTTGGCGATGGTGAATCATTATTATAGATTAGAGTGAAGTCACATTATTGACGAGGTGTCTGAGAAAATGTTGGATGATGAAATTTTTTCATTCCTTGCACGTATGATATCAATTTTATTTCTAATGGTATTAGAGCGTTTTATATCCAATCCATACATAAATGTATATCTGGTACACCATAGTGAGTATAATATAAATATGCTAGCACAAATGTGTCCATAAATATCTTTTTCAAAGATATTGAGGTGTTAGTATTCGGTATTCCTTATTTTTAAAAATTTTTGGAATGTCCCACCAGATATTATTGTATCTGGGGCATATGAAGAATAAGTGATAGGGTTTCTAATTCTCTTTGACACAGCTTGCATATATCTTCAATATTGGTACAATTCTTTTTATACCTACAGAAGTGAAGAGTTGGAAGTGCCTCAAGATTTAGAAAATCATAGAATTTTGGCTCCAATAACCAATATTTGAAATTTTTTGTCACCTGCTTATTTGTTATATTTAGATAGGTTTTTCTGTTATCATTGGATGGGGGGTTGCAGACTGAATAAACCTCCCAGTATTTCACTTTATCCATAGGGAAAGAGGGGTGCTTAATAACGGAGAAATTAACTTATTCCAGAAGTTACTTGTAGGTAGTGGTTTGTCTGTGGGTGTAATTTTGAATGCAACTTCCAGATATGGGAAAATTTTGGTGCATGATGATATTAGATTAAATGTTTTTTGAATTTGGAAAAATATTGATAGAATGTAGGCCCAATCCATTTCGAGATAGAGGTGCAGAATTTTTGTTAGGGATATTGACATTATTTTTTTTTCCCACAACAATTTCCTACACATTGAATAAATTTTTGCTGTAAAAGCTTTTGTGAATATTATTATGCGTGTATAGTATGTAACTCTTGTTATTATTAAAATGATTGAAGAGAGCGACTTTGACATAGAGTGATAGGTATGATTTGGATAGATAATTAGTTATATCCTCAGATTTATTTATTAATTTCCTCGGTATCTGAGATCGCATTTCAGAGTTGCTTAAATGGAATGGAAATACCAGGAATGTACCTGGTTTTCCTTTGAAGTATTGGTCTTGTAGGCATCCAATGCATATGGACCAAGCACTGGATTTATGTAGATTAAACTCCAGTTTATATTCTGCTGAGTAGTTATTAAGAATTTTAGTTAGCTTTGGTAACTGGTTTTTTGTGGGCAGAAAGACAGTAATATCATCCATGTATGCAACACATGTAACATTAGTCTTCATTACAGGTATGAATATTCCAGTCATCTCACTTTCAATTGCTCTAAGGAGAGGAAGTGAATACCAAGGCACTTAGTGGTGAACCTTGTGAATGGAGTAAAATGGAGTGAAGGATGGTGTGTACTTCCCACTAAGAGTTATATGAATTTCTCTACTTAAAAGATTTGTAATCAAGTAGGTTAGTGCTCTGGGAATTGATGTCCGCTAGCGCATTAATTAGGATATTAATTGGTACCATATCAAATGCTGATTTGATGTCCAGTTGAACTACAACTGCTCCATACTTTTTGTCATTTCTGATTGTGTCAATCACTGACTTATATAGAAAAGCTGCCTGCCCAATTGAAGATCCCTTCTTTGTGAACTAATTTTTTGACAGCTCTATTCTATCTTTAACTATTGACTCCAGAATCTTGATACCAAGAGAGCTCATTGATATAGGTCTGAGATTTTGAAATGGGGTTATATTTTCCTTCTTCTTAATGAATGGAATGATAGAGCCCATGAATGTGATAAATTCTCTGGGTTAGAAAGTTGGCTACATCTGCTAGATATTTTACTGTGAAATGACTTAAGTGTTTGTATACAAAGCAAGGTATTCCATGTATCCCTGAATGACATGAGTTTGATATTGAATACAACTTTTCTTCAAAATCTGTTGGAACAAAAGCTATATTATCTTCTGGTGGGCCCAGAAAGTCTTCCGGGGGGAGGGAGTTGAATATTTACATTCTTTGCAAGTTGTGTTTGTAGAATGAGTAGAGGGGCTCTAGCTTATAATCTATCACCTGCAATGGTTTGCTCTTCTACTTTGATAGTCAATGGAACCTGGTTTGTTGGAGCCTGACCTAGAACCCAGTGAATGTATTGTCTAGATACTATGTGGGTTTGATTCAGGAATATTTTCCTCTTCTTTATCACCAAATATTATTTGAGTGAGTCACATGCTGACAAATAAGCTTTTCTGAGGGTCATTACATTTGTACAGCCCTCTGCAGTGGAAGCACTAAGCGTTATTCTTTTATGCAGATTATCTGCAAGTGTTGAAATCCTTGAAGGGTGGGGTGGGGGTGGGAGTTGGTTTCTTGTTATTATATCAATTGTGTACGAGATTATGTTTACAAAGATAATCCATGTCTGAACAGACTCCAAATGCATATCATGAACTTTGAATATTGATATGTTTATCTCTGAAAAGAGATATTCTTTAGTTTGATCTGGGAGCAATATTCTAATAGTTCTTCCTGTAGTGACTGTGGGTCTATATGAAAAATCAATTTTAAGACAAACCATCACAGCTGTGTGATGTGAAAAGGATGAGTTTATTAGGTAGTATTTTGATCATATGATGCAGCACTGGTGAGTAAAACACAAGATCAATTAAAGATGAGTGTTTTAACAAATTTATTGTATAACATGTTAAAATCTCCCATTAGTATTATCGGATGCAAATTTTGTGTTTAGTATATGTAGAAGGTTATTTATAATTGTTTCACCTGGAGGAATATACAGAAATGCTATGTTCAGCATTATTCTTTTATGATATAGATTAATAATTAGCATGTGTGTATCGATAAGTATTATTTTAAATGAGCTGAATGGGCATGTTTTGGTTATCACAATTCCAGTCCCAGCCAATGGTGAAAATGCAGCTCTGGAAAACAATAAATAGCCTTGATTATCATAGAACCTAGATGGACCTGTTTGTGATTTGTTATATATCTTTGTCTCCAGCAGTCCAATTATGTGTGGTTGGATAACATTAATCCATTTTCTGAGTTTATAGTTTTTTTTCTAGTTTAATTCTCTGACATTAACTGACCCTATTTTTATCATCATTACTTTATTTAGTGTATTTATATAGAAATAAGAGAGTTTGTTTATGCTAACTGTTTATTTCTATCAAAAGATATTGGAATTTCATTCGACAAACCTAGAGACCTGTCATAAGCTGTTGTGTTTGAGCATGGCTCACTTACTTCTATTATAGCAAATTGCTTACTTGTGGTATTGCACACACTGGAATCTAATATGTTTTTGGTTGACTTTTTAACTTTTTTAGCATTGTCTAGAGACTGTGGTAAATCCGCTTCAATCAGTTACTGTGATTTGTAATTCACTTTTCTTTTCTCTTTTCTTGTTTGGTGGATGACCTAGTTTACGTTTGTCCGTTAGTACATTTCCGAATGTGTTGGACCAGATATTGTTGATTCTATAATGTCTTGTGAAGTTTTGTTTAGAATTACTGTTTCTGGAATGGTTTTGCTAATTTTACTTGTGACTTTTAGTGGAATGAAACTGTGTTGATCTAATAATTGACCTTGTATTTGTGTATTATCTTCTGATGGTATATTTGGGGTAAACCAACCAAATCATCAATGTTAGCATCATTTATACCAGTGGTTAATGCTCTTCTATTTGTGTGTGGCATATTATTTTTATCGTTTCCCCCCCCCCTTGCATTGATGTGTTGCTGTTGTTCTCATTTCACAGTGCAGACATTTAGTTTTTGGACACACATTTATGATGTGACCTCTTTCTTTACAGTTAAAGCACTGAGGTTTAACTCCAATAAGAGGAGCGTGGATTCTTGATCTGTAATTAATGTAGGGATATCTTTCAGATTTACATTTTTGTTTAGGCACAGTTTAAAATGATAATTGTTGCTTAGTATCGGTATAGGCATATTTCTTAGATATGTAGGTTGGAAGATCACCACTGATCCAAAAGATACCATTAGATTCATAAAGTCATTAATGCAATAATTGAAGTAGGTGTTTTTAATAATCTCTGTTACATAGTTTTCTCTATTCCACTCTATCTTGACTAGCATGTATTTTTCTAGCATGAGAATAGTTTTTTTCAAATCTATTTCTCTGCTCTTCGTCAAAAAATTCAATGGCAATATATCTGGGGTTAGGATGTTCTCCAAGAATCCCAAGAATCCCACATGTTGTTTGCTGTAATCATTTCATACAATAAATTTTTTGGAAATCTGTAAAGAGAGCAATTAATATCCATGATAGCTAGAACAATCGAGCGATTGGTAAAAAAACGTTTAAATGAGAAATATAGGCCTTTCACTATTGTTTGATTGAAGACCTCAGGGATTCTTCACAAGCTTTCTTCTGACCAGGCCTCCTCCATTATGTAGATAGGTTCCTGAGGAGTGTCCATAAGTATATCTAAATTAATCAGGTCATTCACTGATGATCTGTGGAATCTTACATTTTGATTTGTATTTTTTATCCATAGATAAATTTACGTAAGCATTTTGCCTTCTGTTATTATGCTGTAGCAATAAAGTTGAGGCCCTCATAGCTTCTGCATATGTGCATGACTTCACTTCGCAAGTGGAGTCCATGGCGTCTTGACATATTTGCCACAGCAAAAAAATTGTGGATAATTTTTCTATAGGAAGTGATCAGATAGATTTTTTATGAGGTTTGTCCTAATTTCACAAGTTCCGATTTGATATTTACAAACTAATATCTAGATATTCTCTATAGACATTAGGAAATAATTTTTTTTCTTATTAGATAATAAAATCTAAATAATGTACTAAACTCAACTAGCAACATGCTGCCTTTTATAGAATTGAAGATCAACATTTGATTATAAAATTTTTAATAAATAAATTAACTTAATATTTTTTCACTTTAAGTTGTTTAACCTATAGAAGCAACTTACCTCTATAGTTTTAATATTTCCCACATGTTCTGAAAGTTGTTTTGCTTGCAGTCGAGTTATATTGTCTGCCTGCAGACCAGAATGTTCTCTCTGAGCACGGATTTCTTCTAATTCTGTAAGTAGTCCCTTAATCTTTAACTGTAACTGCCCATTTTCTCTTTGCAAACTACGAAGTTTCTGAATATCATGATTAGGATCAGAATTAAGGTGGTTTTTTAAAATTTCACATTCTTTAGTAAGAGTAGCAACCTAATTTAAAAAAAAAAGCTAATTTTAAAGCATATGGGTGTAATAAATGGCACACAAAAGTATAAATTACAATAACTTTAATTTTATTTAAAATTAAAAATAAAAAAGTAATCTAACTAATTGATATTTAACACCTTGATTTTTTTTTTCTCATTTAATATTAGGCAAAATAAATTTTAAAAATATTATGACAATAATTACAATATGATCTACATTTAACTTAAAATAATTTTAATAAGTTCATAAATAAATTATGGTTATAAAATATGCAATGTTGAGAAAATAAATTTATTCACGGACTAGCCAAGTCAAAATATATTACTACAATTTACAAGTCAGATTTCTAAAGAATCATTTTAAACAAAATTGTAAACTATGTTCTTTTCTCATATTAATGTCAATTTATTAGTCAGACCTATCCTTTATTCTTAGTGATCTATGAATAAAATTATATTTAATGTATCAAAGATTTACAACACATTTCTTTGATTAAATAATATTTCATTAATTAAAAGTTATGTGTCAATTATTAATTTAAAATAATAATTTTCTTTGTTGCTACAGCAAAAAAATACTACTATTTTATGAGAATTATCCATAACAGTACAATGGCAGATGCTAAAGCTGAAAATTTGTAGATTAATTTCTAGTTAGGAATGAACAAGAAAAAAGCTCAGCTTTACAGAATTATTGTATATTAATTTAGACAAACAAGTTATTATATTTTTAAGTTTTATTAAATTTAGAAAAAACTGTAATAAATGAAGTCTCTGACGACAGTTATATAAGTTCATTTATTATAAACACAAATGCTCAGAAAGAAAGTGATAGTGAATTCCTCTCTAATGTATAAGGTTCTATGCCTTGAAAATACTCCTACTATTTGAATAAATTTGTATGTGCACCTTTACTATCTTTCATTTGTATTCAATTATTACCAATTGTTTTAATCATTAATTGTGTGACATAAAATTCTGGAAAATTGCATTTGAACATGATGTACAATTCTCACTACAATAAATTGAACAAAAAGCAAATTCTTTTGGAAAAATTAGTTTTATATTTTGTAGCTATATACTGTTGAATAGTTTATGGAAATTATTCACCTCTTATTATTGATTGAAATAATAAACCAATAGTTGTTTACTTCCTTGTACATTCTATTCAAATCTTTAAAATAAGACTAGTTTCAAACTGGATGAATTCATTTGGGTTGAACTAGTTCATTATGTGAATGGAATTATTGTACTCAACTTATTATTTAGTACTTCAAAGTTATATAACAGACCATACAATTATTTTATTTATTTGGAAATAGAACAAATATTAATTTCTAGTTGTAATTATAAATTTAAAAATCTTTATAAAATATATAAAAAATGTATTGAACTATTTATATGTATCAATAGTAATGTGATCTTTTTTTTTCAGGATTCATTAATATATGTATATAAATTAAAAACTTACAGTATTAAATATTATATAATTATTTTTAGAATGAAGGAATTTTAAATCACTATATCTGAATAAAGTGTAAGTAGTGCATGGAAATTATTCAGTTTGGTTAAATTTATTAGAAATAAATTTAGCATGTATGGGATCAAATAAATTCCTATAGATAAAAATATATTTAATTAAACTGATTTAGAAATAAATTTAGTTTGTATAGAAAATAAATTTATATAGATATAATTATTTTTAATTGGGCTAATTTTAGAAATAAATTTAGCTTATATAAGAAATAAATTCCTAGACATAAAAATGGAAAAAAATCTTAATTAAATTTATTTGGAAATAAATTTCATCTGTACAAGTTTAAATGATAGATAAAAATATAATGAATATATTGTGTTAACAGAAGTAAAGGAAAATTTGATAACAGTTTAATTGGTGCAATTAATAAAAACTAAGAAAATAAAAAAAAAAAACCTTCCACATGGATTTCACAGTAAAAAATAGTTACTTCAGAAAAAGAAAACATACACACACAAAAGAGATATAAAAATAAGAGAGAAATTAATAGTTTGCTCTCTTTTTTCCAGACTTCACTTCTTATAGCACTCTTGAAACAGAGGACGTCATTCCCAGGATCTCAGCTTTTGTAAGTAAACAAGCTGACTATGGACTAAGCAGAATGCCCCGAACTTATTATTAGTTTGTGAATGCCTGAAGGGCTTATCCAGAGTTTAAGAGCAAGACTTTAGTAGAGGTAAAGTACAACTTTCTAATTGTTAAACTTTATAAAACTGCTAGAGCAAAGGTCTTTGTCTTAAGTAGTTGGTATACATAAAATATATATTAAACCAATATTCTCTATGTATAAGGTATATGTATGTATATTAATGTATAGTTTATATCTTTGTTTTGTGTATACATTAATTACTGAGCCATATATTATTAAATCGTCTCAAAACTAAATTGTTCAATTCTGTTTTGTGGGTTTTAATATGGGTTAGCTACAATTATTTAGTAATCCCCCAGACATATGAGCCAGGACATAGCAAAACATTGGCACAGTCATAGAACTAGAAACCAGCTTCAAATGTAAAATAAAACAATATTAAATTGTCTTAAACCTAACTTTTTCAATTCAGTTGTGTGGACTTTAATTTGAGTGAGCTATTAGTATTTGCTAGTCAACCAGCTAAATAAGCCAGGACATAGCAAAACATTGGTGCAGTCATAGAGCCTGGAGATAGTAAAATGTGTTTATTTGGTCAAACTAACATAGCCAAATTTGATATCAGTAATGCGGCAGAGTGGCCATTATATATAATGCAAATAAGGAATTTTTTTCACATTAAATGGAATTGAAAATAATAAATGAAAAGTAGCTGCACTAGTATGTTCCACTGGCAAAAAAGCAATGGAAGGTATAAATAAGATTTTTTTTAAATATCCATAAATGAGAATATAACATATAAGGAAATAAATTAAGTGATTATTTTAATCCTTGCTCATCCTGTCATATAGCTCACTATATATTAAGAAACAGAAAGCAGTTTAAGGAGGAGAAAATAAATAATTATAATTCAGCCTTGAGAGAGTTAGTTAGTAAAGCATTGCAGGTATGGGGAATAAGTTAATGAAATATTCATGGATCAGCTACTTTGGAAAATGTCTATTGATAGGCTCAGGCAACAATTGCTATCAAAGACCAATCTTACTTTTACGATGGCCATTAAGAAAGGCATAGTTTACAAGTTAATACTTGAACAAGTTCACTCTTTTAGAACTAAAACTGATGAAAACATATGGGAGCGTACAAGTCAATAAAATAAAGTACAATTCCACACATATTTGATCATGGATCACATGCTTCTGCTGCAGTAAATTTGACCATATAGGAAAAGTGGGCAAGTTGCAAAAAACATAAATATAGTAAAAAGGGGCATTAAGTATGTGTATGTAAGAAAAAAAAGAACAGGAAAAATTAAAATAAATTACAGTTGCAAGAAAATAGGGGAGGTAAACGTGTGTCTATTCACATTGTAAAAAAACATGAAAGTCCAAGGTCTGAAGCAGTTTATGATTAATTTACAAAATTTGTGAAAAAGTTACTATAGAAATTGACGGTGGCTCAGGAATATCCTTAATGTCACAAACAGATTGGAGGGCACTAACAGCCACTAATGTTAAAAAATCAATTAGAAAAAATGAACATCAAAGCACAAGTTTAAATGGATATGGGCTGATTATTAAATTGTGTAAAAAAGCCAATTAGCTACTATGGTAAAATAATGTACTTACTGCTTTATTTAGTATAAGGAAAAATTAGTCCCATTATTGGAAGGGATTGGTTCCAGGAAATAGGAATCCAGGTCAGCATAGTAAAAAAAATTCTCTTGAATATAAAATTGTAAACAAATACCCACATTCATTTAGTGAAGAATTGGAATTAATAACAATGAGACTGATAGACATACAGTTACTTGAAATTGCGTATAATCCCTTTCACTAAAAAATAAAAGTGGAAGCAAAACTCAAATCATTAATCAATAAGGGCATATTAAAGCCAGTTGAAATGTCAGATTGGTACACACCATTGGTAGTTATGCTAAAGCCTAATGGTAAATTAGGATATGCAGAAATTATAGAATAACATTGAATAAATATTTAAATAAAGGAACATACTTTGTACCAAATATAAGGAAGATTAGTCAGTCTAAAAAATGCCTCAGATTTTGTGAAACTTAATTTGAACTCTGCACTTAACCAGATATAGGTGACAAATAAATCAGCAGAAATTTAAGTTTATCAAATCTGATGGGATTATATAAATGTATCCGCCTAACAATTGGCATCTCAGTAATGCCAAACAAATTCCAAGCAAAGATTAATGCATTTCTACAAGACTTAAAAGGGGTGTTATTTCCTATTTCGATAAGATATTTATTACAGCACCTTCTATAGAAATGCTTTGTCAAAGACTGTTCAGAGTATGTGAGAAATTAAACAGATATGGAATCAAATTAAATTAACAAAAGTGTATAGAATAGGGAATTGATATTTCTACGTCATATAATTTCCGATAAAAAGAAGAAACCACATCAGATAAGATTATAATTTCCAATAAAAAGAAGGAACCACAATTGCTAAGGTTATAGTTGTGAAAAATGCACCCAAACCTATAAACATAAAAGAATTACAGGCATTTTTAGATTTGTTAAAAAAAAAAAAAAATTAAGTCTTTTTTAGCAAATAAAGCAAAAGTAGCTAAACCATTGTATGACTTATTAAGAAAAGATCAAAAGTGCCAATGGTTAAAGAGCCATGAAGTAGTGTTCATCTGAACTAAAACTCTATTATCATCTGACAAATTACTACTCCATTTTAATAGTAATCTAGAAGTACAATTAACTACAGATACCTCAGAATGGGGTGTGAGAGTGGTTTTTTGTCATCCATGGGGACCCTCTCAAAGGTTGAGAGAAATTAGTCAGATTGATAAAAACAATATTCACATTAAATAAGTTTCATCAATACATTTTCAGCAGATCTTTTCAAATAATAACAAATCACAAGCCACTACTCAGAATTCTTGGTCATAAAATTTGGCTACTTATGACTGTCAATTGTCTTATAACAAAGGACAAAAAGATCTCACATGAAAATGCAGTCCCAAATACCAGATAAAGATTAACCAAGCAGTAATAAAACAGAAATTAAGTATATAGATATTTTACAATTGGAAATATTAAATAGTAAAGAAATAGCAAGATGGATAAGATTCAATGAAGGCTATCAGCTGCTTATGATGATTAAAAATGGCTGGCCTGTTTTGAAACCTCAGTATGTTGTGTCAAGTTTCTGGATAAACCACAACAAATTATCTATCTGTAAGGGTTGTGTTCTAATGATGATCAGGTAGTTATACTAACAGTGGGTAGAAAAGAAGTATTAAAGCTATTACATGAAGGTCATCCTGGAATTGTGCTCACCAAAGCATTAGCCTGCAGCTACATCTGGTGGCGAAAATAATCTCAGATGTTGAACAATACATTAAAAAATGCACTGCCTGTTAGACAAAAATGAACATGAAAACTAAAGACTATAATCTATGGCCTATAGTAACTAAGACCAGGCAGAGAATGGACCATGTGAGGTCAATAAATAGAAAAATATTTGCTCATACTAGTAGAATCATATCCAGAATGGATTAAGTATCACAATGAAGGATCCAAGCACTGTGGAAACTATTAAACTTAAACATTGTTTTTTTCATGCCAACGAATTACCCAAAACAATTGTGTCCAACAACAGTGCCAGATTCACCGTGCAAGAAATAGAAAACAATTTTTCCAGCAAAGGCATAAAACAGATATGCACACCGCCTTATCAACAGGAGTAAAATAGGCTGGCAGAAAAAGGGATTCAACAGATTTAAAAGCCCTTACAAAAACAAATAACCATGCAGCAAGCACTATAATGATGCCAAGCTTCATCAACACTCTACACCATGAATGGTTTACTGGCAAGAATTGTTGATGGGCAGAAAATTATGTATTAAGCTATCACTGTTACTGCCAAATACCCTGGAACAAGTGCAAAATGACAGAAATGAAAACACACAGAAATAGGTAATAGAGTTTGGGTATGAGTCTTGATCAGGAAGAAAAGATTAGAGAAGGTAATCACTGAGAGACTATCCAAAAATTATCGAAACAAATATTAATCATCCAGGTTCAGAACACAACTAAATACAGGAGAAATGTGAATCATGTCTGCCATCGATTCTTGGAAGGTATATGGTTTTCAGTTCCAAAATCTAAGAAGAAAACTAAAGCATCACATGATCACTACTGTATGGAGAGAGTTTTGCCTATTATAAGAAAACTAAAGGAAAAACAAGAGATAGCTGACTCAAAACCCTATGAAGTATTTGGTCCAAGATGAACAAAAGATGCAACTGGAAATTAGTGAAATTGAACCAGAATCTGGGATACTGAGTCTGAAATTAAGCATAATACAATCTGAGAGGAAAAAAAAGATCATCTAGGCCATAGTAGTAGATCCAGAGACAGCTTAAGTTTTTTCTAGAGTAAGAGAAGGATTAAAAAATATTCAGTTTGGTTAAATTTATAAGAAAGAAGTTTAGTATGTATGGGAGCACATAAATTTCTATAGATAAAAAATATCTTTATAGATTTAGAAAGAAATTTAATTTGTACAGAAAATAAATTCCTATAGATAGAATTATCTTTACTTGGGCTAATTTTAGAAATAAATTTAGCTTATATAGGAAACAAATTTCTAGAAAAAAAAAATCTTAATTAAATTTATTAGGAAATATATTTCATCTGTACAAGTGTAGTGATAGATAAAAATATAATGAATCTATTGTGTTAACAGAAATAAAAGAAAACTTGATAACAGAGTTTAATTGGTGCAGGCAGAAACTAATTAAAACCAACAAAGTAAAAAACATATGTCCCACCCAGATTTCATAGTAAAAATAGTTACTCTAGAAAAAGAAAAAAAACACAAGAGATGAAAACTAGAGAGAAATGAATAGTTTGCTCTCTTTTTCTTTTCCAGACTTCACTCCTTGTAACACTTTTGAAGCAGTGGAAGATTGTCAGTGAACATCATTTCCAGGATCTCACTTTCTGTAAATAAACAAGATGATTATGGACTAAGCAGATTGCCCCGAACTTATTATTTTGCAAATGCTTCAAGGGCTTGTACAGGGTTTAAGAGCAAGATTTTAGTAGAGGTAAAGTAAACCTAAGCAATGGACTTTGTTTTAAGTAGTTGGTATATACAATATGTATATTAAACCAATATCATTCATGTATAAGGAATATATATATATGTATATTAATGAATAATTTATGTCTTTTTTTTTGCATGTATATTAATTACTTTGCCATAAAATATTAAACTGTCTTAAAACTAAGTTGTTCAATTCGGTTGGATGGATTTTAATTTGAGCTAGCTATTACTATTTGCTAGTTGCCCAGATATACAAGTCATGACATAGTGCAGCAGTAACATCAAGTCACTAGTTTTATCACCACAGCAACTAGACATTACTGCTAAATTTTTTTACATATTATTTAATTGCAACAATTTAAAATGTCTTCACTCCAAATATGGTTATATATATAAATGGAATGATCAGGCACATCAGATCAAATTCACTTTTTATTATTGTAAAGGTGGCATTTTTATAAAAAAAATCTCACTTTTATTATGCTTTTTTGCTATTTAATGTTCCTTTTTCAATAGAGTAATGTCTAGTTGCCATTTTTGTTAACATAACAACTAAACATTATTGCTATGAGAATTTTATAGTGATTTGACATGCCCTCATTCTAAATATGATTATATATATAAAGGTAAAATTATAATGTGAGCTATGAATGCCTTGCTCACTTGAAAAAAGTGAATTGAAAAAAGTGAACAGGGTGTTTCAAAAATGCACCCAGAATATGAGGTTAGTCTGACTTTTTGGATGGATAGTTGCAATATGATTGAGATAAAATGAAAAATGCATCGAGATAAAAATAAAAATTGAATATATATATTGAAATGATATTTCTTTGGAATATATTTCTTTGATGGTAGATTAAATAAATGTATAGAAAAGAAATTTTATTAATTTAGAAGCGTGACATCATTGATAGGTTTAAAATATTTTATTATTATTTTAAAATATTATACTCTTTTTATAAATAAAAATTAATTTTATAAAACTATAATTTAAAAAAAAAAAATCAATTGTTGAATTTGAAAATATGAAAGAATAGACAATGATTTATTCAATATACTTTTTAATTAACTGTATATTTATTTACTGTTCTATTGGCAAGTAGCCAAGAAATATTTCTTATCAAGAAAATTGTTTAATACACATGATCAGGATCATCATGCTGTTGAATTAAAAATAAAGCATTGAATTTTTAACTCTCAAGATAAACTTATAAATAAAGTTTTTATCCCAAGAATTTAGAAACAGAGATTGGAATGAATAATCTATTTCTTCATATTTATATCTACCATAAATAGGATTATTTTATGGCCATCAATTGCAGCCAAAAATCATGATTTTTATACAACATTCAGGCCTCTCTACTGTTTACTATCTTCTATATTTCAAATAAAGCATCATAATAAAGAAAAATATCATCTATTCCATCTTAAATTTGATTAACCTTTGACATTTTCTATTGATAAATTAAAATTACAAAACAACCTATAAATCATTATTAAATTTTTTTTTTAAATTTATAATAAATTGTTTTTCACATAAATATTATGCTGATATTAATTATTTAAAAATTGTCATTTTTTTAAATATTGTATCAATCACTATTGTATTTATAAAAGCTATAATGCAAGTTAATATTTTCAAAATGTTTTTAAATGCAATGTTTAAAAATAATACATGTAATAAATGATAGTTTGTTTTTATTTTATAATTATAATGTTTTAATACAGATTATAAAATATATTATCTATGCTATTTAATGATATTTATAATTTTAAATAATGATTGTTTAAATAGTGATGAATATTTATTATATATATATAGGATTTGACTGATGCTGTATGTATTGGCGACTCAGATATTTGATATGTTAGGCTTGACATTGTTAATTACTTCCAGTTACAAATTTCCTATGGCTTCATTTTATAATGACTTCTTTGTTTTTGTAGTGAATACTTTCTTGAGTGTGGGTAATATATCTTTATAAATAATATGGCTATAATGATAAATTAATATTTAAATATTTTATATATATTTTAAGAATAGTTGTTGTTTTTATGCTGTTACTTAGAATATTATAATAGAGAGTTAATCTCATATATAACAGACATTTCACTCATTGCTTAGTCTTATAGCCCTCAGTGTATAGGTTACTGTGTTTCTGGATGTTGAGATCAAGGATGGCTGAGTTTGGTTTAGCAATGTCTCAGATTGTTGATTATACATATATTTGTTAATTTTGATGTATGAATTTAAATATTGATAGTTATTACAATGACGTTATTGTTATTTTATATTTTTTAAATAAATTATTTTGTTTCTTTTATTATTGACTATTACTTGAAATATAAAAGATTGATATGCCAAGTTAATAGATGTCCAAATGTAACTCATGTTGAGTAAATTTATTTTTTTTATTTCAAGATTTATTATCTAATTGGAAGAATTTCATTTTATAATTTATACCTTTCCAACAATCGTGTATAATTGTGATTTTGTTAATAAATTTAAGTTTCCTTCTTTGTAATTTTTTTATACGTAACAATATTAAATTAGAATTTGTTTTAAGAGAGAAGTCTAGATTTATTATCTAGTGGTGCCTTCTAATAAAGTTATGTATGGAACTATTTATCCCTTACAATATATACTAATCAAATGATTAGGATATCAATTCAAATTGATTTTTTGTAAGTGTAAAGGTGAAATTTTCCTGAAAATCTAATTTCCATTATATCAATGGCCCATTTATTCAAATGATAATATATTCTAAAAAATGGTATGTTCATATTCAATATAACAAAAAATTACATTGGCTTAGGATTTTATTTACAAAAATATAAAACTATTAAGATGACTTAATAATAACTATATCCTTTCCTTTTTTAGCTTTGATTTTCTCTATTAATATAAAATGAATCTTATCAAGTATATGACAACTTCATATACTTCATGAAAGTAGCAAATGGATGCATTAATTATTATGTTATAAAGCTATGTCATATATATACATATTTACAGACTCATTAGATTAAGGCTTTAGAAACTGCTTTAAATAAACTTAGTCATGAATTTTCCAATTCTATGATTGATATTATACCATTTGTAAGACACCTATGTGCCAGCATTATACCCTCTCATACACAAGATCTGTATTTATTTTTAACTAAATGCCTGGGCACAATAAAATAACTAAGCAAAGAATCAGCCAAAAAAAATGCTGAATAACATGATTTCAGTTGCTTGTTTAGTTACAGTCATGATGTATAAAATTTTTTTTTTTTAAAAAAAAAATGATTCAGTGAAAATGTGAAATTTGTTTGAATTGCTTTAATTTTCATTATAAAATTTTATTAATTATCAGCTACAAAGCTATTTGTAGTTAGAAATTAAGAAAATTGTTATGCCATAATTAAATATTTAATTTTGTAGAGGTATCTTTATCTTGTTTAAGTTTAATATAATGTCAAGCAATCATTGATATTTATTTTATTATATAGCAATTACTTAAAAATGTAACACAAATATCAGGATTAAATATATATTAAATAATTTTTTTGAAATAATCAAAACTTAAATTTATCTGGACTTTAATTTTTTAAAATTTATATTTGATCACCACAGTATATTTGTAAGACTAAAAATTAACCTGCATTAGAATTTCTAAAATATTCAGAGTTTAATAGATAACATAGAGTAGTGTCTGTATAATTATTTCATCCCATGATCAGCATTCCCTATGCATACATAAGCTGTTAAAAAGTAGTACACTCTCCATACAATACTCCCATGTAGTGCAAGCCTTAATTATTAATGGATGCAAAAAGGCTTGTGCATAAAATCTTTATCTAATCCCTACTCATCTAATATCTCCAAACTAGTTTCTAGCATGTGGTTTTCATCAATGAGAAGTCTTAGATCTGAAAGCACTGCACATAGATCTTAGGATCTAATGCAACCCTTCAAACAGCCACCTGTTACCTATTTAGTTAATTATAAAGCTATGAAATCAAAATAAAAATACAGTAATGTTTTCAATCCCAGCTAATTTTCTTATAAACCAAAAACACCAAAATATATAGATACTGAACTGGGTTTAGATCTATATGACTGTACAAGTGTTTCATCTTGAGCTAATAGTTAAAAATAAATAGGTAAAAAGTGGTTGCTGGAGGGTTGATTAGATCCTAAGATCTAGATGCAATGCTCTCTGATCTAAGGCTCCTCATTGATAAAAATCATAAGCTAGAAACTAATCTGAAAATTTTGCACAAGTAGGCACTAGATAGGAATTTAAGGCACAAACCTCATCTATTAATTATTAAGATTTGCACTGTGTGACCCGACTGTATGGAGAGTTACATTTTCATAATTTTTATTTCTTGAAAAGCTTTGGAATATCTAAACAATCATTTGAAAAAAAAGTTACTGAAAGTAAATAGCTGTGGAAATCATTTTGAACGTTATATTTTTTATGCCATCAATTTTATTTTATTCCCGGAAAAATAATGAAGAAAACTCAGTGGTGTGTTTAGAATCTTGTTAATAACACTAACCTTTTAATAGTTTAATAAAATTCAAATAAAAATCACAAATAATAATTACAAGTGATATATAACTTCTGTAGTTTTGAAAAGGGTTTAAATTTTATTCTAGTAGTTTATTTTTCAAAAGAATTGGATATTTAATTTTCAAAATTTTTAATGTTCTATCTATGTTATTTGATGCATTGCTAGATTGTTAGAATTTGGAAAGTGAGATCCATGAATAACAGATTCTCTGTCATTTCTAGCACCTGAACTTCTTATGAACTCTTGAGCAATAAAGACATTTAATTATTATTATTATTATTAAAAAATTTTAATACAAAAAGCTTATTCAAACTTTGTTTTGATTACTAATTCTATTTGTGAGATTTTTCAAAAACTCTTTTAGTAGTAACAAAGTTAAAATTTCAAAGTAAATTTTGAATATTGTTCATAGGGTCAGTACCACACTATTTTGCATTCTTTCATGAAAAGGCTAACTATTTACCCCCCCCCCCAGACACCAAAATTGATTATCTTTCCCAAAAACATCTACTTCATATAAAACAATAATCTTTAGATATCAATACTATGTTCCTCACCGAGTTCTGCCCTCTACATAGTCACCTAATTTGCCTAATGGTAGCATTGGTTCTAGATTATTCACATAAATGTACATAGTATTAACTATTATAGTTTGAAAAAAACTGATAGAAAAAATTTAATTACTTAAGCCTACTTATGTATAAAGTTTCTGACATAGTTTAAATAAAAAGTGAAGATAATTACTGGCTCAGCAAAAATTTAGACTATGATATTCATTTTCCATCTCCACTACTATTATTGAGAGTTTTATATTGTAATCACAATTTTTCATTTTTACAGTCTGGACATGGAACATTTGAATGTTCAATTCATTTTAATCAAAGACCTTTAATCTCTAGCAAAAAATAGCTATATTCCTAGATACTAGTACTCTAGGATGGCTATGGTTGTCTTCTTAAAAATAAATAATTCAAATCCTAAAGTTGTTTACAAACTGAAAAAATTTCAACATTCACTTGATTTACATTTGAAGCACGGACACATGAAAAATGGATATACTATCTACTAGGGCATGAGGCACTTATAAAGGTTAGCACTCTTCAATAATAATATATTATTTTTAATTAATTATTCCTTTTCTTTAGAAGTCATACAAATACTACAGGATAGCACCACCATCAACCATTATCAATTCACTGCAGGATGAAGGTCTCTTCAAGTTCAATCCATCTTCTCAGATCTTTAGCTTCTCTTCTCCACATCATCCCTATACACTTTCTTATTTCATCCATCCATCTCACATGTGGTCTCTTTCTGGGTTTTTTACAATCACTTGGAATCCAGTTTAAGATTTCAATTGTCCATCTATTATCATCTCTTCTAGCAATATATCCAGCCCCACTCCACTTCAGTCTTTTAATTTTTTCAATGAGGTCAGTAACACCTGTTTGTTCTCTTACCCATAAATTGTGTTTTTGATCACTTATTGTTACTCCTAACATGCATCTCTCTGTACTTCTTTGAGTGGTCCGAAGTCTGTATATTGCTCTTCTATTAAGTGTCCAAGTCTCAGATCCATAAGTAAGAAATGGTAAACACATATTATTAAAAACATTCCTATTCAAACACATAGGTATATTTCCTTTTAGGATCAAGTTATTTCTACCAAAAGCACTCCAACCAAGTTTAATTCTATGATTAATTTCATCCATTATGTTTCCATCTGTATTAATAATCTGACCAAGGTATTTATAGCTGTTAACTTTTTCTAACTCATCATAATCAATCTTTATTTTCATATTTTGAAAAAAATCCATTAATCATTACTTTAATCTTTTTAACATTGATCTTTTAATCTTACTTTCCTACTTTCATCTAATAACTCCTGCAACATTTCCTGCAGCTCTAAAGCATTATCTACATCAACTGCAAAATCTAAATTACTTAAATAATCTCCATTTACTTTCAGTCCTTTAGTTTCCCATTTTAATCCACAACATACTTCTTGCAGCACTGCTGTAAAGAGTTTTGGAGATATGGGGTCACCCTGCCTTACACCCTTCTCAATGTTGACTTTCCTGGTATCATTATGTAATCTAATTGTTGCTGCTGTATTTTTATAAATACTCTTTAAAATATGACAATATTGTCGATCTATAACTTGATGATCCAATGCTTTAATCACTGAAGAAATGTTTATAGAATCAAATGCCTTTTCATAATCTACAAATCCAAAACATAATGGCAACTCATATTCACTTGTTCTTTCTATAACTTCTCAAAATACTTGGATATAATCTACGTACTGAAACCACTTTTAAATCCAGCTTGTTCTCTTGGTTGGTGGAAATCCAATGTTTTGGAAGATATAATAGATATAGGAGGTACTTGTTCTTTATTACTATATAATTCTTGATAGAAGTCTTCTACCCATTTCATGATGTCATCTCTCTTTTTAGTAATAATTCCTCTTTTTTTTTATTGCAGATATAAATTTCCTACCAATACCAAAATGTTGTTTTACACTCTTGAGACTTTTATTCTCTTCTACAGCTTTTCTTGCTAGTTCACAGTTATACTTTCTTATATCATTTTCAACTTTTTTCCACACCATTTTACAAAATTTGAGGTATTCAATCCTTTTTAATGCATCATTTTTGTATATCTTCATATTCCTTCTTTTCTTCATAAATTCTCTAGTCTCAGTCGAAATTTATTGGTCAATTACTGCTTTTTCCTACCAGCTAACTTTGTTGCAATTTTTAAAAATGTTCAGTTATTTTCTTATTAATGTGAATCATGTTCAAAATCTACTAATACTTGAAACCAATTTGTAAGTTCTAATTTAAATTCATTAGAATGTTCCAAAGATTAGGAATATCTACTGTAAATATTATTTTTCTTAATAATTTTTGTCTCTCTAGTTTTGCATTAGCACGTATCTTACATCTTATTAATCGATGACCACTTCCTGTGTTAAATTTATTAAGAACATTACAATCTTGAAATATGTATTTTCTGTTAGTCAAAATATAATCTAATTCTGCTGTACCTTCATTTGGATGCTTCCATGTCCATTTCCTTTTAACATTTTTCTCAAAAAAAGAATTAGTAATATAAAGTTTTTCTTTTTCTGCAAATTCCATAAGCCTTTGTCCTCTCTCATATTACCATGACCAAAATTGTCTAAAGCACTTTCATCTTTCATTTGTTTACCAATTCTAGCATTAAAGTCTCTCATAACAATTTTAAAATGTTCACTCTGATCAAAAGCCCTTTGTACATCCATATAAAAATATTTTACTATTTCATCATTATGAGAACTTATTAGGGCATAAACCTGAATTATCTGCATTTGGTATCTGCTATTAAGTTGTATAACTAATCTTGCCACTCTGTCTGATATACCATCAATCTCCACAATGTTGTTCTTCCACTATTTATTTATAATGAATCCTACTCCACTTGTATCTCCAATATCTGTACATTTATAGTAGAGTATACGTCCATTTTTAAATTCAATTGTTTCTTCATGTTTCCTGTAACTTCACAAAGTCCAATAATGTCCCATTTTCTAATTCTTGCAATCTTCCTTCACTTGAAAGTGATCTGCAGTTGTAGTACCTAAATAAAAACTTGTCATCAAATGGCAGCCTGGGTCCACAATCAGGGGATTCTTAGCACCCTCTGCCTTCGGCCACCAACCACTGCCTTAGTTGGTGACTTTACAGTGTCCTGGGAATAAGAGCCACAATTTATTTTTGTCTGTCATGATTTTATATATCTATTGGAAAAATATTTATCATTTACACATACATTCATTCTGTCTCATCAGGCAACTGAGAAGAAAGACCATGGTATTTCTTGATCTTAAACTCAGAGGTAAAAAGCCAATAAACTCACAAAGCTGGTTAATGTGTGCTGATGAGCAGCCCATCCATGTTCCTATACTATACAAATAATAACATAGTAATAACAGCTGTAACGACAAGATATATAAAACAATAATTCTATAGTCTTGCATTGGTAGTCGAGAGGTCAGCACGACTGCCTTGCACTAGCAGGCAGTTGCCCGGGTTGCGGGTTCGTGTCCTGGCCGATGCTACGACACTTAAAAAAAACAAAAAAAAAAAACAATAATTCTATAAGATTTTTTTAAAAATTACAATGCAATAAATTTTAAATGGAAAAAAAAATTACTGATAAATAGCAATTAAAAATGTAAAATGTTTCAATACTAACCTCTGATTTATATTTTAGAGTCATTTCTTCGATAATTCGCTGCTGCTCTATTTTAGTATGTTCATATTCTGATTTTAAAAAGGAATTGTCATATCTTAACCGATTAAATTCATTTCGAAGTTTATCTATTTCTTGATTCTGTAGTAATATTTTTTCTTTAAAGGGTTGCTCCATTTCTTCTTGTATTTTCAACCGAATTATTTCTAGCCGTTGGGGTGATAATATCTACAAAAGTTTTATTTACAAATATTACAGTTGTAAAACTGTTATACTTGATAAAATAAATAAATAAAATAGATTTAATAAATGTCTAATTAGTTTCTGCTTTATATATATAAATAACCATAAATAAGTAAAAAGAATAAAGAATCTTTGGAATATATGAAAATAGATAAATAATGATAGTCATTAATACATAGAGAAAAAAAACGGGATAAAGCTCACAATCAGACATATTTATATACAAGTCAATATTAACAACAATAAACTACATAATGCTACTTTAGAGTGATCTATGGCAATATGAATAATCAATAGATGCCTGGTGATAATGAATCAACCATCAGTAAGTAAAAGTGGAAAACACATACCTATCAAGGAACTATGATATTTGCTTTGATTATTACAGTAATTTTTATTTACACATTTTTTTGTTAGAAAGGTCAAAATTGACTACAGACAGCATATAAATGAAAAATAATTAAGAAATATAGTTAATGGACCTGCATCTGCAAGATTGGTTTGTACTGAGAAGCACGATGTTAAGCGTAAGGTAAAGGAGGCTTACTTCATAGCAGAAGACTCCTTCACCATTGCATAAGGTAAAGGAGGCTTACTTCATAGCAGAAGACTCCTTCGCCATTAATTGTAAAGAAGCATGTTTTTCTATATCAAAAAGATGGGCTAATTGACTCATTTGCATAGAGTTTGCATATTATACATATAGAATGATTTCAACGAATGAGTCATAACTGGCTACGATTATGAGAAATATATTTTCTCGCAAGTGCTCAGCCATTATATTAATTATACAGCTTTACGTTATACGTGTGATACCACTATTTAATATTATCATAATTTAAATACTGTATAATTATTTTTTCTTAATAGCCAATTTTAATATATTGTTTAATTAAAATGTCCTCTTACTTTGAAAGAGTTATTACTATTATTCAAATCATTCAAAAACTAAAGTTATGGGGGGTAAATCTAACAAATTAAGTTACTTTTTAAAAAGAAAATAAAACTCAATATAACGGAGCCACCAAATAATGATATTCTGTGCCAAGACTCCTAATATTGATGACATAAACCAACACACATATATTTACAATATAATTTAATTTAAAAATTTTCAATAAACATATTTTTTTAAAAAATAGAATAATACAAAAAGTTCATATTTTTCCATAGGTATGTACTAATAGGTATATTATTAAATGTACTGATATATATATATATATAAGTTCAAATTATTAGATAGGTATGTACTAATAGGTATATCATTAAATGTATTAATAGGTATATATATATGTTTATACACTAGTACTCTCTCATAAATCTTGTTTTAAAGATTTGCAGAGGTCCCTACTGTCATTTTTTCAGGCACATAGTCTTAAGGTTATAGCCTTAATAAATATTACTTTAAGTAACGAGTATGCGCTTTATAAATATAATTATAATAAAACATATTGTATTTTTCTTTACTATTATAAAAACATTTGTTTTTCTCTTTTCATTATTTCATATACAGATCATTCATATTTGTTTAACAAATGAGTGTTTTTTTTCATTCATAATTAAATTAATAATTACTATTTTATCATTAAAGGATGCACTTCCTGAACTCTCTTATTCTTGGTAGAATTGCTATGATTACTAACTTTATACTCTAAAGCGATTCTAAACGAAATTTTATATTTTTGAAATTCTCAAGGAAAGCCATATTGAATTTCTATTCCATTTTTCACATTTAGTTTAAGTTACAATTGGAATAATATATCTCAGGTTACTTTATGCAGAAAGAAGTTTGCTATTAACAGAAAGGAGACCCTTTGATTCCTCTTGTAGGCCTTAAAGAAACCGAGCAGGGCAAATTCCTAATGTCCAATCCATACATTTTTTTCATTCCAGCTGTTATAACTATGTGATTATTCTTATTGTATATGAACATGAATGGGCTGCTCACCAACATGCATTAGCCAGAATGGTGAGTTTATTGGCTTCTTACCTCTGAGTTTAAGATCAAGAAACACCATAGTCTTTCTTCTCAATTGCCTGATAAGGCAGAATGAATGTATGTGTAAATGATAAATATTTTCCCAATAGATATATACAATCATGACAGACAAAAATAAATCATGGCCCTTATTTCCAGGAGAGTGTAAAGTCACCAACTAAGGCAGCAGCTGCCATTTGATGATGAGTTTTTATTTAGGTACTTACAACTGCAGATCACTTTCAAGTGAAGGAAGATTGCAAAAATGAGAAGAACTGTTTTATATTAAATGGGACATTATTGGGCTTTGTGAAGTTAGAAGAAAAGGTGAAGAGACAATTGATTTAAAAAGTAGACATGTACTCTATTATAAAGGCACAAATATTGGAAATACAAGTGGAGTAGGATTCATTATAAATAAAAAGTGGAAGACCAACATTGCAGAGATTGATGGTGTATCGGATAGAGTGGCAAGATTAGTTATATAACTTAATAGCACATACCAAATGCAGATAATTCAGGTTTTAGGCCCCAATAAGTTCTCATAGTGATGAAATAGTAAAAGATTTTTATATGGATGTACAAAAGGTTATTGATCACAGTAAAAAACATTTTTAAATTGTTATGGGAGATGTTAATGCTAGAATTGGTAAACAAATGAAAGATGAAAGTGCTGTGGGTAATTTGGTTATGGTAATAGAAATGAGAGAGGACATAGACTTGTGGAGTTTGCAGGAAAAAAAAAACCTTTATATTATGAATTCTTTTTTTGAGAAAAATGTTAAAAAAAAATGGACATGGAAGTATCCAAATAAAGATACAATAGAATTCGATTGTATTTTGACTAACAAAAAATACATATTTCAAGATTGTAATATTCTTAATAAATTTAGAACAGGAAGTGATCATCAATTAGCAAGATGTAAGATATGTGTTAATGCAAAACTAGAGACAAAAATTATTAAGAAAAACAATATTTACAGTTGATATTCCTAATCTTCAGAAACATTCTAATGAATTTAAATTAGAACTTACAAATCAGTTTCAAGTATTAGTAGATTTTGAACATGATTCAGATTTGAATGAAATTAATATAAAAATAATTGATACACTTTTAAAAACTGCAACAAAGATAGCTGGTAGAAAAAAGCAACAATTGACCAATAAAATTTCTACTGAGATTACAGAAATTTCTATTGAGACTAAAGAATTTATAAAGAAAAGAAGGAATATGAAGATATACAAAAATGATGCATTAAAAAGGATTGAATATCTCAAATTTTGTAAAATGGTATGGAAAAGAGTTGAAAATGATATAAGAAAGTATAACTGTGAACTAGCAAAGAAAGCTATAGAAGAAAATAAAAGTCTGAAGAGTGTAAAACAACATTTTGGTATAAGTAGGAAATCTCTGCAATAAGAAAAAAAGATGGAATTATTACTAAAAGAAGAGATGACATCATGAAATGGGTAGAAGAATTCTATCAAGAATTATACAATAATAAAAAACAAATATCTTCTATATCTAAACATCACATGATCACCATCTCTTCTATATCTATTTTATCTTCTGAATTGCCCAGAATTTCAAATGAAGAAGTGAGACATGCAATTAAATTTATGAAGAAAGGAAAGGCTCCAGGTAATGATGAAATTATAATTGATATATTTAAAAAAGCAGGTGAAGAAATAGAATTTTTTTTTAGCAAAGTTATATAGCAAATGCCTAAATGATAAAGACGTGCCAGATGATTGGAAGAATATAGTATTAATATTATTATTTTAAAAAGGTGATAAAGACGATATTATAAATTACAGACCTATCAGCCTTTTATCAGTTTTATACAAAATTTTTACAAAGATAATTACAAATTATCTACAAAGAACCATTGGATTTCCACCAACCAAGAGAACAAGCTGGATTTAAAAGTGGTTTTAGTAATGTAGATTATATCCAGGTATTGAAAGAAGTTATAGAAAGGACAAATGAATATGAGTTGCCATTATGCTTTGGATTTGTAAATTATGAAAAGGCATTTGATTCTATAAACATTTCTTCAGTGATTAAAGCAATGGATCATTACGGTATAGATACAGGATATTATCATATTTTAAAGAATATTTATAAAAATGCAACAATTAGATTACATAATGATACTAAGTAAATAAGCATTTATTTTTATATGACGCTATGTTTACAATTGTATTACATTCAAATATCAGCCTTTCAAGCTAATTGTGCATGCGTCTTTTGAGAGTGTTAAATAATAAATAAATACTTTCTTCTACAATACAAGATATAGTATTTATGCAGGAATAAAAGGAATCCTCTTATTCCTACGACTCAAATTCTAGACAATTTCACCGACGTCATTCATTCAAATATCGTAAATAGTAATTTAAAGTGAGAATTCTACTCTCACACATTCCTCAACAGTACTTTAGAATTGTTCATATAAAAGAATTTGAGTCATAGGAATAAGAGGATTCCTTTTATTCCTGCATAAATACTATATCTTGTATTGTAGAAGAAAGTATTCATTTACTATTTAACACTCTCAAAAGACGCATGCACAATTAGCTTGAAAGGCTGATATTTGAATATAATGATACTAGGAAAGTCAACATTGATAAGGGTGTAAAACAGGGTGACTCCATATCTCCAAAACATTTTACAGCAGTGCTGCAAGAAGTATTTTGTGGATTAAAATGGGAAGCTAAAGGAGTGAAACTAAATGGAGATTATTTAAGTTATTCAGATTTTGCAGATGTAGTTATTTTTGCAAATAATGCTTTAGAACGGCAGAAAATGTTGCAGGAGTTATCAGATGAAAGTAGGACTACAGATAAATGTTAAAAAGATTAAAGTAATGTTTAATGGATTTTCTCAAAATATGAAAATAAAGATTGATTATGATGAGTTAGACGTTAACAGCTACAAATACCTTGTTCCAATTATTAATACACAGATGGAAACTTGATGGATGAAATTAATCATAGAATTAAACTTGGTTGGAGTGCTTTTGGTAGAAATAACTTGATATTAAAAAGAAATATGCCTGGGTGTTTGAAAAGGAAGGTTTTTAATAAATATTTTATCAGTTCTTACTTATGGATCTGAAACTTGGACACTTAATAGAAGTACAATACAGAGACTTCAGACCACTCAAAAAAGTATGGAGAGATGCATGTTTGGAGTAACAAGATGAGATCAAAAATGCAATATATGGGTAAGAGAACAAACAGGTGTTACTGACCTCATTTAAAAAATTAAAAGGCTGAAGTAAAGTTGGCTGGACATATTTCTAGAAGAGATGACAATAGATGGACAATTGAAATCTTAAACTGGATTCCAAGAGATTGTAAAAGACCCAGAAAGAGACCACATGTGAGATGGATGGATGAAATAAGCAAGTGTGCAGGGGTGATATCAAAAAAAGAAACTAAAGTTCGGAGATGGATTGAACTTCTACTTTCATCCTGCAGTGAATTGTTAATGATTGATGATGATGATAATGATGACTTTATGCAAATATAATATCCAATATACTGCTATAAAGATAATATAAAAAAGAATGCAATAAATCTAAAGAAATGTAGTTAATATTATAAAAGAAAATTTACATTCATTTTAAATTTAAACATTTTAAAAACTATTAATTTTATCTTTATTTATAAATTGTAAATTTTGATAGATAAATCTTTAAATTAAACTTCTGACAATAATTTTATTACATTCTTCATTTTCAGCAAGTGAATTTCAATAAAGGTGAAAGCTTTTCTGAGTTACACATTAAATGAAGCCTATTTCTAGACATATACAAGAGAATCTTAATTTAATAAACATAAAAACATATTTATTATCTACAAGCTACATACACTTATATCATTTGTTGATCCTTCAATATATTCTATTCCAATTTAATCCTGAAGATCTAGTAATTCTCTAAGAGGTATTATTTTTATCCTTATACAAATTTATCAACAAAAATTTTGAGTTCGTAAGATGCATTACTTATCTATGACACTTTTAAAAGGAGCTTGAATCCTATGCCTATTCATCTTACACTATTTCTTTTCTCTGATTAAGTCATTTTAAAGATATATTTAGTAGTATTTAATCATCCTATCACTTACATGGGATCCCATAAATAATTAAACCAATTACTAGTACGTGTACTACTATTCCCTTATTATGATAATAATTATTGTGTAACAATGACAAACTAGTCTAAGGGTATTGGATACATCTTTTCAGGATAGGGATTTGTTATCCATTACTATTTAATAACTACTGATTACTAAAGCTTATACTAGGTAGCATAATCATGAGGGAAAAAAATTGTTATTGAACTGCATTATATCAGATGGGGTCATGCAATGTCTTATAAGTTTAATATGATATGAACACATTACACATACACTTTTAGCATTAACATGTATATGCATATGTTTGCAAGTTTGTTGAAAATTAATTTTTCAAGATTTTAAACTCATTAAGAATAATATTTGAGACCAACTTCTTGAACTATATATGATCAAATTCAAATATGGCACAGTTGAAATATGTTATAGAATAAATTAATAAAATTACTAAGAAGCAAATATGATTAATCTCCAAATATCTATTAAATAAAATCAAATATATAAGAATATTCTCAATAATTTCTATTAAATAGTCAAGCCATAATATATATCTCAAAATAGCACTTCAAAAGACATGCATTAGGGATACATTAATTGCACATGATAAAATTTCAAACTTTATAATCTACTCATGTTAAAGGCATGTTATGGCTAAATATATACATATATCTGTAGTAACTTCACATGAATTGATGTGTCTGATAATATATTCAGAATTTTCAAATGCTATATGGGTAAATAATAATTAATATGGTTCAATAACATAAACATACATATAACTCTTATCTTTCAGCAGCGATTATATATCAACTTCTATTCTTACTAATTTTATGCGGTTTTAGTAATCAATAGATGCCAGATAGTAATGCTTAATAAATCCTTATCCAATGATGACCTATCCAATATCTCCAGACTAGTTTCTAGATTATGGCTTTCATAAGTGAGAAGCATTTTAGATTTTTTAGAACAGTGCACTTGATTATTTTTTAGATTTAATGCACTTTTCCACCATCAGCCAATTTTTACTTTTGTTATACTATTAAGCTACTATCTCAAAATGGTAAACTTGTTAATTTTTTCAATTCAAGTTTATTTGCTTGCATGGTTACATACATCTAAAATTGGTTGTTTCTATGTATATGGTGACCTTAATTTTTTTTATAACTTTAGTCACATTTATTCTTTGGTCAGAATTAGTACAAATCTATTAAGGCATCTCATGGTTTTAGTTTACATATTGTTATATTAGCAAAATTATTCTATTCTCACTACTTTTATGCCATCTAGTATAAGCTTTAAAAAATTAATAGATGTCAGATGATAGTAAATCCTTATCCAGTGCTGTCCTATCCAAATATCCCTAGACTACATTCTAGATAATGTCTTTCATCAGTGAGGAGCTTGTTGGATTTTTTTAACTATGCACTGATGGAAACCATAAGTTAAAAAGTAATCTAGGAATACTTGAATAGGACAGCACTGAATAAGGATTTATTCATCACTACCATCTGATATCTAATAATTATTAAAGATTACATTAGATATCATAAAAAAAAGAGAATGGAGAATTTGGTAATAAATAGCAATGTGGATGATAAAGTCATGTGATGTCTTACTGGTTTTTGCAACAATTCTGGCCAAAGAATAAAGATGCACATGGGTATAAAATAAACTAAGATAACTGAATCAGTTTAAATCCATAGGCAATTGCTTGCTAATAAAAAAAAGGCTGCTCAAGGAAAAGTGCACTAGATTTAAAAAAATCCAAGTGCATTGTTAAAAAAAATTTCAAAAAGCTCCAAAACCATAAATTAAAAACTAAGCTGAGAACATTTGGATAGAATTTATTAAGCAATATCATCTGGTATCAATTGACTAGTGAAACTTACCTTAGATGGCATAGAAGCAGTGAGAATAGAAAAATTTGGTGATTAATAGCAATATGTAAGCTAAGAAAATGTGATGTCTTAATATCTCAACTGTATAAAATATTGACAATATAGTATAAATTATTTATTGACAAATTATTAATTAAAACAAATTCTCAATACTTTTTTTTTGTTTTTATAATTATTGCTTTTAAGTATAAGAGGATTATAATCAGTTTCATACTTTCTAAAATTAATTATTTATAATCCTCATCATCTTATTTAAAAAATAATAGTATTTGCTTTCAATGATATATAAATAATTGATCATATGCTTCAGCGCAAATGTACACTTTATTCGTGCACTAATGGCAAACAATTTTTATTATAATAATTAAAAAATCTATTTAATTTAAAATTTTAACTGACTTATAATGTAAATCTTTTACTGTGTAGTTTATCAAATTATTATTTATAAAGTGAAGCAGTAGATCCTTTCAATTTCTTTTTAAATAATTCTAAACTCTTGTATTCTTTTTTTTTTTTTTTGCCACATATTAAAGTAACATAACATTTTAAAATTACACTTTAAGATTCATATAACAGAAAATATCTTATTTCCACATATTAAATTTAAGTGGTAAAACATTTCAAATCCTTATGCATGATTGATTTTATCTAAACCAAAAATATTTTATTAAGTAATCTAAATAATACTAATAGTAGAATTAGACCATCCAATATTTCAAAAAAGATCCTATCCTAAAATAATACATTAAAAATATGTATATAATATAAAATATTATTTTATTTATTGTAAGTCTATTATAATATAGAATATTATTTTATTTATTGTAAGTCTATTATTATAAAGTGCTGAAAATTTTGAAATTATTTAAATGGAAGTCAACCACCAATAATATGCTATTTCTTAAATACTATAAATCTCTGCACATTCACCGGCCAGTAAGAGTTTAAAAAACTTAAGTGTATCACTTAAGATTAGAATGCACTTGTATATATACCAATTCTCACCAACCATGCTTAAATCAGGGCTTGAGTCTATTGTGTGCCTGATGTTATAATCAAATATTGAATTGTACAAATTTAGTTAACCTATTGCAGGAGAAAAATAATGTCTCATTTTTAACCACCTAAAATGATTAGGCTTATACGACTTATAACTATAAATCTATTATTATAAAGCACTGAAAATTTTTAAATTATTCAAACGGAAGTCAACCTTTGATAATGCATTATTTCTTAAACACTATAAATTTCTGCACACTCACTTGCCAATAAGAATTAATAATTCACTTAAGTTTAGAGCGCATTTAAAAAAAACTTAAGTAAATCACTTAAGTTTAGAGTGCATTTGTATATACAGCAACTCTCACTGACCATGCTTAATTAAATCAGGGCTTGAGTCTATATACAAATGTGTTCTAAACTTAAGTGATTCACTTAAGTTTTTTAAACTTTTACTGGTGGACAAGTGTGCGAAGATTTATAGTATTTAAGAAATAGCACATTATCAGAGGTTGACTTCCATTTGAATAATTTCAAAATTTTCAGCACTTTATAATAATAGATTTACATTTATAAGTTGTATAAGTCTAATCATAGGTGGTTAAATATGAGACATTGTCTTTCTCCTGCAATAAGTTAACTAAATTTGTACAATTCAATATTTTATTATAATGTCAGGCACACAATAGATTCAAGCCCTGATTTAAGCATGGGCAGTGAGAGTTGGTGTATATACACATGCACTCTAAACTTAAGTGATTCATTTAAGTTTTTTAAACTCTCACTGGTGGGCAAGTAAGTGCATGGATATTTATAGTATTTAAGAAATAGTGCATTATCAGAAGTTGACTTCCATTTAAAAAATTTCAAAATTTTCAGCACTTTATAATAATAGATTTACATTTATAAGTCATATAAGTAAGTCTAATCATAGGTGGTTAAAAATGAAACACTGTCTTTCTCCTGTAATAGGTTAACTAAATTTGTACAATTCAATATTTGATTATAACATCAGGCACACAATAGGCTCAAGCCCTGATTTAAGCATGGTCACTGAGAGTTGGTGTATATATAAATACACTCTAAATTTAAGTGATTCATTTAAGTTTTTTAAACTCTTACTGGAGGGTAGAGTGCATGGAGATTTATGATATTTAAGAAATAGCACATTATCGGAGGCTGACTTCCATTTGAATAATTTCATTTATTATAAGATAAATATTTTCAATATATATATAACAGATTAAACTCAAAAAAATAAAAATTGGGATACAATTACATATTCAAATTTTTATTTTCTTATTGCAAAAATTATAATATTAAGTAAAAAGTATGTATAAATAACTTAGTTTCTTATCCAAATAGAAGTCTTTAGACAAATCAACAGCATAGTTTCTAATTATGCTAAGATTTTTCATGCTATTTTGAAAACACTAATATACGGCATCATTTCTGAATCAAAAAAATTATTTACCTTTTTGTAGATATTTGTTTTTTTCAATATTTCTTGCACACTGTACCATTTAATGTAAAATTTAAAATCTTAAAGATTTCCATTGAAGTATAGTGAATCAGTTTAAACAAGCATGAGATCATTTTTTCATTTTCAACAACTGACTCTGGTTACATTGTAAGTACGTTTATAAAATATTTACCAAGCATAAAAATGGATATTCATAACATTATTTAGAGTAAAAAGTTTACAATCAAAGAGTGATCCAATAATTTTTTAAATTTCTCATCCATAATTTCTGCTCTATTCATTTAACATTTCAATTATCATTTGGTTTTCTACAACTCAGTATTTCTCAGTGATTTTAAATCAAATGCAGTCAATATTCTCCTTTCAGTATTTCACATTGATTTTAAATCGAATGCAGCCAATATTCTCCTCTGTACAAATTCTTCCGCAATAGTTAATTCTTTCGCAGAAAAAAATCTATAAAAAATAACTTCACACATTCAACTTGAAAAAGTCACTAACCCGTCACACACTATCTAAACAAAGAAATTTCTTTTTAACAATTTTTTCCAAGTAAAATAAAATAATTTATATATTTTTTTTTTGTTCTGAAAAATACTTTTCATTAAAAACTAAACTTGATAATAATGCATTCCTTTAAATCTTTTGTTTTTAATTAGAATTTAAATGATAAAAACAATTTTATTTAATTAGAATGTAAACTGTTTAAAAGAATGGTTCTAAAATTAAACTTATGACTTGTCTATTAAAAATTTTTTTAAAAATGTTATTGTTATAAGCTTTCATATATATATATACGTTTTCAAACATGCACACACAAATAATTTAAAGTCTCTGCGTGTATCTATGATATTTGATCTTACAGATTTATAATCAGTTAAATAAAAGTTTAATTATAAATAATTAGACAGTTGTATTGGTCTCTTTTTTTTTACATACTTAAATATGGATGCTCCCTATGATTTCTGCTTAATTTCTGCAAATAAATGATCGTGAAACCTATGCTCAAAATCTTATTGTCTAGGAATAAATATATACGAAAGAGTTATTTATCCCTTGGGCACATTCTTATTCAAATAAAATTAATCAATTTAAAAGCTTAAATTATAATGCTTTGTATACTAGGTGTCTGATGTAATACAAATAAAAATTAATATATTTCAATACTGTAAAAGATATTTTTAACTTTGACATGAAAAATCATTTTTAATATTATTTGATTAAGCAAGTTTTATGATGTTACCTTGCAGATATCTCAAGCTTATTTATTATTCAAAAGGAAGCTATATTTGAGGCCTATGCATAATAAGGAATATTATATCACACTAAACAATAGCTAAAATTTGGTACAAATTAAGTGATAATCAATTTAGTTAATTATCAGTTGATTATCATTAGAGGTAGCCAGTTAGGTGCATAAATTCGATCACCAATGTGTAAATACTTATAGGATTATTGACTTCATTACATTGATTTCATTATATGCTATCATCTTTCAAATCTCCATTTTAAATTACAACATATAGATTGCAAATAATTATCATGCTCTGCATGGCTTAGTATAGTGGTAGAATGTAAGATCCTCAAACTGATTTCAATGCTGGTATTTCTACTGATGAAATTTCTTATGAACTCCCAAATAATAAAGCAATTTGATTATTAATATTAATAATAATTTAAAAATAACAAACACAGTCTTCTATTTTAAAAATAGTCCATTAAATTCAATATAAATCTTGATTATTATATGTATTTATTATAGATTGAATTAGTTAAATAATTTAGGGGATTATATTTAAGAAGGAATGTAATGAAAAGTTAAGATTGTTTGTTAGAAAAGTTTTAAGGTATGAGGTATTTATATTTGTTATATGTATTGTGGAATATGTTATTTTATTGTTTTTTATGTATTTTTTAGTTGTTCCTTGATAAAGACTATAAAAGAATGTAGTCAAAATGTTGGAGTATATATTTGTACAATATAATAAGTTCATGTAGTAAATCAAGATTTATAAAGAAGTTTGTGTGTGGTTTGTTGTATATATAATAATAATTATGGCAATTCCATCATTAAGATGTAATTATCACATGATCACCATCTCTTATACTAGCACATAATTGTTATTAAACAAGGCAAAACTCCCCACACAGTAGTGCCACCCTGTGCCAACCAGAGTAATCAATGGATGCTAGAAGGCACATAGTGGCACTACTGTATGGAGAGTTTTGCCTTGTTTAATAACAATTATGTGCTAGTATAAGAGATGGTGATCATGTGATGTTTAGTGGTTTAACACCAATCCTGCCTAATAGGATAGTGGTGGCTATGGTTGCTAAAGAGCCAAAGACACCAAAATATATGGGTGCTGAACTGAGTTCAGACCCATATGTCTATATAAGCTATTGAGCTTAGATTGAAAATATAATTGTTTTCAACTTCATTCTCATAGTTTTAGTACAGATAAAAGGTGGCTGCTGGAGAGTTGCATTAGATCCTAAGATCTAGGTGCAGTGCTCTCAGATCCAAGGCTCCTCACTGATGAAGGCCACAAGCCAGAAACTAGTCTGGGGATATTGGATGAGTAGGCACTACATAGATTTTATACACAAGCCTTCTGGCATCCATTGATTACTCTGGTTGGCACAGGGGTGGCACTACTGTATGAAGAGTTTTGCCTTGTAATGACATAATTAATTAAAGGTAATGCCAATATCATAAATTTAAAAAAAACTTTGAAAATATTAAATGTAATCTTAATATATTTCCAATACTGAACGCCACTGACAAAGCAAAACATTATATTCTGCAATGAATATAAGAGATACTGTTGACAATGATGCTTAGTATAAAAAATGCATTAAGATTATATGCAATATTTTAAAGATTTTTCTCTGAATATACATATTTAGGTTATATATTTATATATAGGGGGTTTGAACTCAGACTTCCACAAGACCCTCAACTATCCATGCTGTCTCATACTGCTGACACACTTGATCACACACATGTCAAAAAGATAAATAATCACCAGTATTAGTATTTCATGCTAAACCAGCACTCGTCAGTTATGCAATCAATGCTCAGCGTATATTAAAATAGACAATCCTCAATCCACTTCACCCCACAACTCTTCAGCCATCCATTTCATTGAAAATCTGATGATGGAATGCTCAAAGCCCACATTGTATTCTACCCATGTTGACCAAAAGTCACTCTGATCCCTCACATAAAGAACATAATCCATTTACATACATATACAAGGGATGGGCAGATCTTATAGCATTATATTTTTTAATATATGAATTTTTTTCTAAAGTAGAGGCTTTTTCATACCTGCACTCCAATATGTAATATATAGGGGTTTGAACTCAGACTTTATTGGAGTACAGGTACGAAAAAGCCTGTAGTTTAAAAAAAAATTCATATATTAAAAAAGTTATATATTTATGTAAAAAAATCAAATTGAAAAAAAAAACATGAATAAATAAATAGGTGGCAACATAAAAAAAATAATAATAATAAATAAATAGTAACAATATAAGCAATAAAAGTGCATTGACAAAATCAATATATTATTTACTGTAATATACAATTTTATCAATAACATACAATAATTCATGGATCTTATATTGCCTCTAATTTAGCTTTGTGTGCCATAATGTATCTTAATAGTTTTAGTGGAAATCTTCCTACCTACAAATAACTCCTTTTTTTTAAATTTTTTTACTTAAAGCATAAAATATGATGCTATACAGAAAAGAGAAATATTAGCTTTCTCTTAATATTAAATACATTATTTTGCTTCTTACCTGAGATTTCAATTGTTCAATTTCAGACTGCTTTGAAAAAATATCTTTTTTATATTGTTCTAGTGTAGCATGTATTTTTTCTTGGGCATTTTTATTTTCATCAAGTAAATTCTTAATTTCATTTTGTAACCTTAGATGTTCATCTTGTAAACTAAAAAAACAAAAACAATCAAAAAAGCATTCACTATAATTGTTAAATTTCAGGAAAAAATAAAACTAAATACTATTTGTTCAATATAATAAATGATGAATATTCATTTGTTTTATTTTATTAATAAATATTTTAAATGCCTCACAGCTATATTATTTAAAACCTTGAATTTTGGAGATTGATGCTGGTTGTACAGATTTAACATTGCTATAGTTTTATCTGTGATGGTTGAAGTGCAAGATGCATTAGGTAACTCGTATGAGAGGTGCTTATAACAATGGTGTGTTGATTATTTGAACTATTGGTTCAGAGTGTACTTTTGTCTGCAATGATACATTTGAAATCTTTGAAATGACTATTAATCACTAGTATTTTGCTGGTTATCTGGACTGGTGTTGGCAGCATGTACATCCATATTATATTCTTGCTAATCTTGGTTAAATTGATTACTTGTTGGATTGTAATGCAGTATAAAGTGAGGTGGCCACATTAATATTGTCGTTTTAAGCCCCTTTTATAAAAGCAAAGTGTAGTCTCCTTACTTACAGTGTGTGGATGTACTTTCTGGATTGATGTCAGTGTTTAATTTTAGTTTAAAATCAAAGTTCCTGCTGTAGAATGATGTAGATGTATCTTTGAGGTATATAGCATTCAAATTTATAGTCGTATCAAATGTCTCCATCATTCTCTGAAAGTCCTGCATATTGTACCCAAGGTATGTGTTTTTGTATGCCAGTAATGTAGCTTTGACAATCCTGATTGAGTGACTAAAGCACAGTTACCTAAGGTTTTTATCTGGGCTTAAAATTAGTCCTTTAACTACACATCAAAAAATTTCCAAAATATTTTGGGTTGGGATCTTCTCCAATTCACAAAACCATATCTCACATTCTGTGCAGTTATTCCTTCATAAAATATGCATCTGTGCAAAATAAAATCAGGGGGCAGGAGAAATCATTTAAATGAATTAAATATCCATTTCTGTATAGTATGTTTCAGCATTCCAATGCATAAGAGGGATCTAGATTTTAAAATAAAGTTATTTCATGTTAGATCGGTTACATTTTCTAAATCTAGGTGTTATCTTGTTGGGTAAATATGAATTGGTTTCTGAAATGTTTGCAGTTAGCCTTGGTAGCATTCACATAAGTTCTAATAAGGTGTGAAGCTCTGGTTGTCATGGATGCTGTTATGGTATCATTCACTTGGTCAACTGACTGGATGTCTACCACCTTTTTTGTTATTGATATCAGATAATTTGTTTATTGAAAAAATTTCCATGAATTGTCACTAAAAAGTACTTTTAAAAAGTTGAATTTTATTTGGTGTTTTTATATGTGTGAGGTTAATCTCAGTGTGTGTACATTTTGAGTTGTTTTTTAACAGCTCAAACCCAGATAGTAGGAGAACAATAACAACAAATAATAAGCTTAGCTATAGTAAATCTCCTCCTACTGCTTATTATTATTATGTTTAAAGGCAACTTTATTTATCAAGTAATGTTTACATCAGTAATTACATATGCATACATGTTATCTAATTATTAACAATTATTTATGGTGGATATATATATATATGTGAAAACAGTTTGTACAAAGAAAAAGCAAAATTATTGAAAGTTCACCAGTTAAGAGTGGTCAATTCAGATGTAGGTTGCAGGCAAATGCTAGTTGACCATTACCACAAGAATGTAAACATGATGGAAAGTTCAATGGCTGTAAATGCAAGAACACTAGTGTAAGCACATTTTGTGAATACAAATCTATATAACTATGTTAATAGTCTACCTTTATAATAGGTCGACAACTTAGTAGTAGGCAGTAGTGTGGGCTAAGTTGGTTGTAACACATGTTACTTAACCACTGCTCAGGAAATACATTTTAAAAGGATCATCAATTGTATATAAAACTTGATAGTAGCAAGATTTATTATGTTCACTATAAGAAGTAGCAAATCCATAAGCAACTAAAGAGCAAGAGGAACAAAGTAAGAATGAGAAAGGTCCAGCAAGATTGTGGCAGGCTTCTGGGTTTTATTTAACAAGCATGTAGTTATGGCCTATGCACTTGTTTGGCTGCAAGGCTAGATTTATTGGCACTATGCTGGTTTAGTCTTAAGATGGTATTTTTCTGCCAGCTCATAATCATACATATATATACACACATATTTTGTAAAAATAAAAAATATATATTGTACTAAACATTTTATTAGAAATAAATAAACACACACATATACATTTTGTTAAAATATAAATATCATTTTATAATACATAATTTAAAAAAAAAAAAATTAACACTTAGTTTTAAAATAGGGATTTAAGAAGTTAAAATAAATTAGATCGAGATCTTGCTTATTGATAAAAGTTTGTCTTTTGTTTAGTCTTTAAAAAAATTCTTAAAGATAGAAAGTTGTAATTATAAATTTATTAAACGCACATTGATTATGTAAGTAATATTTACTGAGGCTATAACCTCGACAATATGCGTATAAAATGCGATAGCAGGGACCTCTACAGGTGTTTTAACCACAAGCTTCCCCTTTTTTCTTCCATAGCGTAAGCTTGTGGTTAAAACACCTGTAGAGGTCCCTGCTATCACATTTTATACACATATTGTCGAGGTTATAGCCTCAGTAAATATTACTTAAAGATAGAAAGTAAAAGAAAGCAATTAGTTCTATTGTTGGGACTTTGACAGTGGATGTATTTTTATGCTATCTATTATGCTGATCAATTGGAATGCTTCTTTGGAATTTTACAATAAAATGTGAAATAAAAGAAGAATATTAAAGGTGTGAACTGAGACTTTGGAAGAAAAAAATATAATTACAGACTTTCCTTTTGTTCAAAAATTAATTAGATCAAAAATTAATTAGATTTCTGCCAAAGTCAAAATCTAATCTATAAGTTTCAATTCAGCTCAGACTGTTGAATGGAAAAGACCTAAAAAGTGCAAGGAGAAAATGTTGAACAGCTAGAGCTAACAGAACTTTCCCTTTTGGGAACCTCTTGCTATTGCCACCTGGAACTGCCTTGTAAATGCTGGATATAGAGAGCTAGCCGAGGAAAAAGAACTGGAAGAAGATACGGACAAACCACGAAGAATATACAGTGAAATTTTCCACCCACACAGGATCTACACTGATCAATCAGGGTAAACAGACTTTTTTTTTTGTTGTAATTTCAAAAGACATTTGCGTAATAGATTTAAAAAAAGAAAAAAGAAAAAAAAGCCTTTACTTAAAATATCTCAAAAGTTTCAGCAATAGAAAGAAAGGGATATAGTCTTTAAGTAGATGTACTTACTAATTTAAATTAACCCACATTATATTGTTTTTTTTTATTATTTAATTTTTTTTGTTACGGCCTATTAATTAAACTTACCTTTAATTTCTATGATTGTTGTTCTTATAATGTATAGCTAGGGATAAGAAAAATTGTATACTCGATCTAAGGACAAGTAAAAGATTTAGCATTAGAAAGAGGAGATTTGAGTGCGTTTATTTTTAACAAACGCACTCTTATAGTAAGTCACCCTTGAGTTCACTCATAGATATATACCATGATATTTGATGAAATATTGTATAATTAGTAAAGTGACGGCGCATGATCCTTCGAGAATGATACATGCTAAATCTTGGTTAGAAAGAAAAAGGATCGGGAGGGTTTGATTTGACAAATGCGAGGGAAGGGAATAACCAACAAATAGAATAAAGGTTAATAAATATTTCAACAATATTTAAGCGTCGATCTGTTTTTTTTTTAGTTATTATAATTAATTCTTATTTTTCATTTTGTCGTCTTTTGGTCCATTAAAAAGAAAATAATTTTAAGGTTTGCAATTGATGATTTCCATTTGTAAATAAATTAACCGTTATTATAAAAAAAAAAAAATTATAATACGGTCTAGGCAGAAATGTTTAGTGGCGCCCTCAAACGGCCACCATTCGTTGCAATCTTGTAAAATTTAAGAGCATAACAAAATGTTTTGTTACAGACTGTACCAGGGTTTCAAGAGTAGTCCCCTAAGTGGTAATAAAAATATCCAGGTGGGCAATCTTGCTGTCTCTAGCTCTTAGTTAGTTGGTCAAGCTTATTGGAGAAAGTAGCTGGGAGGCATCTAGTATTGTTGCCAAGGGAAAAAGTACATCTTGTATACAAAAATGCATATAGAATGGATGTAGCAGTGCAGACCACTGGGCTGGCATCTCAATAGTATGTCTCAATAAAGTGCATTGAGTGTAGTCTACTACAGTCTATATGGGTTGAACATAACCTCTCAGGTTAATGTTAGAGCTTGGCAGTTGTGGAATAGATGGTGCTGCATTTCTTTCTCTCTGTGGCACAAATTTGTAAAAATAGTCAGTGTTAGTAGATGATTGACAGTATCAGAGAAAGTGTGAGGTAAGGCATAAAGGTTGAGCTTCACGGGAGTCTAAAAAATTCCCTTCTAATAACTATCTCATGATTTGGTTAAAAAACTGGCTGTTGAAAGATGATTGGCTGATTGATTTGGGTATAGTAGGTTATATGTTCCAAATAGTTACATTTGCATGCACTCATTGGGAATATTTGGTTGTATATGTTTTGAAAATGGTTTAAAAGTGATGAAAGCTACCCACACAAAGGGGAGGGAAGACATATCTGTGGGTGTAAAATCTAAGATGCATTCAAGTTCTGGAATTTTGATGGAATGAAGACCTAGTCCATTTCAAATTAGTAAGACTGAAACATCTTGCAGAAATAAAGATTGTTTTCATGTGCCATATCAGCATAGAACAGAGTGGAGATAGATGAAGTAAACAGTTCAGCAAATTTAATAATTGGGGAGAAATAAGCTATTTTTGTGATTACTTTAAGTATAATATGACAGGCACACTCTGTCTGGCCAAGCATAAGATGGTATTACATAATAAAATGGCCTGCCATCTATATAAATTTTAATCAAGTCAAATTATAAAATAAGTGAGAGATGTCTATGGATATGTCATATACTCGCACACACAAGAAAAGCCAATAATTAAGGCCTATAATGTGAAGTATCAGCATATTAGCTATATGCTTATAATTTATTTTTATTATTTTATGCTCATTTTTTTTATAAACGTAAAGATGTGTATGTGTAATTTGTATGTATAATTTTTTTTTTGTTTGTTAAATGCTTGTGTAAATAAAGGGAAATGGTAATAATTAAAAATCTAACATATAGGTAATTTTAAATCAAAAGTTGTACTAGATTAGATACCTTTCTCTACAAACCCATTGTTCCAAATTTAAGAAAAGCCTAAAGGCAAGTACATTTTAATAGATAAGTAATTTTGTTTTCTTCTTTTTTTTTTTAATTATCAAATATTTCAACTCAACAAAAGAGTTCGTTAAAATTTATGTTAATGCAGGTGGGGAAAAATATCTAATTTAATTAAAAATATATTTTAAATGGAATCTAATTATCGGAAAATAACTGATATAATCAAACTTTCTTTTTTTGTGTGTATGTTGAATCAGAGTAGATAATCAATTGAATTAAAAATAAATAAATTCTTGTGATTAATTAGTGAATTTCATAGGAATGGTTCACACATTGTATGAATCCACTAACAAAAGTCAAAATTAAGTAATTAAATGTGTTTCAGAGGGGTAACTAGATTGAGAGTCTAATGAGGAGGGCTAAATGCTGTTCACCAGTTTAGTGGAAATCAATTGGGCACATGCATTCAATCAGGCACAAGCAGTCACTAAGTCAATCAGTCATTAAGTCAATCATTCACTCACTTATGCTAACTTTTTGGAATAATCTGAACTTGCTTGTTTGAACTTAAAGAATTCCCAGTTCTAATTATTTTCTTAAATCATGCTGCTATAAGCTTCAAGATGGATTCCAACTAGACAATTCGTATTAGTGCGGTAGAGAACTGTGTTTGCAGGAAGGTGTTGTCTTTGAAAACCTAAAATAAAAGAATTAGTGAATTTCATAGGAATGGTTCACACATTGTATGAATCCACTAAAAAAAGTCAAAATTAAGTAATTAAATGTGTTTCAGAGGGGTAACTAGATTGAGATTCTAATGAGGAGGGCTAAATGCTGTTCACCAGTTTAGTGGAAATCAATTGGGCACATGCATTTAATCGGGCGCAAGCAGTCACTAAGTCAATCAGTCATTAAGTCAATCATTCACTCACTTATGCTAACTTTTTGGAATAATCTGAACTTGCTTGTTTGAACTTAAAGAATTCCCAGTTCTAATTATTTTCTTAAATCATGCTGCTATAAGCTTCAAGATGGATTCCAACTAGACAATTCGTATTAGTGCAGGAAGGTGTTGTCTTTGAAAACCTAAAATAAAAGAATTAGTGAATTTCATAGGAATGGTTCACACATTGTATGAATCCACTAACAAAAGTCAAAATTAAGTAATTAAATGTGTTTCAGAGGGGTAACTAGATTGAGATTCTAATGAGGAGGGCTAAATGCTGTTCACCAGTTTAGTGGAAATCAATTGGGCACATGCATTTAATCGGGCGCAAGCAGTCACTAAGTCAATCATTCACTCACTTATGCTAACTTTTTGGAATAATCTGAACTTGCTTGTTTGAACTTAAAGAATTCCCAGTTCTAATTATTTTCTTAAATCATGCTGCTATAAGCTTCAAGATGGATTCCAACTAGACAATTCGTATTAGTGCGGTAGAGAACTGTGTTTGCAGGAAGGTGTTGGTCTTTGAAAACCTAAAATAAAAGAATTAGTGAATTTCATAGGAATGGTTCACACATTGTATGAATCCACTAACAAAAGTCAAAATTAAGTAATTAAATGTGTTTCAGAGGGGTAACTAGATTGAGATTCTAATGAGGAGGGCTAAATGCTGTTCACCAGTTTAGTGGAAATCAATTGGGCACATGCATTCAATCGGGCACAAGCAGTCACTAAGTCAATCAGTCATTAAGTCAATCATTCACTCACTTATGCTAACTTTTTGGAATAATCTGAACTTGCTTGTTTGAACTTAAAGAATTCCCAGTTCTAATTATTTTCTTAAATCATGCTGCTATAAGCTTCAAGATGGATTCCAACTAGACAATTCATATTAGTGTGGTAGAGAACTGTGTTTGCAGGAAGGTGTTGGTCTTTGAAAACCTAAAATAAAAGAATTGTTACCAGTGCCGTAGAAAACAAGAAAACCAAAAAAGAAATTTATAATTAAATCTCAAGCACAAATGTACTCGGATCAGTGAAATGACCAAGGGGTAGAAACCACCAGTCAACGTGCCCACCCAGCTCTGCTCCTGCCATCAGCAAGATCTCCTGAATCCAGCCATCAAATGGTTGTGAGAGCCATGGAACCACACCAGAAAGGTCTGAATCCACTCATCAAATGATCGTGAGAGCTGCTGAACAATACCAGAAATGTCTCCTAAATCCAGCCACCAAATGTTAATGAAAGTAGCTGAATGATACTGTGTTAAAGAGAAGTCCCTGCCATCCTGATGAACAGATGGATAGACTACTCAGAGCCCAGAGAAGTAAAAAAAAAACTTTACATGGTACACACTATTTTATTAATTACATATATATATATATTATTGTGTGTTACATATCCTTCATTTATATCTCTTTGCAAAAAATATCGCACTTATTTAATGTAATAATTAGTATTTGTAAAACGTATTCGTGTGGAGTTTATGAACCTCAAACCACTTTCTCACTAATAGATTCTTTTCTTTTTTATGCTTTAATATTATATTTCTTAAGCAAAATAACTATAGTACTCTCATATATGTATTTTTTTATTATTATGCATTGGGGTTTGTTATTATTATATTTATCTTGGGAATTGGTGAAGGGATTCAATAAACATTTATTTAATATTTATAAAACTACTTTACTGCTTTGATAATCACATTTCTTTCTCTAACATAATAAGACACATAGATAATTGTGCGAGTTTTAGTTTCCCATTTCTTTACCTGAGATAAAGAGAATGATGAGCTAGCATATGGGATACTTCTTTATCGAGTTTTAAATCTTTGGTCATTGGGTGTTTATTTCTATTAGATTTCATTTGATTCATTTTATTTCATATTATTATTGGCCTTACATAACCTTTCAGGAGGGGGAATTAATATTTTCTTTCTGGGAGTGGTGCGAAGGACTTAAATTAAAGAAATCTTTCAAAGGTATGTAAGAATCAATACTTTTATAAACGTACCGATGACTGTATCAAACTGATCATAAAAAAGATTTGAAATTACTTCCTATCCTGGCATGCCACCATATTTGTTTCATGTTCGATATGTGTGCATGCTCACCTTATCAGAGTAGGGATGAACCGGTATAATAATGAGAGGTATATTTTGGAGGAATCCTCAGTTTGCTCTGTATTTTTTTTTCATTCCTGAAATTTCATGATAATAGAAATAAAGAAATCAGATTTGCCCTGATATAATTGTGTATGGGGTTTACTAGTACAGAGAAACCATGCAGAGTTGTTAAAATTGAATTGAAGCTTAAAATTGACAATACAATTATCAAAGATTTATTGAAATATGGGCAGTTGCTTTTTGATGATGTCATCATGTAAACTAAGCACAATATATAAAGTTGGATATGTGAGATTTGTATTATTGGGATTCTTTGCTAGGTTTTGTTTATGAAAGAATTGATATACATCATAAGATAAGTAAGGCAGTGAGTGGAAATCCTTGGAGAATGAATTCACTAAAAACAAATGAGGGTGATGTTCTTCCATTGAGGATATGAAATTTGTCAGTTTATCAGGTTAGTTAATAGATATAAAAAAGTACAAGGTACTGGCATGTTTGGGTATGGATCAAGATGCCAATAGGAACTGAGTTGGTGGCTTTTACAAAAATTTCAATGACCACTGGAGCATATTTCTTTTGGTCTCAAACTGAGTTCAAGACTTTTAAATAGGAGTGCAATTTGTTCTGTGGAGGAACTTTTCTTCATGAATTGCACAGACAATATTGATGAAAATAGATATGGTTCTATTTTCTTTTTTAAAAATCTTGCCAAGGAGATACTGGAGATCAGATACAGATCAGAAAATTTGTTTATTGAAGTCTGATTTTTGCTAGGAAACAAAAAGATGAAATATAATCCTTGTATGTGGTAGAGTCTTTGTAAAAGATAATTTGCTAAGTCACATACATATATAGTGATAAAATGACTGAGGTATGTAAAACAAATCTAGGGATTCCATGGGTTTCTGGGTGGCATGGGTCTGATATGGTAATTACCAAATACAAAGTTGATAGTGTGGAAGGAGGTATAACTCAGGTAACCCAGAGATCTGTGAATAGTCTAAAGACACTGTGATTATAACTAATGCTTATTATAACCAGCATTGGCCACTCCACCAGTCTCAAGTGCCAGAAGAACCCTGATAGTGGAGAATAGTCCAAAGCCCATCAAACATACTCTAAAGTCCATGTGTGATGTTCTGTGAGGCAATCTTTTTTATTCCCATGTACTCTTTAAGTATTTTACAGTCATTGTTGTATGACTCAATAATCCTAAGTGTGTGCCTAGGGCAGATTGACTGATGGTAATTCTCTTTAGCAGCTCATCAGCCAAGCCTAGCAGTTAGAAACATGGGACTTGGTTAATATTAAAGATAGAATGTTGATAAAAGAGATGTAGCATTACACTGGGTCAAATGGATGTCTTTGAGTTTAAATAACATGATCTAGTCTGAATATAGAAATTCAGGAGTACATGTGGGGAAACTTTTGACTGATTTGTGTAGTTGATTTGATGATGTGCACATTTATTAAGATCAAGTATAAGCATTTGGCAAAATACAAAGGCAAGAAGTTAAGAGGTGATTAAGTGATGAAGCTCAGGGGAGTAAAAATGTGTCTGAGGGAGACATCAGTTGTTATAGAATGACATTGAGTTGGATGGGAGGTAAGCTTCAGCACTTGTAAGAGGCAGAATAAGCTGATGAAGCCACTTTGAGATGAAGACCTGATAGAACATGTTGACGTTCCCTAGGAAGATGACAAGACAGGATATGAGAGTAATGAGTTGATAGTAAGTACTATGCTTATAATTATGATAGGCCTGACAGATATATAAATATTATGTTAAGGGTGATAATGTGGTTGTGAAACTTGGCAATAAGCAGATTGGCATCAATGTAAAAAAATTTTGATTCATTAGAAAGGGGCAGGTTCACATTATTACTAATCTTGTGCCTACCAATGGCTATGATGATTGTCTGGAACAGGCACAAAAGCATTGTTTTCTCAGAAAGGATATAGTCAATCTGGGAGTCACTATATATTTTAATCTCTAGAAGGCAGAAGATGTGCAGCTTAATAATTTGAATCCACTTATTCATTCAGTAGTTTTTGATATCTGAGTTTAATCCATCAACATTGAATGATCCTATTTTTAGCTGTGTATTAAATTATATAGAAAAAAATGATAGCTAGTAGAGTTAGAGTATTAGAAGTTTAACAAAGGTCGAAGCTTTGCCTTGTGGTCTATGACTGTTGGTTAAGGTTTATTTCAGTCAGCAGGAAATGTTGGGTATATTTGTATGATACTTTGTCCAGATGACATGTCAGAGTTTGAATTTAGTTCTTTAAGCAGGGTACTGGTTGATGAGTGTGTGAGTGGATTCAGGGTCGGAGGATTCTATGGTTCTTAGTTATCTAGAGATGCCTGGCTTGGACTGGACTTATGCTTGAGTGTTTTGTCTTTTTGATTTCTTGGTTTTCCTAAAGCCACTCTGGATTACTTTAATAGGACCATCTGGCTTCAATGGACGGAAGGTACGCTGTCAGAATGTCCATAATGTCAGTAGTTGGCTTGTTTACTAAGGGAGGAATATCTTAAAAACTGTGTTGCTTTAATCTTTGGGAGTGGTTGCTTGAGTTTTTATGGATACTTCAAGTGGATCAGTTTCTGTATAGAGTTTATCTAATTGTGTGCATATGGTAAATATTGGTTGCTTGCCCTAGCACGTTTGGAGGAGGTATAGTCACCTTGATCTGTCAAAAAAAATCTGTCAGCTGCAGAGCATCATTTGCAGGGGTTGTGAAAGCTGTAACTAGCTGGTTATCATTACCTATTTGCAGATGGGATACTAATGTTAATGGCAGCCTGATCTAGATTGTTGATGTATTGAGATGTGTGCTACCTACTTGATCACACTGTAGAGTGGTGATTAGATATCCATGCTGGTCACTGAAGTAATACGGTGGCTTTATGCACCTTATAAAAAGGCAAAGTGTGGCCTCTTGATCAGTAATCTGGGTAAATATGGTGGTTGGTTCAATGCCTTTATTTAGCTTGACCTTGACTGAGAATGAAATAGGGTAGATCTTTTACATAATAAGTCAGCTACAATAAGGTCACTTTCCCAAAAAGCTACATTAAAAAGTACAACTCAAATATGTATTCTTGTTATTAAATTTCTGGTTTTCAAATCAAAGTAAAATTTCCAAGTGTTTTGACTACTATAAATTGGCTCTTTTGTCTTGAGTTGTAGAATTCAATGGCAGATACCTTGGGTTAGGATGGGCAGCTATGTGAAATACAGAATCTCATAAGTTGTGTAGGGTGAGGGCTTTGTATAGTAATGCAATTAGAAATTAGTAGAGAACAATGAATGTCAGTCACAGATAGAACTACCAGCAGAGAAATTATGCAATGTACATTAATTAAATTGTTATTATGATTAAAAACTATATGGTTCTTGTTAAAAAGTATAGTTAATATTTAGTGATGACATATATAGCCTCTGTTTTTTTCTCATATTTGTAATCTATATTAATTTTTTTATATAATATTATATGTATTATTTAATTTATATGCAATCTATAATTGGTCTATAGCAGGAGTGGCCAATTGTTTTGGCTTGGGCGCCACTTTGTGGAAGCAGAGATTAGCAGAGAGCCACATCCAGGTCCACTTTGTGAAAGCAGAGGTTAGCAAACAGCCACGTCAGAAGCCACTTTGTGGAAGTGGAGGGCTGCACCTTTTTTTATGACGCAATAAAGATACTGCTTTATTCCCTGTATTACCAAAGAAATATTTGTTTTTCCGTTCATTAAACACACAACATTCATTACTGATTTTGTTTTTTCGAAGTGACGTGGCCATCCTACTGGAAAATACAACAGGAATCTTCTGTCACACATGAGAAGGAAATCTTGGTACAAGGCAGATTTTTCAGACTGTCTTGGCACGCCACAAAAATACTCTTAGTGGGCCACATGTGGTCCCTAGGTCACTATTTTACCACTCCTGGTCTATAGTAATGTGGAATTGTATATTAACTAACTAAATAAATAAAATTATTATTATTCATAAAATGCATAAAATGGATATTTCTATTAAACTTATTTATTGGTTCTAATCCTTTATTTTAATAATAAACTTTATTTGCCTTAAAAAGTTATGAGTTTTACATAGTTTGCATACTATAGTTGCATGGACAATTCATAGTCATATAGGTTTATATATGTTAAAGTTAAATTTTATTAATTAACACAAGATTACAGAATTTTGGATGTTCAGGCTCGCTGTATTTATCTTTGCAAACCAGATTTATAGTTTTGCATGTGGTAGAGTAGCCTAGGTAACATAGCTCAATACTGGTAGGTATGTTTTATTGCAATTTCTATTGTTATTCTCATAATCATACTTATATGTGAATGAGATCTTGAATATGATTGTGATTCCTGAAGTTGGACAATCCAAAGTCTATAGTTGCAATAACTATTGTTAAAATAAATGAACAAAAGCAATCCCTGATTGTTTGATGTGTAGAAAAGTCAAAATTTGTGTGTTGGTTTTACTATATGACTCAGCTGGTGACTGCTGAATGTGATGTGGTGATGACTGGTCATCTTGTATGTGGACATATTACTATATTTAACAGGCAACTGGTACATAGTGGATTGCTAGGAACAATCAAGGTAGTTACATATGTTGATAGTTTCATGAGGTGGTGAAATGAAGTGGGTCCAAAGGGGTGTGGTTGATTCTGTCTTGCAAAAATGTTGCTGGTTGATGGCAGCTTTAAGTTGGACACCTGCTTTATGAGTGATCAGGTGGCCAAAAATGTCTGCAAGTGACATCTTTGTGTCTTAACTTTTAATTGCTGTAGCTCATTGGTAAATATAAAGCAGTTCCTTTTAGAGTTGTTACTGAGGATAGAGATGCAATGGGTGTACCAGAAGGCAAACAGGATTTAGGTGGTTGTACATGCTATGGGAAGATGTGGCTTTTGATAGAATCACAGCAATTTGTTGGAGATACTAGGCCATCTGTAGGTATCTAACATTACCTATCAGATAGGATTGAGGGCTTGGAAATTGTTAAAAAGATATTGCTAGGTTTTTTCTGCTGCATAGCATAGTGGGACAAATAGATCAGTACTTTGGTGTAAGTGATGGTAGTGCATATAAAGGTTAATTTGTTAAAAAAATTTTGGTTCCAGTGGTCATTTTTTGAAATAGCACAGACAACAGTTATTGTTACCTATCATGGGAAAAAATGTCAGTGAGAAACAATGTTTAATAAAGTATGCTGTATATTCACCAATAGGTATACTTTGTGTTGATTGAGAATACCTGATTGGATGCATTTAGAAGTAGTGGATAAGGCTTGATATCAGTAAGAAATATTGCAGTAAATGTTGAAATGCTGGAAAGTTTGGCAATTGATGTAATTAGGTTAATGATTTTCTGAGTACAAAATACTTGAATATTGTGAAGACTTAGTACAATATGAATTGGTGGGCAGCTAAGTTGTTTGGGTGGAATGAATACCTTCTTCCTACACCACAGTAGCTTACAGAGGAATTTGATGGTGGTGATAAATGACTAAATACTATAATGGAGATATCTTGCACACATATAATCAGTGCTCCACTTATATTAAGATAGCAAATCTTCAAACTTTAGGAAAGGCTGCAATCTTCTCCACCTTTCAGCCATCTATATTATTGAAAATCTGATGAAATGGTCAAAGCCCTTCTTGTCATACTCACATTGATTTTAAATCACTCTGACCCCTCATATATATGACATTAATATATATATATATATTTAAATACAAAACAGGGATGATCAGGGTGCAGACTGAATCTGTAATATTTGAGTATAAGTATTATGTTTATACTAAATGTTAATAGGAATTAGAGGTAATTTGAACACACTTTTGAGCTCCCTTCCACTATCCATTCAATCTTATGTATACTGAACTTTAATAGGAATTAGAGAAAAATCGAACACACTTTTAAGCTCCCTTCCACTATCCATTCAATCTTATGTAACTGATATACATGACCCCACATATGTGAAAATTTTCAATAAGGATGGCTGAAGAGTAGGAAAGTGGGGGAGATTGGAGCTTGTCCATTAAAATTTGAAGATTTGCTCTCTTAATGTAAGCTCAGCCCTAATTTAAAGACAAAAAAGGGATGATCAGGATGCAGACTGAATCTGTAATATTTGAGTATAAGTATTATGTTTATACTAAACATTAATAGGAATTAGAGGTAATTTGAAAAAAACTTTTGAGCTCCCTTCCACTATCCATTCAATCTTATGTAACTGATATACATGAGCCCATATATGTGAAAATTTTCAATAAGAATGGCTGAAGAGTATGGGGGAGATTGGAGCTTGTCCATTAAAATTTGAGTAAGCTCAGCGCTAATTATATATACATGAGTGAGATGATGGTCCAACTGATTAGTGCTGTGTCAACAAAAAATACATATAATAGAGAAATGGTATACAATTTTAGTAATTGCAAAATTAAATAGCTGTATTTTAAAATTGAGAGATAAACCTTGGAAAAAGAGTTGGTAATGAGTTGTAGCATCATGTAGCTTTTTCTGTATTCCATGTTTTAGAACAAGTTGACCCATATTTAATGAAAAGCCCAAGAAAATAACTGGCTTACCCTAGAATACTTGAGAGCAAGGTTTTTTGTACATAGAAACCATGCAATGGTTTTGTTTAAATTGAAATTAAACTTATATGTGAATGTGTAGATACTAAATATCTTTTGGAGTATGACTAATTGCATATGAGAGGCTAAGAATATGGTAATATCATTCATATATGATATGGTATACATTGAAGGTTCTGTTGGGGGTGTGCAAGTTGGATGATGATGATTGCTTTGGCTGTATTTGTTTTTAAAATGGGTTAATGTAGAGTATGAATCACAGCAAGCTAAGAAGTGACCCTCGTTAGATGGACTGGGTGGGTATAAAGAATGGAGAGTTTCTGCTGTTGAAGGTGATGTGTATTTCTCAACTGAGCAGATTAGTGGTACTGGCAAACTTATCAACTAGAATATTAATGGAGATGGAGTCGAAAGCTGCTTGAATGAGCAGATTAGTAATACTGGCAAACATATCAACTATAATATTAATGGAGATGGAATCAAAAACTGCTTGAATGTCAAAATGGACTACAATGAAAGCATATTTTTATGCTCTTGAATGAAGCTCAAGACTGCTTTAAAAATAAATGTGGCTTGTACAGTTGATGAAAACTTCCTGGAAAATTAGATGTTTGATATTAAAAAGAGTATGTATAGAAAAGTATGTGTGATACTAGCTGCTCTTCAATTACATTATCTAGTATTTTGATGCTGTGCCAACCGGATTTGTATGTTCACGTAACAAGATCTAGCATCTAGGCAAAAGTACCTCGAATCCAATCGTGAGCAAGATATACAGGTCAGGGACACTCAAAAACTCTGCCTATTTGCCTATTTCCCAGATCTATAACATTATGAGCAACAATCCCGATGACATCGACTTAATTTACTTCTCACCACCGGCATCGGTCATTGGAGACACAAAAAGACTCAGGCTAAACTTATATGATAGACTAACTTAATAACTGGCTATATTTGATGAGCAATGAAGGCTCATGACCTAGCATATTAATTATGTATTGAGCGGAGATCATCTAGTCATATTGAGCATAAGTAAAAACTTAATATATTATCTTAACTAAAAGAAAGCAATGGTTCGAGTTGATATATATATTTAAGATTTATTAATAACAAAATTATGTCAGGTTATTTAGCCGACATTAGCCTCATGAGTATTATATATGTGTTTGATTCATATTTAATGATAACATAAGATTTGCGGCTATGCCAATAATATATATGTGTGATTTAATGAACTAGCGCTATTGGAATACATTACTAGAATACTATTACACCCCCAGAGACGAAAATAACATTTACTTAATTTAAAACACAATAATTTTATAAGCAGATATTACGTTTGGTTACATTCAATATTATTATTAATTGGAATTATAGATAATTAATGCGCGGGTGGGTAATGAATAATTATATCAACGATACTAAATCTATCGCATTAATACTTATATTAAACTAATGGAAATATATCAGTTTAAAGAAATCATCTAATTACAGCTTATGACTATTTCTGGGCGACTTATAAGACACTGAAAGGCAGTGCGTGCATGGCGGCTGATTGGGTTGGTCCAATTATGGATCCTGGAGTGTTCTTCATAAATTTTAAGAATGAAGAGGCAGGGTCGGTATTGAGACGAATGATGGTCGGCTATGTCATTATCGGGCTGGATTTTCCAGAGCGATCCCCGTATAAAGCATGCACATAAGAGGTGTTTTTTATCATTTCGGATGAGCATGCATTAAATAAGAGAGAGTCTTTTTACGCTTTATCAAAGAAATGGCGTGCTGAAGCACTTTGAGCCTTATTTGCATATTCACCTAATTCAGTTCGTATATTTGCATATCAGTATATAGTTGGAGATTATAAGAAATTTTGGTCCTTGATAATGAAGGGTAAGCCTTTGAAAACGTTCGGAGAAATAATAATTTGTTGATATTTATCTCTAGATATTGTTCTTATATCATATTTTGTTTTCTGAGTTATAATTTGTAAATAATGTGTGTATGGTTTATACTAACATATTTAAATTTGACATTAGTATCTTTAACACACATTTGTTTTGTTTTATATATATATATTACATTTACTTCATTATGGAACTGATAATACAGTATAGAATGATTTTGAAGTCAACGCTGGATATTTGCAGATATAAACAAAGGCTGAATATCCTGGTGAAATGTAGAAATTTCAAAGTGTTTCCGAACTTTTGTCATGTAAAGCTTAATCAGTCTATACATAATATTAATGTGATAAGTAGACAAGTTCAAGTGCTTATTTTAAATGGAGTTACAGCTGAATGTACGAAAGAACTAGTTGGAGCATATAACCATTTGAATATTGTTAGCCGGAACAGGGCACCTGTCATTGATATTGCTGAAAAGTGCAACCATCTTAAAGCTCGATTAGAATTAAAATTTAATAAAAAGTTCCAATTTTTGGCATGTAAACAAGGCATTAGACTGCAGCTATTATGTCAAGAGAATTTTGTAAATCTTTCAACTTCACAGATCCCAGATGGAATCAAAACAGTTTTAAATAAAAAACCTAGATTTATCGGAGAAGGATGGAAGTAGCCCAAAATAGAGCTGGTTGCTGAAGCTGAAGCTGGACTACATAAGAATCCTCATAAAGATGCTTATATAGCCAAAATTGCAAGAGGTTTGTGATTTAAAACTACACAGCCACAAAAAGATCAGTGGAGAGACAGGATTATTACAGTGCAAAGATATATGCACCAACAAAATATCACAGTGATGAAAGAAGACAAAGGCAATAGATTTGTTGTTATGGACACAGCGGATTATAGATATAAAATTCAACAAGAGATTGACAAGTTGAAATTCCAAAAATACCCGAGATTAACTTCAAACTAAACAAAGATAAATTTGTAACTTTTGTACTTAGGCCACATACATTCAAAGCATTCACTAAGGTGGAATATTTGCAAATGTATCCTTTGGCCACTACTCCCTCAAGAATATTTGCAAATGCCAAAATCCATAAAGAAGGTGTACCTTTAAGATTAATGATCGACTTTGGTGGAGTACACTACTAAAAAGCACCAGGATCATAAATAAATGGATCATCCAAACAACTGCATATGGAGGGTACGCTATTAAATCATCATTTGATTTTGTTGATAAATTAAAAAAATGTACATCCAGATCAACATACAGGAATGACTGCACTCGATGTAGCAGAGCTTTATGGATCTATTGATAGGCCTAAATCGATTATTGTAGTTAGAGAAGCACTCATCAATTATGGAAGGGACCTGGAACATGTTAAATTTGTTGTAGCTTTGCGAGAATGGATGAACCATAATATTTATGCGGTTTTCAATAATGAATGGTTTCATATGCTCAACGGGTGGCCGAAGGGTCTCCCAATGAGTGGGATTATCGCCAGTCTTATGATGAATGCCTACAAATGGATCATTTTGCCTAGATACATGAACAATGGATTAGTGATATACCCAGATATGTGGATGATATTTTTATTGCCATTCCGGAGGAAATAATGGAAAATATTAAAACTGACCTCACTACAGCATCAGGCCTTACTATAAATGTTAGTCATGCAGAAGCACCAAACAAAATCAAATATTTGGACCTACAAGTAATGATGGAAGCAGACTGTTTTTATTACAAATGAACATTAAGCCCATTCATATTAGAGGCCTTATACATCATTCATCAAATACACCTGACATTCATAAATTTGCTGGCCTGAAATCATTTCTACATAGAAATGACTGTTTGTGTAGTTTTGAAAATGACAAGAAAAACAACATTGAAATTTACAGAAATGAACTTATTAAGGCCCAATATAATCCTCGGATTATTGATAAGATAATCGAGAAATTCAAAGGAAGGCATAATCAAATTGTTAAGCAAGATAAACCTCGGATTTTGTTTCCAAATATCCGAAATATTTGCAATAAAATGCGTGCAATCTTTCGTTCGCAGTTTTGTGTATGTTTTAGGTTGCTCCCTACCTTGAATAGGTGTTTAACTAACACTAAAGATTTCATTCCTTCGATTCAAGCACAGCAGGCAGTCTACAAAATTGCATGTAGAAAAAACAACTGTCAGGCCACATATTACGGAGAAACGAAAGCATCCGTTCATGTTATATTGTCCCAACAGGTATTATATTCATATAACAGCTTCAGCTGATTCATCCCAACCATCAATATTTGTACAACATGCAATTGCTGTGGGTCATGCGTGCAGGCCAGATGAACCTAAAGTATTATGTAGGGAGCGAAGTTATTTGAGAAGAAAAATTAAAGAGGTTTTTTTTTTTCATTTCGGATGAGCATGCATTAAATAAGAGGGAGTCTTTTTACACTTTATCAAAGAAATGGCATGCTGAGGCACTTTGAGTCTTATTTGCATATTCACCTAATTCAGTTCGTATATTTGCATATCAGAATATAGTTGGAGATTATAAAAAATTTTGTAGTCTTTCAAAAATGTTCGGAGAAATAATAATTTGTTGATATTTATCTCTAGATATTGGTCTTATATCATATTTTGTTTTCTGAGTTATAATTTGTAATTAATGTGTGTATGGTTTATTCTAACAGATTTAAATTTTACATTAGTATCTTTAACACACATTTGTTTTATTTTATAGCTTCTTAATCTTTAATTAAATGGAGTTATAGCCAATTTAAAGATTTACTAGAACTTGAACATTAATTATATGTAGTATAATTTCCATCTACTATCAAACAAACTGATTTTTAAATAGTCTAAGTCCAATATGGATTATTAAATAGCTCATGCAAAATATTGATTCTTAAATAAATTACTCAAATATTAATCTTAAATAACTCACGCAAAACCTACATTTTAAATAGCTTGCGTAAAATATACTTTTTAAATAACTGGCAAAATAGATATTTTAAATAACTGACACAAATATACATCTTAAATAACATGAGCAAAATCTGTGCTTTAAATAACATATGCAAAATATACATTTTAAATAACTTATTTTGGGCATTATAAGTAACTGATTCACTATAGCATAAATAATAGTTTTATTTCAGAAGGGAGTTTTGACTATATTCTTTATATTACAATAATCTGACATAATGGAAAAGTAATTACTCACCCCCGCCCCCAGATAATTTATTAAACACACAAAACTCCATTCTGATGAACATAGCATAAATTAATAAACATGAACTTAAAACTAAAGATAGATGGCATAAGAATAAATTGCATAAAATGATCAATAAACTTGCAATTTAGAAATGAAACTTTGTTTGAAATGGTTTTATAGAAACTAAATATTTATGATTATTTAAATTATTTATGATCAAGCAAAAATTTTGAGAGTGCTCTAAGCTTTAAATAAATTTAATATAAAGAGTTTAGTGTAACATTTAAATGATATTATGAATTACAAGATTGATTAGTTAGCTAGCTTTTCATTTAGAATAAGATTAGTTATGAAATTATGTATTCTGCAGGATGATTTACCAGTAAAGTCTTTTAAGGCATCTTTCTTGTGCATCTTCTCTCTGTTACATTGGCGATGGCTTTCTAGATTTGAGTCTGGATGCAGCTGGAAAATTGACTTCTGTTGCAGCTTTCCTCCATCACTTCACTCAAGGAACTCTCTGGCATTTCAGGTGTAGCTTCTTTCTCCATCATGGGCTGGTAACCTCATAGGCAGCTTGTCTGGGACAAGCAGATGGCTGTCTCTTGTCTCTAGCCAACAGTCATCATTTGGACAGCTTGGGAAATGGCTTTCTAGGATTCATCTTGCCAATTTAATGCAGGAATGGCTTTTAATGATTTTTCAGCACTGGTCTTTCAGAAATATTTTCGGCAGCAATAACCAAAAAAAATGGATGATATTGATGGCTACTACAGACCTTTTTTATATTATATTTTTGACAGTAGGTCCCTCCTCTTTTTCTCTTGCCACATCACCTGATTACTGGTTTGAACTAGCCTTGAACTAAATTTCCACTTAGTAAATTATTTGGTATAGTCAAATCTGCACTTAAAAGCTCCATTATTCCAATTTGCATCATAGTTACCTCCAGAATCAAAGATGATATTCCCAAGAGAGTTGTAATAGCACTTAGTATGGATTTATACCCAACTGATTTTTATAATTGGTCTTAGTTATAATTTTAAATGGGTCAAGTTTTAGCCAGAGTTATTTTTAGATGAAATGTTAAAACTCATAAACAACTTACTGCTTGTGTAATTTTAAACAAAGAAAACTGAAAATTATTTAAAATGAATATTGAAACTTAAATAAATAATTTTATAAATTTAAACCTATTATTCTGTTATATATATAAATTTTAACTACACACCATTATGTTTACTTCAGTTTTAACAAACGTAAATGAATATGCACGTATAATTAAATCTGTATTTTCATATAATTAATATGATGATTATACATGCACATACTTGCAACACTCAAAGTTTTAAATTAAAAAAATACACGCAATCTGAGTGCAACGAAATACACTATTATAGAATATAATAGGTGAAACAGATCTAACTGTTTCACCAGAAACACCTGAGCAGTATATAAAATGGCCTGATTTTAAATCACCAATAGAAAGAATAGCTACTATTGAGAGAACTGTATTAACATATTACCCATCATTGTGAAACTTAAAATGCTGTTGTAGTAAGTCTACCAAGTCCACCACCTTTCTGATCCTTGTGGGTCATTTTCCCCATTAATGTACCATCTAAGTGCTGTCCTGAAGTGATAGAAAAGCCTAAAAAAGGAATTCTTGAATGCTAAATAGAAGCTTGCTGTTACGAAGAACTCACTTGGATCCTCAATTGCGATGCCTGAGCCGTACTTTGAAAAGACTCTTATTAAATTTGTGCAAGAAATTCTATGCTACTATTTAAATCTAGCCTAACTAATCTCAAATCCTGCTATCAAGATTTCTCCTAATGTATTGTTCAATTTTATTTCTTTTTAATTAATATGTAAAATGTAATTTGCTCTTAAATGATTTCTATATATTTAATTTTCTCTCATATGCTCTAACTTTCTTTAACTTTGGTGCAGTCATTTATTTATATGTATTTATTATTTAATTTTATGTCTATTTTAGTTATTAATATGCCAATCTCAAGCAATCTGATGTGTTGAATTTTGTAAAATCTTTTTTTCCTTCTTTTAAATAAACCTTCATGAATTAAGGTTATTAACATCTCCTTAAAACATAATGCACTAGTAATTAATACACTTGCCAGATTATTTTTACAAGTCAACATTTTGTTTTAGTATAAAAATTTGTTATTTGCAACTCTAGATTCTACCCAAGTGAATCCAGAACTTAGGCTAATTAATGCTCTGAAATCTTAAAACGTCATTTATTCAATTCTGAAAGGGTGATATATTATTTGTTTTCTATATAACTGCTAGTTTTTATTTTATTTTTCCATACTCTTAAAATATATGCTTAAATATTCTCAGTTGTAAAATCCGCAAAGGTGAGATTGAATCATTTTTAAAGAGGAGAAAATGAACGGGGTAAATTTTAATGTATATTTTACTAATTTAGTTATTAAGTAAAATCTTGTATCGTATATATATATATATATATATATATTACAGCAGCATTACACATTATCTCTATCCCTTTCCTTGTTTAGTATTTGCCTAAATGCTGTGAATATATTATTCAAGGTTTCTGCCTGGAATATCAGCTTACAGCACAATGTGCAGATGGAAAAGTTAATTATGGCTGAAAGCCCAATCTCAGAGAATATGCCCTTTTCAATTGCTGTCATGAGGTTCATTTGGATGTGATTTCTTATCATGTTTTGCTGAAAATGAATTCTTAAATTGTTCAAAGTTGTGCATTCGAAGAGGAAATTATTGATAGTCTCTTCCTGTCTTTGGCAGTGTGCAGTTAGGGTCAATATCCTGTCCCCTTTTATAGTGCAGGAAGGCAAGCAGGCTAGATTTCAACAGGAAGTCTATGATTTTTGGTAGAAACTTCCAGAACCTGGTCATCCTTGTCATTCGAGGGATGTTAATTGAAAGGCAGTTGGAGATCCTCTGTTTTTGATGGTCAAGAAGATCGAACACTTCCCAATATGCAAGTTTTCTTTGAAATAAGGTTGGTGTTGGTTGGATCTTATCAAAGATAAAGTTGACTGCTGTTGAAGTAACAAGGCACGTCCTATGGGGGACGGCCGATTAGTAGGTTGAATGTCCTTTTCTGGAAGTGAGCATTGAGCACGTTCATTTTCCTTGAAGATGTTGTAGAGTACATTATGGTTACATTGTAAGTTGAATATAGTTAGTGAATGTAATGAGAGACCATTTAAAGTTTTGGGCTTTTGCAGGATTCTCAAGCTAATCACCTGTGATCAGCTTGCCCAGCATAATTTTCTGCAGTCAATTTCTACTTTGTTGAACTATATCGTGATGGGTATGAACCCTGCCAAATACTATATTATTTTTGGAAGAATGAGAGCATTTAAAAAAGCTACTTTACCAAATAGGGAAAGGTATATTTTAAACAAAGATACAATTGTGGTTTCAATTTTATCTAGTAATTAGTCCTGTATCTCTTTACGCATCACCGTGGGGGATTTTGATAGGATATTACGCATCACCGTGGGGGATTTTGATAGGTGAAATCCCAGAAATTTTTTTGGTGCTGCTTCAAATCCACTAGGGATCTTCTGGCCAGTAAGAATTGACCAAATAGCTGATTTTTTCATGTTGACAAGACCAGATAATGTGGCATGATGATCAAGGAATTGTTCAAGTCTACCCAGTTCATCATGGGTTGAAAGAAACACAACTACATTATCCATATAGGAGATGTGAGTGATGTTCTCATTAAGTAGTGGAACAGCGATACCAGAGAATGTGGCTTCGATGTTCAACAGCATTGGATTGATATAGGCAGCAAAAGAAGTGCACTGAAGGGAGAACTTTGGGGAATGGAGATGGAGGGCATAAAACTCGGGGCAATGTGCTCATCTAGGGATAAGAACACTTCTCAATTGTAAAAAAGGTTTTCAATCATTTGAATGTATACGGGTGGTACATTGAGCTGCTCCAGAACACTGAGAAGAACATCAATTCTCACAGAGTCAAATGCCCCGGCTATATCAAGTTGGATCACAACGGGCCAGGATTTTCTTTGTCTCCACACATGATCAACTAGAAGTCTGAACTGGCTGACAGCGTTGGATGTTGAAGGGCCTTTTTTTGCAAATTGATAGCGCGAAAGTTCTTTGATTATATTATATAGAATCTTGTCTTTAATGATGCTCTCAATGATCTTTGTCAATAGGGGAATTAAGATAGGATGCAGGTTATTAAGATCTGTTTGTGAATCATGCTTCTTTAAAAAGGGTACTGTGGAGATGGGACATAGGTTTATTAGGTGATGACTTCCAGTGGTGATGAGGTCTATCATTCCACAGATTACTGGGATAGTAAAAGCTCTTAGATGTAAGAGTAGAAATCTGAGAATTCTGTGCAATCCAGAATGGATGCTTTCTGGGAGTGATTATAGTTTGTTAAGAATATCACTATCTGTGATATTATGCTCCATAGGGTTGGTAGTAACAAAAACTCTACAGATATTAGTGACGCCAATAGGTTGTAATTTTCTTTTGTAAAAGTCTCTTATTCTGAAAAGCATGGAGAGGCCAATATATTGGTTATTGTGTATCTTGATAGATGAAATGCCTTGTTACATTTGTTAGACACTAGGGCCCATCTGATGTAACCTCGAGTCCAGCAGTGCTGAATGCTAAATAACTACGCACTCATTTAATTGATAGGTATTCTGCCAAGGACTGTTGGGTAGCTTTGTATTGTAGTTTAAGATAATTTCTTGGATATTTTGTCTTTGTATGGGCAATTGCTTAAGTGTGTTGGCTATCTTGTCCAAGTCATTTAGTAATTTAGGGCAGTGGTCTTCAACCTTTTAACATCTGCGGACTGGTAAAAATAAGAATAAGGTTCCACGGACTAGCAAAAATAAGGATAATATTTCGCAGACCGGCAGAAGTCTATAGATAAATTTTCTTAAAGATAAGCATAATTGTTATAACTCATCAAAACAACAATGTTAAATATATAAGATAAAGTTTTATATATATATATATGGAGTTTATATAATAAAAAACTTTTTTTTTCATTATTTTAGAAAAGTAATAAAAAAATTAATTCTACCCCCCCCCCCCCATAAACATCTGTGATAACTAGAAAAACAAATTAATTTATGAATGATTGATTAGATTTTGTTTTCGTTCTGTTTTCTTTTTTTTTTAATTGGGTAAAAATGAGATAAATAAAAATTGGCTATATTAATTAAAAAGTTTAAACTCTTATTATTACAAACTTCTTACTGCCCGTCTAGCATGCGGACCTGCAGAAAAGTTCCACGGCCCGGCGCCGGGCCTGGACCAAGGTTTGAAAAACACTGATTTAAGGGGACCTTTCTTTCATTGAGTGCATTTATGAATATGTGATTGTAAAATATTTATAAAATTATTCCATTATCTCTGAGATGAGTTGTATAGTGGCAGATCCCTTTGTGAGGATCCTCATTGTTCGTGGAATGTTGCCATATGGGTGTGTATTATCCACGATTCTGATAAGAACCTCTAGTGCCATGTGCTCCATAAAGACCACAGGCCACAGGTGAGCTTCAATGAATAGAGCAAGTGAAGGAGAGAAGTATAAGAGATCAATGAGAGACTTGAACCATGACAAGTAGAATGAAAAGGCATACAAATCAAAAAGATGTCTTCCATTTGTAAAGGTGTTGCTAAGTGATTTGAAGTGACTCCTTTCAAAAGAATCATGTTTGATTAAAGTCACCCAACATCAACGTGGAGAAAGGGTTAGTTCTTAAAACCGCATTGATAGCATAGATGATTCTATAGATTACATCTAATACTTTGATCATGTAAACATTTATTATGTTAAGTGTCCATCCATTTACCTGTATAATGGCTATGAGGCAGTTAGAGTCCATGTGAATTATTTTGAAAAAGGTTATTTTAGATTTTTTATTAAAAATAATTGCTACTCCACCAGATGCAGAGGAGGAAAAGGAATAATGGAAGTATCCAAATTTTTGAATTCTCTGTATGATGTTTTGGTCAGATAGTGTATGAAGTTTTGTTTCGTTGAGGCAAAGAACATCAGGTGTATTATGCTTAAGCCAGAATGATAATGCTTGAATTCTGCCAAGAGAGTTAGTGCCTCTGACATTAATCGATGTTATATTGAGGGTCATCACTGATAGTAAAATTGCTCTCTCATGTAAGAGTTTTCCTGATTAGAATGTGGTCCGGTTTCTAAGACTATAGTATTCTGTTCCAACATCAAATTGGTGAAGTGATGATGAGTTTCAGATTGTAACATCAAATTGGTGGAGTGATGATGAGGTTCAGATTGTATCAGGTTTTTAGATATGTTGAGGTCTGGTGGAATAGTTTCAGGAACAGACCTCAATGATGGAGATAAGTCTATGAGTAAGTAAGTATTCATTATAATTTTCATGTTGACTTGAGACCACTATTTTGAGACAAAGGGTCAACCAGTTGTATGTTTCTATCCTGGTCCAGTTTTTGGTTCATTTGCGAGGTTATAAAAACTTTTGTTTTTTGGAGAATGGTCTCTTCATTTTTTCCCACAGGGTCTATTTGTTGAGGAAGCATTGGTCTTTATTGCATCTCGGAAGATTGTCTAATTCATTGTTATTGCTACTTTCTTGTGATTGTTCAGAGCTATTGTTTTTTTTATGTTTTCTTTTACGTGGTATTCTGATGTTGGCCATTGCAGTGTCACTTCATTCAGCATCAGTGTCCATGTCTGTTTGGCTGATTGTTGCTGTATCTGATGTTGATAAGCAATCGTCATTGGTATGTAGTTGTTCAGGAGTGAGTTGAAGTTGTTTCGTTTCCAAGAAAGTTTTATCATTAGGTGTTTTTAATGGTGATGTAGTGTGATCCATGATATTGCTAGTTATATATTGTTGCTTGAGACTTTGAAAGGTATTTGTTAGATGTTGATTTTTTTGATCATTATTGTCACATTTGTGGAATCTGTACTGAATTTCTCCACAGATTATGCACTTTCTCTCATGACAATCTTTTTTTAGATGGCTTCTCTGCATGCAGAAGAAGCATTGGGGTGGAAGACCACGAAAGATGATGTTGAGTGAGGATTCGCAATGTTAGAGATGGCACTGATAGAGGTGCAATTCCTTTTTTAAGAACTGCAATTCCTTTTTTAAGAACTGCAATTCCTTTTTTAAGAACTGAAATTGTGCAGTATTGATGTATACTGTGAAATCAGAATTGTCTTCTAGTAGGTATTGAAATTTGATAATTGTGCCATAGTCTTCGAAGTGGTGCTGAAGGTCTGCCGTTTCAAATTTCACGGTACATTTTGAATTCGTCCTATTAAAATAACTGGGCGGTTGAGATCAATGTAGACAAGAAATTTATTGTTTAGGAGTTTATGACTATTTCTAAAAGCAGCTTTAACTTGTTGGTTTGTGAACTGGATGATATGATATCTTTCATTTGGATGAAAGAGGATCTTATGGATCGATTTCCACCAGCCATGTGCTTTACATAGTTCATATAGTGATAATGTAGGAAATGTGTAAAGATTTAAGCAGTTATCTGTAGTGGAAAGTATGAGAGAGCATTCATTATAGTAATTGAGCAGAGATTTTTGGGATAGCAATGGGATGGTTTGATTAAAACGTTCATTTATTATTTCATGGTTGTGAACATCACAAGTAGGATTATCTTTAGATGTTATTTGAGGATTAGAGTAGATTCTTGTAGACTGTTCTGTTTCTATTTCTTGTAAAAGTTGAATTGCTTCCGTGTATTTATCAGGTTGTGATGTCTGATGTGTATTTATCATTATGCTAGCTCTGACCTTGTTTGCATATGTCATTTCATTCATCATTGGCCTTATGGTTTTATTATTAGAGTTATGAGGTAATTGTGTCAAATCTTTGTATTCAGGGCCTGTGGTATTGAATTCATTGTTATTTCCAAAATGTTTGTCAAGCTTCGGATGGCTTAGTGAAGATAGTTTTTGAATGGGAGAGTGCATATCATTATGATTTATGGTCGATTTCTAATTTGGTTTAATCACCATAGTTTTGGTATTTTTATTCTCCTTTAAATATTTTGGAGGTTATATGGGATTTAGATTTGTGTTATTATGTAAATTATTGATGTTAATTTGTTTTCCCAGTTCTGGATTATTTCATGGAAATAGATTAGTTTTAGCAATGGGAGAGTGCATGTCATTTAAACTCACATTGGGCTTCTGGCTTTTTTTTTTTGCGATTTATCAGGCAACGCGATTTCTGGTTCATTCATATTCAGGATCACATCTTTCATCCCCGATGGCAAAGAATTTTGGTCTTGGTGATGTTTGTAGAATTTTGGTATTCTCTACGTGATTCATTTTTTATTTCAGTCTGTAATTAGGGGATCACCAGTTTTTCCCTGCTGTAAAGTTTTTCCATTGCTTCGCAAGTTTGTAAGAGGAATTTTTTTTTTTTTTCAGTAGTAGAAGGCAGATTATAATCATTTAGAACATTTTCCGGCAATTCCGCACTATTTTTAGGTTCATAAGGGGTTGCAATCTTTGCATTTACAATTTGGAAATCATCAGACAATTCCAAATTATTTTTCCCTTTTATGTGACAAATGTTTAGATTTTAGCATAGGTTTTATTATTGGGTTGTTAGTAGTCGAAAAAAAAATGATTTTGATTATTTGAAACACTTTCTACCATTGTAGATTTAGTCTTAGATTTTTTGGAGGGTTTATTCTCATAATCCAAACTTTGGGAGTCATCAGAGACTTTTAAGTTAATATTTTTCTTTTTGTTAGAATGTTTAGGCCTCAGTATAGGCTTTGATATAGAGTCCATTGTAGCAGTTTTACCGTAATTAATAAACATTATTTAATTAATGTTTTAAAACTAATTTAAAGTAGTAAATCGTGCCAAATAACTACATAGAATAATAAGGAATCTACTCACAGTAGTGATTTTGTAATTTCCTCTCGAAATTTTCCCTCTTTAGTGCAAATATATTCACATTAGATGAGATATGATGCAGAAGATCTGTAATCAAAGATCGCTGGAAGTGATGATATAATCTAATGTTATTGTGAAAATTCGAACTTCAATCAAATATTTAAAAAGTCAATATGATGTATACAGGAAGTTTAATTTTGTTTACAAAAATGTATATAAACTAATTTATTTAATATAAAAAGTTAACAGTCACCTTTAAAATTTTGCTGGACTAATAGTTTATTAATAAATAGATATATGGATTAATCATATTCTATTCATATACCTCAAGTAAAAAAAAAATTTATATTGAAATAACTAAGAATGGTATCAACTAATGTGTTATATTATAATTAAACCTTTATTAGTATATTCTATATACGTATATAGACACACACAATATGTATTCAGTATGTGTATGTACATTGTCAATGAATATATTGTTCTATTAATTGCTTATCTAAAATAGAAACTTTAAATTTTATTTTTAGAATTTCTCTCTTGATTTATGATTGAAATAAAAAGAACATTTAATTTCTTTTTTTTTTTTTTAATACAATTTCCAAGTTCCTTTTAAGAAAATATCATTGAGAATTATAAAAAAAGCATCACTTAACCCATTTTCATTAATGAAAATAATAAATTAAAAAATATACCTAAGATAACATTAAAAGCTTTTTTTTTTATTTATTTAATTTTTAAAGAACTTCAAACTATTTCTGAAAACTAAAGACTTCTTTTCTTTCTTAATTTTTAAAACTGCTAGTAATAATAAGAACTATAATTAATATCAAAATATTAAAATATTTACACAAATTTCAAAATAGTATTTGGAATTAGTAAATTTGTTGCACACAGATACAAATGTGAACATTTACTTATTTTATTAACTTCTGCATATATATGGTTAAGCCTCGCTAATAAATGGTGAATATGCAGGTTCGTTTTTATAAAAATTTGGTAAAAATACCTAAGATTATTAAGCAGTGGACTTATAAACATGAACTTTAATATATAAAAATGAAACAATTTTAAATAGCCCATTGCAAGCAAAAGTGTAAACGGCATTCCTCTACAAAGATATAATCAAGAAAATGGCAATCATTTCTAGTAATGAAAATTCATTAGTTTTCTTACGTTTTTTTTTTTTTTTTTAAGCAATAAAGCTGAAAAAAAATCCTACACTTATTTTGAACCTGAAAATATTTTCACGCTTCACCTGAATTTGAATCTCAGATCATGCATATGGAAGACAAACAAGCTATCAACTAATATATAAGCATAAATCTCTTTGAATTGTACATTAACTTCTTTGATTTCTTTGTAATTCTGTATGTCTAGAATTATTTTTCCAGATGGTGTTCAGAGGCAGACTACCAGTAATCCTGACACCATCAATTCAAAAACTTTTATTAAATGAAGAAATTACAAAGTATGATTTGCTTTATTGTTTTAATTATTACTACATAAATATTTGTGCTGATATAAATATAAGCATATTCTATATTTTATTAAAGTGTTATACTGTTATAAATAAAATAAATTTATTCAGCCATACTAAAAGGAGTTCATTATATATATACACACACACAAACATACTATAGATAAAACATCAAAAGCCAAAAACTAAACTAGTCCATATAATAAACCAAATACACTTATTTACAATGAAATCACTAGCCAAAATTAAATTACAAATCCATTAACAATGATTTTCTTCCTAAAACAGATTTTGCAAGTACAAAGTAACACAAGATAATACTACCTTATCACAATTTTATTCACATTCCAATTATCTTAAATATCAAGATACTAATTCTTTTATTTTTATAATATTCACTCTTAAGCTCAAATTAACAAAAACAAAAAATATATAAACAACTCCAGAAATGAACAAAGGTCTTTGTTTATATTTTGCAAGCTTAAAAAAAGAAGAGGGGTCATGTGATGAATAACTATTTTTTATTTTTTTAACTCCAGAAATGGTATTTCCATCAATTCTCTCTTTTCTATTATTCAATAAATTATTTACAATAATACTCTTCCTCCATCCTATTTTCTTATTATTAAAAATATAAATCCTCCATAAAACTTTAGAAAAACAATTTTGAGCTTAAAGGAAAAGTGAACATTCATAAAAATAAAAAAAATTTATCTTATTTCTACATTATAAATTCATAAGATTTTCAGGTCAAATAATTAGTCTTGAGCAGGTGAAGGTTGTTTTTTTTTTTATAAGAAGAATAAAAAAGAAATATTGGAACGTGAGTTGGAATTATGGGCAGAAAGGCTAATTAATATATATTTGTTTTGTGTTACGTTATTTTGCATTTAAGAAATCTACCTCAAAAGGGAAACCATATGTTGTCAATTTGTAATTTAATTGTGAATTGATATATTTGATTTATACTATAGATAATAAAATTAATGATTATTTAAATTTTCAGCAAGATTTGTTTTATAGTGAGCAGAAAAAAGAAATACTGTTAAAATTCAAAAAATTTGCAAATCCAAAAAGTCCTGAATTCAAGTATTTTGGATTAATGATAGTGTATTTATATTATGGAAAACATAAGTCTGACTTAAAATATTTATCACACTATAAAAAGATGTTAATGTTTATATGAGAAATTTTTTTGTATAAAGTGCATAAAATAAATAATTACTGAAGATAAATCAAACTAAATTTTAAACACAATAATCTACATTGAAGCACTTTTACAAATGAATTATCATTGTGGCGCTTAATGTTGAAGAGCAGTTATGTTTTTGCAGTATGTACCATAAATGGTTCATTCACAAATATAAAAAAAATGATTTTTATATAATATTCATACTGTTTTAAAACATTTCACTTAACATAGCCATAGTTTAAAATTATAGAATACCAAATTATTTTCTTATAGATATTTACCCACAATATAGTTTGGCAAAATACAAACACAAATCCATATAACTAATATCTTATAAATTTTTATTTTAATGTGTTTTCTATCTAAAAGCTAATTTAGATACCTAGACATTATATTTCTATCAAATAATAAAACTTGATTATCTCTTCAACTCTTTTCCATATTTTCCCAAAGTTATTTGTGAAAGCATTTGAACAGTTTGTGTCTCGTGTTTGCATTGTACTTTTATGTTGAATGATTCTAATAAAATGGTAGTGAATCTATATTTTAATTTTTGCCTTTTGATGACAGAATACATAAATTAGCCAAGTCAAAATATCATTGCTTGTTTAGATCACATTTGTAAAATTAAAACAGGGGATTTTATTATTTTTAAAGATAATTTTTTATGATTATTTTCATTATTTTGAAAGATGCTTTTAATATATTTTATTTTTATAGCTATATAATGATTTTAAAAGAATTTTAATTTAAATGATGAAAAATAAGAAATATATATTGTACCGGACATTTCCATTTAATTCTGTCATTTACACTTTCTGTATACACACATTGAACATGAAATGCCTGTTATGCAATGGGGCAATGATTCTAGATATTCAATTAGGCACCATGATTCATTAATTTATCAAATTGCATCCAAAAAAGAAATTAATGCATTCATACCTTTGAAAAGTTCATTTAACTGGGACCTTTATGCACCACCTCAGGAAAAAGATTGCTCTATTCCAGAAGGATATGACTACAGAATTTATACAAGGGTTAGTACCTTTTTCTTAACAAAATCAATAGAAAGATGGATGCTCTAGTGAATTATTCTTGATTCCAATAAAGACTAATCTCATGCTAGCTCAATCTACTCTTTATCTCCGGAAAGTGGTTTGTTGCTTAGTTAATAAAGGAGGTTGAATGATAAGACAATTATTAAACAAACAGCCCTTTATTGTATTTTATAGAATTACAAATAACAAAAAAAAAATAAGAACACAAAAAATACTAATTGAAATCCAAACTTATAATTCTTAAATAATTTAGTAAATGGGATAGAATGATCTGTACATCTCATTACACACTTTAAATGCCTATTTGAACTAAGTTATCATATGCATAAATACAACAGACATTGGCCATGGTATGCACGTGTTTCAGAAAATAACTCTCCCCTTTTGTCTTTATCATTATAGTTAAAACTTCATTCTTAATTAATATAACAATTTAACCACAAATTAATCATGTTTGATTATTGAAAGTTCCTTAACATATCCTGCACATAGCAGATAACAGAAAATATGGAACTGCTTTTTTATTTTTTTTATTCATTATAAAATAATCCTGCACTTGGCAGATAGAATAAATTAATGTTTGTGCAAACGAACTTGTGGTAAATTATAATTTAATGAATCCTGCACTTGGTGGATTAAATAGATAAAAGAAAGTTATTTACAATTGAAACACACACACTCAATGGCCAAAATATTATATTGGTTAGTAGGCTTGATTACTTTTCTAATGAAGACATACTCTTAAAGAAAAACAAAATTGTTAATTATACTCTGATCCTGCTCATAGCGGATAGCTGTTTAACAAAACAGAATTAAATTAAATGGATAAGCTAATGCCTACCAATCACATATATTGTAATGGGATGGGATAGAAGGAAGTGAACCTGGGGTGATGGAACAATCATCATCACTCCCAAGTAAATTATATTTAAAATTTTCAATAGTATATTTACAAATAAAATGAAATATCAATAAACTACAAAAGTATATATAAGTAAGATATATTTAAGAAGAGCATGAGATAATGAGAATCTCTGAGAGACCATTGAGAGATCAGCCAGCTAACTCAGAAGAGCAACTAAAAGCATAATTATCCACCAGCATTATCATTTAAAAAATAAGTACAAGTAAATACTCGAGAGAAATAACTATCCATCATCATTAATAGGAATAAACAAATCAGTTCAATAAATCAGAATAAAATCAACAGTCCATCTTGTGGCTGGATTTGAACAATAAAAAAAATATATATCAACAGTCAACCTTGTGACTGGATCGGAAATGGGTCTTCTGTAGACTAGGCTAAATTGAGCCTTTGCCACCTTGGGCAATTATTTAAACATAACTTGGATGCACCAGCTTAATGCCCATCCATTAAATACACAATAATCAGAAAAATGTAAACAATAATGCTGGAACAATAAAACATGCTGATCATCATCAATGCTCAGGCCAATTGTACTGGCCAACTATAAATGTAACTTTTAATAAGACTGCAGTAAAATAAAAGATGGTGCATGGGCTTTAAAGAATATAATCTTAGGTGCCAACCAGGATGATGATTGATTGATCATCACTGGATGCCCCAAAAGCACTAATTACACATCCCCATTTATATATTCATCCCATGCACGAATCTAGCTCAGAGAACAAGAACTCTATTATTGTATGTGACCAAGAGATGATGGAAACAATTTTACAATTAAATATGTTTATTAATAACAAAAACCAAAATTAAGGTCTATAAAAATAAAATTACACACATATAAGTTTTCTGATTTTCATTACAATACAAAATTTCAAATTGTCCTATTGTAATTTACAAAATTACTATTCAAAACTGAAGTTACTACATTGATTTACAATATTTCTTGATAAGTATCTATTAACGTATACATATATCTGTTCACAGATGTGCATTTTATAATATACAATGAAAGCATTTCAATTAACAAAATAATTATTAAAAAAATGATTAAATTTTACATATGCATGTGTGCGCACGCTGACGCTTACATCATATTTTAACTTAACAGCAATAATATTATATTTTCATTATTAAATTCTTTGGAAAATATGCACAAATTTCATACATATACGTGTGTGTATAAACAAAATATAGATATAATTTAAAATTAGTTTCAATTTATAAGATATCTTTTTTTTTCCTTAAAAAAAAGTATAGTCAATTTTTGACAGGTATTTGTTGATTAATTATCAACGTTTTTAAATTAAATTATTGAATCATCGATTCTTTACCTTTTTTTTTAATATAAATTTTTCAAAATAATGTCCAAGAGGATTATTGTTCAAAAACATCTCTTTTGCCTTTAAAACCAGATGGTCAATGAATTATTCTTGATTCTTAATTATAATTTGAGCAAAATTACTTTATATTCTGTTTAAATATAGATTTTTAATCGACTTAAAATAATACTGTTCTCTATATGTCTATTTTTATATAAATTATTTCAAAATCACTCACCAGCTATATATACGTTTAGGTGTGCTTCTCTGCATATACATGTAATTAATTCTTCAGCAAGCTGGAAGATTTTTCTTGGTGAGTTTGGTTAGTGAACATCATTATCAGGAAAAAGTATAAGCCATGTAAAATATTGGTCCGTAGTTGGTCTCCTGTCTGTGTAGAACTGTTCCTGACAAACAGCTGTCTTAGTTTAATAGATTTCAGGCAAGCAACTGTCCTCCACGTTTAAGGCTATGAATTTCAGTACAAAGAAGTGGGTCATTTTTCTCAAGTAAATTCAAACTCCTTAAGGAAAACAGCCTACTATCTTGCCTTCAGCTACATCAGTTTGTGGTAGCTATTCTGCAAATTCTACGGTCAGCTAAAACCAACTGCTGCAAACTTCAAGAAGCTGCAACAAAATATTATAACCAACTTTTCAGCTGACCCTTCTTACAAAAAACTATTATCCAGACTGCTCTCTTCAAAAATCATTACCCAGACTGACTAATATTTTTTTTATCAGTCTTATATAATCTTGGTTAGGTCAGGTAACAAAAATACAGTGGCTGTTTTCAATCTGTCTAATCCATTTGAAAACAAGCTGGAAATTTCTATCAAAATGTGATATTCATGTTTTTACTTTAATCTTTGGAATTTGACCAAAGGTGTGATAATCCTTTAGAATTTTTAATTTACAAAGATTTTTAACTACATAGTAGAAATGCAAACAAGCATTAATTTAAAAAGATATTTTATACAAGTTTTAATTAAAAGATTTTAAATATAAATTATGATTGTTTTTTTTTTTTTGTAATTTCAAAATCAGAATTATAAATATTATTTATCAGACTGTTTTAAAAGTTTAATTTATAATGAAATTTTACTTTAAACCCAGAGTTATTTAACTCTTTACTTATTATTATTTTATTTTAGGAAATATAGAAAAATATCTACAAAAATTTATGTCTGTGTTTATTTCTACTTTTCCTTTATTTTACATTTATATATGCACATACACTATATTAGTGTGTGTTATGTAACCCACCTGGTTACAATATATATCTTTAAGAGTAAGTCTACTTCCTTGAATGTTCCTGCTTTAGGTTATTTATAAAATATTAAAATTTACATTTATGAATTAAATACAATCACATACACAATTAAACTAAAATTGCTAATAAAATATATACAAAACGATTACATAATTCAGTGGATAACTTGACAATAATAAAGAATAAATAAAATAAAAAAAATCATTAATAAGAAACAAACAAAAAAATATATAAATATAAATGATTTTACTTCCTGAAGGCTTCATTCTTCTCCGGGCTAGGGGCTTCTTAAAGAGACATATAATCTGCCAAGCAAATGACAGCAGGTATGACTTCCATGGAGGGTTGGCAAAATTATTCTTGAACAGTGATACTTTATAGGAGTGGACAATCACATACTTTAGTGGCTACATCGGATTTGAGCTGTGCAAATGTACCTAATTGGGTCCTCTACTCCATACTTATTTGGGCGATACAAATAAATCTTGATTCCATTCTCCCAGTGATATAAAGCTTCAATTTAGATTTGATTTTGATTTCAACTGCTTTCTTTTATTCTTTCGTGCCATGTTTTGACTTCTTTGGTTCTTTAATACAAGAATGTTTTGGTTAAAGTTGTTGATATCACAGAAATTATTATATTATTTCAGTTTAAATATTTTGGAAGTTCCTTACAGTCATATATCTATCCTTCTGCTTTGTCTCTCCTTGTTCCATTTCCATATCCATTCTAAATTTCTGTCTGCAATTTTATTTCTTCGGATTTTATAGAACTTCAGCTTGCTACAACTCGTTCTAATTCCTCTCCTTGTCCAGAACTACAGCTTACGATCTCTCTTTTCAATTTCTTTGCTTGGCCAGAACTACTGCTTATTATTACTCTCTTCGATAAATTATTTATCAAAACTTTCTACTTGGCCTGAATGAATGATAAATCTCCCATTTCTTCTTTACCAGCCCTCTTCAGAAAAATATTTAATACTTCTGGTCAGCACCCCTCAGAGAAAAAAAACAAAAATTATATTCCCCATTTCACCTGATCACCATTTATATACCCCCCCCATTACAGGGTCCCCTCTACAAATTATTGTTTTACATTTTTTTAAATCAATTACTAACATTTCTTTTTAATTGCTTGAGTTTAAACAATAGACATAGCTGAACTTATTTTTAGCTATCTTTTATTTTTTTTGTTTTATTCAGTTTAATAAAAAAAATTATTTTATTATATAAAGACTTTTATCTTTTAAATCAATTTGAGAATTTCTTAGACCATTAGTGGTTTAAATTCCTATCCTATATTTCTTTAATTAATTATCATTCTGCAGGTGTCAAGCCAAATGACCACTAATGCGTTTCTATATTTTTCTCTGAAGCATTATATAATAAAAGAAAGAGGTCAATGACTTGCCTACGGTAATGAAAACTAAATTCTAAAAAAAAATAATTTATAAACATTAAAATGTATACATGTTGTAAAAGTTAAAATTGTTTTTAAGTTTTCGTAAATATATATATATATTCAACATGCAACAAAAAAAAAATACATAAAAGTTTGACAATATAAAATAAAACGTTTAACTGCTGGACCACTTACAACTACATTTAAGTTTCCCAGTATAAATTTATATTCCCTCCACCATATCAAAAATAACATACTTATAAAACAGAAAAATATACATTTCAATCTGGTGTACACGATTGTACATTTATAAAGTGTATCATCACCATTTACCTTTTTTTTCTTTTAAAATATATTATGTGCGTAAGCAAAAGAGAGAATATACACCTGGGTCTCGTTTTATGTGGATTATTTTAATGCGATTTTGAAGTTATGCAATTCATGTTTCTTCTTAATATCTTTCATATTTCACTATATTTATTAGATATCAAGAAATTTAAATTATTAATAACTTATTTTGACTTGAAATACTTTTTTTTTTCAAAAATATAATGCTATATTAGCAGCTAACGTGAATATGGCCTGAAGATGTATTTAGAATCTTAGCTTCTATGTAAATAACCTACTTATACTAATGAGTAAATAATAATAATAGATTTATACGTATGTATAAAAATATCGCAATATTCAAATATTTAAAACTTTTAAAACATATTTTGTTAGATATTAACAGAAATATTTTTTTAGATTTTTAAAATAAATAATAATGACGATTTTATAAACTGAAAATAATCTTTCTAATGATAATGTATAATTTTTTTGTTTTGATTGCAATCTCATTTTTTTAATATAGAAACAGAAAACCATTAACACAGGTGAAGACTGAAAGTGGTGCTAGTTGTACAACACATCACGATTCTGATTTCTTACTAGTTTACAAATATTGTAAACAGCGGTAATGATTAAAATATGTATGAAAAAATGTAAAATTAAATACTGTAGTTAATAAAAAAAGTTGTCTTGTATTAATTTTTTTCAAATATTTGAAATTTTTTATTAGTCATACTTTATTACCTTATTTTTTTAATGCAAATTTTAAAGTATTTTTTCCTTGTTGCTTTGCTTTTATGGGACTTCTGAAAATTACAGGAACATATCCCCCATTTTTCAAGGTTGGTTACATTTATTTTTGTGCGATTTCTTTTGTGCGCATTTTCTGAGGAACCTATCTACCGCATAAAATGAGATCCAGGTGTACTTGCATAGACTGATCCTTTTATTATTTTATGTACAATTGTTCAGCCTGCAACTATGCTTGCAGCCATCATGTGCCTGTCATTTAAGACTGTCTGGCACAATATATATTAGTCTGGCTAATATAGATAGTAATTTTTTTCTTTTGATATATTTGTTGCAGATTTTTTCATTAATTTTATACTTTTATTTTGTCATTAACTTCATTCAAATTGAAAGCCACATATAAAAAAAAAAAAAACAAAACTCTGCAACATGTGCCTCAATTTGGTTACATTTAATTGTATAGAAGAGAGTTAATAGACTTTAAAAAGATTTTAATAAACAGAAAAATAAATTTATTAAGAGCATTCATTCACTTTTGAAGAAAAGAATACATTCATTTCAGTTGAACAATAACTAAATGAGCAATGCTTTCAAGCTAAAAGGTTATACTCATAGTGCTCAAACTTATCAGCTGACATTAATTAAGAGAAAAGCACAAATTTAATAACTGATAGTTAAAATGTAAATTTGTTAATTTGCATATTCCACTTTCAAATAAGGCAATACAGGAGTCTTTTTTATTTACTATATAGGTGTAGATTGTAATAAACCATGCCACTTTAAATTTTCTTTTACAGTCATTGCATTTTGCATACAATACTTTAATATAGCTTGGGTCAAAACAATAGCCTGATTACATTTTGTGCTCCAGAAACACAGACTTCACATTAGGATCTTTGTTTGCACAGTTATAAATATACTTATGTTACACTAATTCTGATGCATTTAATGACAGCTTTAGAAATCCCTCCCTACACCTAAAAAAATCCCCTAAATAACAAGAACAGGTCATCCTAAATCAGGCTTCCAGATCGTTTATAAGACCAGCTGCAACAAGCCTGCTTGTAAAAAAATTCTATTATGAGTAATCACATGCTAATAGCACATCAGACTAGCAAAACATAAGTATATTTACAACTATGGAAAAAAAGATTTCAATGTGAAATCTGTTTCTGGGCACAAAATGGAATCAGGCCAATGTTTCAATCCAAACAATATTAAAGTAGTATATGCAGAATGCAATGATCATAAAAAAATTTTTTAAAGAAGAATGGTTTATTGCTAACTAAACTTACAAAATAAATAAAAAAAGATTCATGTATTGCTTTATCTCAAAAGTGGAATGTGTAAATCAACAAATTTACATATTAACTATCAGTTATTAAATTTGTGCTTGTCTCTTAATTAATCTCAGCTGAAAGGGTTGAGCTCTATAAATATGACCTCTGAGATTGTGTGATGGTCTGGATTTTCCACCAGAAGAGAGGAACACAGCTAATTACAGTCGGACCTATGGCCTTCAGGTAGGATCCCAAGAATGATATGATGAAATGATTAACCAATGATTGTGTTTACTTCCAATGGGCTAGCTCTTGTTCTACACATTAAATTCAGACACATTTTAGGCTAATTGATCCACATCTCACCCCTCTTTCAGATTCTACATATGTCTCAGAATTCGAACCCGGGGAGAATGTTGCAATCGATTCTGTCCAGGGATGAATTTACCTGATGGAAATTGCAGCATGTTTATATGGGTTTTAAATGAAGTACGAGACTTACTAATCATATTACTGTATTATAGTTACAAGAAGATGTGTATATGTGTGCACATATGTACAGTGACCAATTGATGAGTGGGTGGAGAAATAACTTTGATAACCTAAAGACAATTCAATGAGAATCAAATTGACCATGTTTATTTACAAATAAGAAAAAAAAATTCAAAAACTCTTTGATAAAAAATAATTATATACATGTGTGTGTGTCAAGTATGAATCCATATCATATAACTGATTAAATATATTCATTACACCAACCCTTCCCCTGATAGGCATATGTGAATGGACTTTCATTATATATAAAGTAAATAAAAGTAACAAAAAAAAAAAGAAAATAAAATCATTAATCTAATGTTGCATCAAGTGTGAAGCTAACTAACTATTTAACAAAAATATATGAAGACTTATTCAGTGGTTTCTTGTTTTAAAACCAGCTATAGCAGTTTTCTCTCTCTGGAAAACCCTCCCCCTAACTATGTAACTATGTACAAGTTTAATAGAAAAGGCCATTCAGGTATGATGTTAGTCATTCATATTGAATAAACAAATCAACAAAAATAAACAAAATATAGAGAACATAATTCTGTCCTGTAACAACTTTAATATGAAATAGGAATAAATAAAAATCTTACTTTTATTCCATATTGTAGTAAAAATTCTGATAGTAATGATACCAAATGTTAAATCATTTTGGTAGGAAGGTTACCTAAACTTTATTTAATAAATCAAAAAAAAAAATTAACCTAACAACCTTCTTCCCTGTCTTTGATTTTAGTTACAATGGACACTTCTGAGTTGCAGAAATCTCGGTTTCTAAATACTGAAAATAAAATAAAAAATTCTACCAAGGTACACATAAATAAAAAAATATCACACAACAAATTAATATTTCTTCATGATATCTGGTGTGAGATTTGTGAATTAGGGAATTAATATCTCTGATAAATACTCCATCATTGTTCTGGTCAGGCTGCTACAATAGATCACACATTCTTCATGGAGACTCCTTAGCAACATATTTAGAATGATGTTACCCCCATCTCCATTTGCTGTTATTCTTTCTGCATCCACCTGAATGTTTTAGATGATGCATTGGACATTTTAGGAAATGCTACACACTTGAGTACTGAACCATCACACTTCCTCTGGTCATGGCTGGCAACACTAGCCCTACAACACTATTAAATTATCCAGAAAACATTTTTCAGCATATAAACAATTAAAATCTTTTTAATTCGATGTTTGTTGTCAAATAATTTTTATAAGAATGAAGTTATTCCATCATTAATGTATATAAATACTTTGGTGACATTCTTATTATTTTATTCGCATCGAAAAAATAGTGCAGTCCTTTGTTTTAAATATCTGTTTAAATCAACTGTATTATTTTACATAAATGCTTGAATTTATTGAAATTGTTTTTGTTTAAATATCGACCATAGTTTCTTATAATTTACTGTACAACAACCGAACAAATAATTTGCAGTGTTGGAATAAACCATCCATTTTCTTTAAGATTCGAATATTTGATTTTCTAGAAAGATGATGGAAATGAATTAAGTTTATTTTTATACTTCATTCAGTTCCATTGTCTGACATGCTTGCATTTTATTTCCATTTTCATCACTATATATATGCCTATTGTTGCATGTATTATCTTGATTATAAGCAATACAAAATCATGTAGAATTGTTTTTCATCTTCTGTATTTGGTTACCTAGTGACTGGTTTGACATTAGATCACTACCATGCTTACTTAGTCCAAGTAATTTAAAATGATGTAAAATGCACCAAAATTAAATTTATTGTTTACATACATATATATTAGTACGATTATTTTTTAATTGAGGTTTTCATCTTTCTAATAGATGAGTAAAATTGATTTATCTTGATACTTTCTCAACACAGTTAAAATAAACGTTATGTTTGTGTGTATATAGGCATGGATTTAGTTACTTTATAAGTGAAAACATGTGCTTAGTTGCCTGTTAACTCAAGTTATGTTACAAATGAGCTGGATTTGGTAGTGAGAGTGAAAAAGGTTAGATTGTAAGCTACCCTTACAATTCTCCCACCTTTAAGGGTTAAAATTTTAAGTTATTATTAAAATGTTAATATGCCTTAGGTTTTGCATTGGAATGTTGGTGCAAAAAGAAGTATTATAAAACCTATTTACTCTGATTTATATCTTTTCCTGACTATAACCTTGATTCTTTCCAATTTCTTGCTTCATAACTTGCATCCTACTGAAATGAGATCTATATATGGATACCTTTTAGTATGATTATTATAATGGTTGTATGGTGTGAGATCAACTGATAATGTGTCTCTATTGTAGATGGCACACAGTCAAACTTATAAACCTTTTACCCTGTTCCTTTTTGAGACTTATTGGGTTTCCATAAGAACTAACTAAATATTGGAGTATTCATCATTCTGTGTGAATGAGCTCCTAAGTCTTGGTTGACTCTAAAGCATCTTTGTAATTGTTTTTATAATTGCCTGGGTCTATAATATAAATGTTAACTGACCCTATTTTTTGATATTATCTCTTTCTTTTCTAGTTCTAATTGATTCATGACTATCTTTTTTCACTTGACATTCAAGCATATCCACTCAGTGGTCACTCTGATCAAAATAAGGTTTCAAGCTACATGCATTATAGGTCCCCTTCATCTCTCCATTTATCTCTATCCAAAACACATTTGGAAAGGAATGTTTCACAATAGTGAAAGATCCCTCATATTGTTTACAAAATTTCTGGTATTTCCCCTCCAATGGTTTACTTACATAGAATGTTTTGACAAACCCTTTGTCCCCTATCTAAAATTGTGGACATTTCCTTTCTTGTAGGTCTTCTCTGTTTTGTTTTCTAGATGCACATACGCTTTCAACATATTCTTTTCTAGATCATATAAAAAGCACATTTATCTGGGGATTGATATTTGTTAAATAATTTGGGGACATGTTCATTGAAGTGTAGTTTAATAAGTGTGAATCCAGTCAATTCATTTATGCTCCAATTGATGTAGTTGACTACATGCTCCATTTGACTTACCCATTCCTTATGGTCATCGTCTAGGTAAGTCCTGACCAAGCATTCAAACTCCCACCTTATACATTTGCAAGGGTTCAACTGTGGATTCCTAATGAATGTGAGCATGCCTTATTTAAAAATTTTCCACCCATCTTTTCATTCTCTGGATAGGAAAGGCATATCATTCTCTGTTAGGATGGTCTTAGGTTTCCCTATCCTTATAAGCTGGAAGGTGTCTAATACATTGTTTGTGTCTGGTATTAACTTGGTAAACTGGATAAGCCAAGATGTATTTTCAAAAAGAGATCATACATGACCAATAAGTACTTCTTTTTGTTAAATGGGGCAATGTCCCATAATAGTCAATCATTAAGATCTCATTTGGTCTTTTTGGAATAATCAATTTTAAAGTATTGATGTAATTTTGGTTTACTGGCTTGAATTATAAGCACACTAGACAATCTCAAAGTGACTTTAAGCCATCTATATACATTTTTGGCCTGTAAAACCACATTATCAAAGGGTGGTATGTTTTGTGGTCACCAAAGTTTCTGTATAAACAGTGGATATATTTTATGAATGGGGTACACAATATTTTAGGTATCACTACTTTCCACTCATTTTACTTTGTAGCATGTAAGATCTCTTAGCACATTCAAAAGTTTTCTCCATTCAGACCTTTCATGATTGGATTTAAAGGGTCTGCAAATTGCAATTGGGGTAGGTTCTCTAAATCATTCTCTGCATTACTTAGCCATTAAATTGATATTCATAATGTAGGCATTCTCTACTGACAAATGGTTCTGACCTACATGGGTTTTGACTAAGCACATCAGCCATGACATTCTCAGATCCTTCACAGTATTGCATGGTGTAATTGAATTCCTGTAACAGAAAACTCCATCTGATCATATGAGGCTTTTGTGGTCTGTGATTCCTATCACCTCTGATCTGAGTAGCATCTGTTAAAACTTTTGGAAGGCCCACATTATTGCCAGTGCTTTCTTCTCAGTAATTGTGAAATTTATTTCTGGACCCTTCCAGAGTTGGCTGATTGGACACCAGGCTGGCCATCCTCCTGGATCTGAGATAATATTATCCCTAATATAAAACCATTACTATCTATCTGTTTAAACAATAAATAGTTTATTAAATCAGGGAAAGCTAACATGGTTTGCTCTAAGACCCTGTTTTAATATTTTCAAATGTCCTGTCCTGTTCCATGGTGCAGTTCCATCATTCATCTTTTCTGTTCCATGTAGTCTGAGAACTTCTGGTAGAAATGATTATAAAAGTTACACAGGAGTAAAAATGACTGAATTTGTTGAAAAGTTTTTAATGGCCCTGATCTTCTCTGGATGAGGCCTTATCCCATTACAATCTATAATATGACTTAGAAAGACTACCTGGTTGGAAACTAGGGTACTCTTCTTGAAGTTGATTTTGATTCCCCTTCAGATGGCACTCTTCAAAAAACATAGGTGGTGAAGATGTTCTCCAATTGTGGCAGATGCAATTATCATCATCCACATAATCATGATCTGCTTAACTGCAGGAGATAGTCTTATCTAAACATCTTGTCAAACCAGCACCACCATTTATCAATCCAACAGGCATCCTATTGAACTGATAGGTATAACCCTCATATTAGAAGGCAGTGAATTGGTGATCATTTGGGTGAAATTCAATCTCCCAATATCTGGATGTTAGACCAAAGTGGTAAACACCTTGTTCCAAATGTCATGAATAATTCATATATGAGCAATGGTATGTTTCCATCAGGGTCAGTAATTTTATTTAATTACTTGGCATCTAAACAAAATCTCATTGACTCGTCTTTCTTCTTCACAGTTACAACTGAATAACAGTAAGGCGAAGAGCATTTGGAAATGATCCCCAATCCAGCATTTTATTAATCTATTTAAATATTTTTGTAATACTGGTATGGAATAGGATATGATTTGGATTGAAATGGTTAGTCATGTTTTAACCTAATTCTCTGTTGAAAATCAGGTTAAATTTATTAATAACAGATCATAATTTCAATACATTATCAATCCCATGCAGGTTGGACTTTGATTCTACTATATGAGTGCTTCTGGGATATTGTATATAATGCATTCAACTTCAGGTAGACCATATTTCAAAAGTAATGTTATCTCCAAGAGTTCATCACCTATTCTAACTGTTTTGTCAGAGAAATCAAAAATGCATGTGTTCAAGTGTAGGAAGTCTGCCCCTAGAATACTGACATGGATTAAGCCATTCAGAATTAAAACACGAGGTAATTGTTTGGCCTACTTTGTCTTGACCCAGATTTGCTTTTGCATTAGTCTAGCTTTTCTGCTGTTATCCATAGTAACCTGAATGAATTTCAGTGGTAAGATCTTAATGTTGGGATTTTTGGCCAGAGTATCATGATAGAAATTTGTCTGACACCACTGAAATCTGGCTACCAGAATATAAGTGCTTTAGCCACCAAATCCTCAAACAAAACCTCTATCATGGGGCACCTCTGCAAAGTGAAGTTGAGTGCTTAATCCTCCCACAAACAAATTATATTAGTGATCTCTCAAACAGGAGTTTGATATATGTTCCTCAGGGTTATTTTGGTTTCATGAAGTGAGGAACCTAACCTCAAGTACCTTTCTAGTTTGGTTTTTACTGGATTATGGGTGTGTAATTACTATATCCTGGTTTTGGGGATTTCCCTGAACTACAAGATGGGCTTATTACTGTTTTGTCAACACTTGTCTGGTTTCTTTTGAATGACCACAGATATGGAGGGTTTTTTGTAAGGATTTTCCCTTCAAATGATTGGCATCATTGTTATTTTTCCTTTTCTTGTAGAATATCACATTAACAGTGGCCTCCTCCTTCCTTTCCCCTAGTTGATAAGTTAGCATTAGTCATATCTATATTGTTAAGCAATTTGTTTATCTTCTTAATATTCCTAGCATTGCTACATAATAGTTATTGCTCAATTTTAACAGATTGGTTTCTTTTATTATCCTTATAATTTCACTCATGATCAGGTAGGTGTTAAGTGTCCTCAGTTTTGTGATCTGGAATGAAAAAATTTTGTCAGTCTCTTTTGGGACTGATCTATATTTCTCCTGAAATAGCTGGTACAATAGGGCCTCTTGCCTATCCCTATTCCAGAAATTTTTAACTAATGTTTGGTAATCATTGAAGGTGGATGGACCTTGAAATAGTGATTCCCACAACATCAATGCATCTTCTCCCTCTGATAAGTTTCAATTCACTGAAAAGTAAAGATTGTTAAGATGCTCTATAGAAGCTTCATTAGAGGCTCCCTTAAATATTTTAGCCATATGAACTGGTTGTGCTGACTTGGGCTGGGTGGTTCTGCATCCTATTCACTTCCAGGGTATTTGTCTGTGTGGTCATCACCTTGTTTTTGCGGTTGGCCTGATATACATTTGGGAGTAACCTTTCTAAATTAAAATCAAGAGGAAAATTTTTCCCTTACAGCATCAAATGATGAGAGTGTGGGTTCCTGACAAGGCTCAGTCAACCTCTGATGGTACTTGATGTCAACCTCCAAGAGATTTTCCCTATCACTCCATTCTCCTCTATCCTTCTGAATTATCAAACCAATCCCTGTTTTCCAAATCTCCGTGATTGTTATCTTTTGACAGTCGAGCCTCAATCATTAGCATTCTTTGGCTGAGCACTTCATCCAACTTGTCAATTTGGTCTTGTGTTATCCATTAGTTTCTCAAAACTGGTCCTTTCTACGGTGGTTTCAGTAACAGTTGAGGCTATCCTGTCCTCAAGTCACTTATGGTCAATGGTTCCTAATGTCCTATTCCATTACTCTGCTTCGAGGCTTTATGTGGTGGGGAGTTGGTCCATCTTTGTGTGTGCATCTTATAACTCCTTTAGGACCTTGTCTTGCAATTTCTCCTGGTCTGCATGTATCTCATCTTTAAAGACCCCTTGAGTTTTGTGCATATCATTGCGCTTGACATTTAATTGCACAATGATGCTATCCTTGAATTCTGTCAAACCGCTGCTGATATTTCAAATTCTTCTCATCAATTTCATTCTTAAAGTTGCCAAACATCTGTTTTAGTTTGGAGTTATCTCTCTGAATGCTGTCCAAGTTGAGTGACAATTGTTCTATAGCTGCAGACAGCTTAGTTTTTACATCTCATATATCAGATTTGACCTGACACTATCCACATACATTTTCAACTTTTCTTCCATGTTGGTCATCCTGTTACTGAATTCTTTCATCTCCACCTTCATACTATTCATGTCTTCTTTTAGAGCGTTCATGCTACTGTCCAATTTTTGATTCATTCTCACTTCCATGTTGTTCATATTGCTGTTCAGTCCCATGAGCATTTGTTCCATCATTGTCATCTCTCTGCAATCCTGGGTTATTCTGCTTTCAAGTACTTGGGTCATTTCCTCATCAAGTGTTTCTTGTATTTGCAGCAATACCTGATTTATAGTCTGTGCTTGTGGAGGGTGATTAATTTTGGTTAGAGACCCACCAGGCATTTGGACTTGCAAAGACTCTTCCACAACACTATTGTAATCACAGTCCATTTCACCATCACTAATAACTCGTAACTTCTCTACATGTTCCATAATTTTGTTTGCCGATAATTTACAACCCCTTAATATTAAATTTTCCTCAATAGTTAAGTATAATGTTATTTATTTTATATATATATATATATGATTTCATATTATTATTTTCAGGAAAATAATAATATGAAATCATCATTTATCTGTGAAAATCTAATATATATATATATAGAAAGATGTCATAGGGCCTTATGTTATCTCTACCATTAGCACGTATGATTAACTCCTCACTGCATTTTTACATTGGTATATGTTATTTTTAAAGTCAAACCTTTTGCCTGTGTATTTACATGCTTAACTGTAATTTATTTTTATTAATTAATTCATTATTTATTCATAGTCTCAGTTTATCATCCCATTCCCAAAAAAAAAATAATTTTTTTTTAATGCACCAGTCCATTGGCTGGACCTCCTTGGAAACTTGTTTCGTGCCCCTAAAGTCTGGGAACCAAAATAAGTGATGGTTTGGGTTTTCCACCAGAAGGGGGGAACACATCTAACTACAGTCAGACCTAGGGTCTCTGAGTAGGATGCCAAGACTGACACAATGAAGTAACTAACTAATCATCATGTCTACTTCCAATGTGCTACCCATTAAATTGATACATTTAGGCTCGTTCATCCATATCTCCCCCTAGAATTCGAACCCAGGGAAAATGTTGAAATCGATTCATTTCAGCGATGAATTTACCTCAGATAGAAATTACAGCATGTGTATATGGGTGTTAAATCAAGTAGGACTCATTTAATCATATTACTATATTATAGAAACAAAAAGATGTGCACATATATATGGTGATCAATTGATGAGTGGGTGGAGAAATAACTTTGATAAACTAGAGACTATTTAATGAAAATCAAATTGACAATGTTTATTTACAAATCAGATAAAAATAAATAAAAATTGAAAAACTCTACAAAAAAATTAATTATATACACGTGTGTGTCAAGTATGCATCCCTATCATATAAATGATTAAATATATTCATCACAACAACCTTTCCCTGAAAAACTCTTTGACAAAAAAAAATAATTATATACACATGTGTATGTCAAGTATGCATATAAACGATTAAATATATTCATCACAAAAACCTTTTCCCTGATAGGCATATATAAATAGACACTCATTATATACAAAGTAAATAAAAGCAACAACAACAACAAAAAAAGAAAACAAAATCATTAATCTAATGTTGCATTGATTGTGAAGCTAACTAGCTATTTAAGAAAAACATGAAGACATATTCAATAGCTTTTTTGTTTACAACTAGCTGTAGTAATTTTCTATCTTTGGAAGCCCCCCTCCCCATAACTATGTACAAGTTTAATAGAAACGACCATTCAGTCACGGATGTTAGTCATTTACACTGAATAAACAAATAAGAATAAGGGTGTGTTCTTTAATGTGGAATAGTAATAAATAAAAATCTTATCTTTATTCCATATGCTAGTAAGGATTCTGATAGTAATCATATCGAATTTTATTTCACTATGGTGGGAAAGTTAACCTAAACGTTATTTAATAAGCCAAAAAATAAAAATTTAACCTAACAATCTTCCCCCCATTTTCTCTGTTTCCAAATACAGATGTGAAATAAAATTAAAAATATACAAAATCTACCAACGTGCACATAAATAAAAAAAATATCACACAACAAATTAATATTTCTTTATGATAAGTGGTGTGAGGTTTGTGAATTATGCAATTAATGTCTCTGATAGATATTCCATCATTGTTCTGGTCAGGCTGCTATGGTAAATTCTGCACTTCTCAGGGAGACTCCTCAGCAACACATTTAGAATGACACTATCCCCATCTCCTGCTGCTGTTATTCTTTCTGCATCCACCTAGACATTTTAGACGATGCATTTGACATTTCAGCAGGTGTTACACACCCAAGTATTAAACCATCATGCTTCCTCTGGTCAGGGCTGACAACACTAGCTCTACAACCCTACTGAATTAGCCAGCGAACATTGTTTTTCAGCAAATAAACAATTAAAATCTTTTTAATTCAATGTTTGTTGTCAATGATTTTTATAAGAACTGAGTTATTTCATTGTTAAAGTATATGAATACTCTGATGTTCTTATTCATTCTTTTATTTGCATCAGAAGAATAGTGCAGTCCTTTGTTTCAAATGTCTATTTAAATCAATTCTATTACTTTACCCAAATGCTTGAATTTATTGAAATTGTTTTTGTTTAAATATCGACCGTAGTTTCTTATAATTAACTCTACAACAATCCAGCAAATAATTTGAAGTGTTGAAATAAACCGCCCATTTTCTTTAAGATTCAAACATTCAATTGTCCGATATTGTATTATATAGCTTATGCCTTATTTGAAAATAGTAGAAAGATGATGGAAATGAATTAAGTTTGTATCTATACTGTCCTCGACTTCCATTGTCTGGCATGCTTGCATTTTATTTCCTTTTTCATCACTATATATATGCCTATTGTTGCATGTATTATCTTGATTACAAGCAAAACAAAATCACGTAGTAGAATTATGTTTTTCATCTTCCATATTTGGTTACCTACCATGCTTACTTAGTCCGAGTCTTTTAAAATGATGTACAATACACTGATATTAAATTTATTGTTACTAAGATATATATTTTTTTTAATTGAGGTTTTCATCTTTCTAATAGATGAGTATAAATGATTTATCTTGATACTTTCTCAATATAGTTTAAAATACACATCTGTTATGTCTGTGTATATATAGGTGTGGGTTTGTTACTTTATAAATAAAAACATATGCTTAGTTGCCTATTAACTAATGTTACATTACAAATGAGTTGGATTTGGTGGTGAAAGTGATAAAGGTCAGATTTTATACTACTCTTATAGTTGAAAGCATTGTTTGCTAATTATTGTTTAAATGAAGCAAATGAATGCTCTGAGAATTACCAAGTCAAAGAAAAGAAGTAAATTTTTATAGAGTTAAAAATAAATTTAATTTTTTCAACCAAATTAAGACTTTTCAACTAAAGTATTTATCATAAAAATATATATACAAAAATTATAAATGTAACATTGAAGCTATTTTAAAATCATCCTATGTAGATATTATGGACTACAGATGACAACTATTTGAGAATGGTACTTACATGAAAAGGTAGTGTAAAGGAGTAAAGGCAGGAATAAAAAAATGAATCAAAATGCATCTTATGTACCATATCCAGCTCATTATTTTAATTTACTTCTTTATAATGCAGCAACCATTACTTATAGAATCAATAAAAATTTTTGAATTATTCTCTTTTCAGATACAATCAAATACTGGAAAATATTACTAAACATATAAATATAATTTTAAAATCAATAATTACCAGCAGATAGTAAGCATAAATCAATTTAATGAAAGCTTTTCAAATGAAAAAAATTACATCTGCCCTGAATGAACTTATTAACACATCATCTGATTATTCATTTATTTTCAAAGCTAATATTGTGTTAGAAAATATTACAAAATTTCCTTTGTTACTTAATTTTTATTTTGATATAATATCTGAAATGTAATAAATAAAATAAACATTGTTTTACAGTATAAAAATATAACATTAGAATCTATTTGATCACTTATTAAATCAGTACAAAACCTACTCTAACACATAAAATATAATCCCAAAAATTATGCACTTTTACGCTTGTTAGAGAAGCTATATTTGTTAATATTTATAAGATATAGTGAATTGGTAATATTAGAAGAAGCTAAAAAATTTATTAAAAGACTAAGTAGAAGTATGGAGTTTCCTATCTATCATATCAATAAAAGAAAATATTTTTCCTGAGATAGGCATTGATAAAACTTTAGATGGCTCTGTGATAGGTTATAAGATTTTGTGATTTTACCCCTTCACAGACATTTTGATTTATCAAATAGATAAATGAAAGACTTAAGTCAATTCCAGAAATTTTAGAAAATTATAAAACATTAATTATTTGGTTGAAGAAACCTGTTCTCTTGAACTAAAAAAAGGGTGGGAAATAAATTTTGTAAAAAAATATTCATTTTTAAGAATTTATGAACAAAGAATTTTTAATAAGAAATATAATAGAAATTTTTATTCAAAATAAATCCATTTGATCTGCTTAAATTTGTAATGGAAAATAATTATAACAAAAGTTTTTCCTACATTTCGATTGCATTTAAAATTTATTTAACACTTTCAATTACTGTAGCAAGTACAGAATGCTCATTTAGTAAATTAAAATTAATTAAAATTTACCCCAGATCCATAATGTCACAAGATAACATTTCATTCTTTAGTAATATTATTTATAAAGTCTAGTTTTATAAATTATAAAAAAGAAAAGAAAACACTTCAGTTGCTATAGTTGTACTACAATGTCATGTAACAATAAAAATTAATTTTCAGCTATAAACTCATTAATTCATTGTGTATTGTAACAACTACTACTGAATGTTGAAATAAGTCTGTAAATTATTTTTTTTAATTTACTACATTTTCACATTATTTATGTTACAAATATGTAATTCAAATTTTATTAATTTAATGTAAAATTTTCCCAATAAAATTTTTATAGGGTCCACAAAAAATTCTTGCATCCAGTCCCCAACATATAGATGACTGGTCCTACAAATAATATCAATAAAGATATAATTGCAAATTTTGATAAAATAAACATACAGCACCTATTTTTATATATTGACAGATATATCTTTACACATCAACAATTTCAAGCTATTATCTCAGTGGTTGCATGCTAGTCTGTTGAAGTAAGGCACTGGATGAAATCATGGAAATTTTTATAATTAAAATGTGGGCATTTCAACTCCTTTTATACTCATTGTAACTTTCTAATATGTAGGTAATGCTTCGTGGCATTTTTAAATATGAATATTTGAAGACTGTTAAGTTATAAATTGTATTATGTGATGTGATATTCAGTGTTATTGTTGTTAGTTTTTTTTGCAAATATATTCTATATAAATACATCTGGTGAGTAGTATTATAAGCTTTTTTTTTAAAAAATATACAGTATATATAATATCTCCATGTAGATGGATATAATTTTTTAAACATTTTTTTTTATGTAGAAGTACATTTATATTTTAGAAATATAAAAGATTTACATTAAATAAATTAAAATCTTACAGCAGCTGCATTCTATGTAGTATTTTATTAAATTTTACTCGATTTCATTTTTCATGAAGAATTTAAAGAATAAAATAGAAACAACAATCAAAATATATAAACAATTTTAGCAGGGCAATTACCCAAGATATGTAGAATGAAGAATAATAAATTTATTAGTAATTCAACAGTTTTCTTGGTATGATCCTTATTAACAAATCAACACTTTTCACCATGTTATACTTACGGATTAATATTATATTGTTCTAGTGATGAAAACAATCATAAATAAAACAGTAATAATAATAATAATAAATAAATAAATTAAAGAAAAAATTCTCTTGATGAATCCAATGATTTTTAAGATGGTACAAAAAGCATTTTCTCAATGGAAAATAAATTTTTAGTCTTTGACTATGATAATAAATAACAGTAATATGAAGTTTGGAACTTTCAATATAAGTGATTTTAATGCATAACTAAAAGTTTACAAATTTTAATTCACTACAAAAAAATGTCTGATAATCATTATAGAGTAATAATCTATCATCATATTGGGTGCGTTTTAAATTTTGGGATGTATAATGTATTCATAAAAAAAAGATATTGTAAATACAATCATCAATTACAATATTATTAATTATCTTTTCTTATATAAAAAAAGATTTGAAATGTCAAATGGGAGGATTTCCAATTTATCTAAAAAATGTCTATTCTTTCACATGTATTATTTTTCATGCAGCATTTCATTATCTATAATAGATTATATTGTATTCTGTCATATACACAAGTTTTGATTAAACCAGTTTTTTCACTAATTATAATATAGTAAAATTAATTGTAGCATCATGTGTGATAAATAAAATAACTTTTTGAAAGTATGTTAGGGAAAAAAAATTCCTTGTGATTTGCATCCAATTTATAACCAGTTCAAGAATAATCTATTGTTTTTTACAATGTATTAAACAAATAATGGTACTTGCATACTAGTCCTGCAACATAGAAAAGATGATACACCCCTTCATATCTGCAATAAATATGTAATGTTGCGATAACATCAAATAAATTCAGTGATGTCATCTGATCTTGTCCCAAAACCTAATTTTTTATAATAATCTTACATTCTCAGTTATTGCCCAGATTTCATTTTGACAAGACCTTTAGTGAAGTCAATTGCATTTTTAACTATTTTTTACTAATTTTTATTCATTGTATTCATAGTTTTGATTCAATGATTTTTACTTCACATTTCACGTGCTTTTCATTTTGATTTCATTTTCATAATTTCCTGATTAATATTCCTTTTTTTTTTTAAAAAAAAAAAACAGTACAAAATAATGACAATTTCTACAATCTACTTGCTACTGAAATGAATGATGTTTTATAGTTTCAAGAAAATGTAAAATTGGAAGTCCTAACAAAATTGTCAAAATTGATGACAGCCGTTTCACAAAAAGGAAAAACCAAGCTGGAAGAATTCTTCTCAAACAGTGGATGTTTGGTGGCTTGGGCAGGGAGACCAACAAGTGTTTTAGCATGACAATTAATGATAGAACAGCAGCAACTCATCAAACAAAATGTGAAAGAGGGATCAACAATTTATTCAGACATTTGAAAGGCCTATAAAAGTGCTGAATTATGAATTTCCAGTTACAATCATTTTTGTGTGAACCACAAATACAATCACATGTTAAGTAATTGTGCATTTGGGGAAAAATACAATTTTATTTTTAGTCTTCATTTTGGGAAAAAAACGTATTCACTTAAATTAAAGTAAAACAAATAGATTGTTTCATCACGACAATTTCTGTTATATATTACATAGTAAATACCATATGTGTATATTTTACTGTTTTTTTTTGTAATATTTTAGGGTATTTTGTAATTTAGTGATTGTTTTGTCTATATTTAAATTTACATTTGGGAATTTCATAATGGCATGACATATTAGTCCATATTTAAATTAAAATTTGGGGATTGCATAATGGCATGTCATATTTTACATTTTTACGTCAAATCAATATTTTTACTATTGTTAAAAATGTACTTTTAAGATTTCTTTTTTGTTGAAATTAATATTTTTAGCATTGTTAGAAATTAATATTCTGTGCAATTTTTTGTCTGAAATTCATATTTTTAGTATTGTCAGAAATTAATATTTTTAGTATTGTCAGATTTAGTCTGGTGCAATTTCTATCATGCATTAAGACTGCTACACCTTTTCACATATGTATTCAGACTGCCAATAACTTTGTAAATCTTGTGAAAAAAATGTACACATGGAATGTTTTGATGAATTTATTATTTTAACCTCATACAAGATCCAAGTGTACACATTATTTAGTCAGATCACAAGATTAGAAACCTATCAGCAGATTGATATGAATGTGAAATGTTATAGAACAGGTCTAATATGTGTTGGAGGATTAATATGTAAGAATAAAAGATTGTCAAATCATTTTATATATCATCAAATGGAAAAAAAATCTGAAAGTTTCTGTAATATCACTCTATCATCACCTAATAGTCATAAACAGTAATAAATTTTATGATAGACCTAATAGACATTAAAACATTCAAAACAGTAATCAAATTGATGCATCCTATAGAACTGAGTCAAATAACTATATGATATGCTCAAAGAATACCATGTTCTCACTGACAATCAGGCAGATAATAATATTTAAAATCACTTTATATCTTTATCTACAGGTCATTGCAATTTTCAAAGTCACCCCAATTATTAGTGAGTGACAATTTCAAATAGGCAATAACACTATCCTTCCCAAATACTATACCAATAGTATACAAATCTTTAATAGTTTAATCATTTAATTTCTACAATAATTTAACTAAGTATTATGTTAATATAACCCATATTACTAAGTAAATAATTTACATAATTGTTAAGAGACCTGATATCAGTTGTCAATTGATCAGTTGATGTTGATATCATCAGAAGATGTATATAATAATCTCTTCATTATGTAAAGTCCACCCTTTGCTATGATAGGAAAATATAAGCACAATACCATTTTACCTATCATTTAAATACTCATTTATATGAAACATTATTACTGAGCAATATTAACATATTTTAATGAGACTTTACATACATTAATATACCTATCTAGAATTATTTACTTTATTAACTTTCTTCATCTTTTCAGGGAGCAAAATATAGTTTGAGGATTTTCTCTTTCTCTGTCCTGCTTTCCATATATATTGATTAGAATATGAGGGAAATCATATATCTTTACGGCATTGTTATTCCAGCTCTCAAATATATATTACAGTAGTACTTGCTTATGTGAATAAATAAATAATCAAATAGTTATTGTTTGTAAAAAGTTTGAGCATTGTGACTAAGTTGAAGCTACAGTCTATGGATTTGTTGTTCCAAAGTTCATTACCACTGCATTAAATCATGCAAGGCTTTATGTGGATGATACATAAATTATATCAAAAATTCTTTAATTTAAAGTAAACATTGAGAGAAATATTCACTTCAAATAACCTAGGCACTAGTAACATCCCAAATTTGTTAAAATGTTAAATATATCCACATCAATAGCAGTCTTTTAACCTCAAAATTAGGAGAAAGGAAGTGAGCAGATACTAATCTATATACTGTATATGTATGTAGTATACACACACATCTTCAGTTTGTCATTTTTTATGGTTTATAAATTGCTAAGTAAAAAGAACAATTCAAGATCAATTGTTTAATAAAAATGTTTGTTTTAAATAAATGTAGGATAAATGAGTCATTTATTTATTAAAAATATTTTTTATTTAAATTATAGAGAAAAAAAATTATTGCTGAATGACAACAATGCTTTATTAAAATTAGAAGAAAGAAATCACATGTTCAAAAACCAGTCTTTAAAAATCTAGACTGCATTGTTTACGTTACTATAGAGATAGAAAGGAATTTCTTCAGAAGGAATAACACGAACTTTTTTTGATTTAAAATTTTTTTGTATTTTAACATTACCTTACCTTAGAAATAGATTTTAAACTTGCAGCAAAGAAAATATATTGTGATAGATGGCCCTGGAAGGAAGGAACAGAAGTCTCTTCTATTTAATGTCTATGATTTAAATGGAATGATTAACAACAAAATGCTATGCTGACCACTATTGAAGTTAAAACTGCAATTTTTTTTATTTATATTGTAATATTGACAAAGGAATATTAATCATGCAACATTTAAGGATTAAGAATGACTAAGGAGCCTTACATATTACTTATTAACAATTGTTGAAATTATAATGATAACATTTATAAATATTTATAAAATCTTCTAAAATTAATAGAGTTAATTACAATGCAGTCTGGTCTGTCAATTAATAATTTAGATAATTTAAAGAAATAATATCAAGTAAAAAAAGTACAACGTTAATTAAAACAAAAATAATATTAGTATAATTTAATTAAACATTATAATTATAAAATATCGCTGATTACTATATATATATTTTATAATAATATTAAAATTCGTCTGTATATTTAATTTTTACTTGTATGAAAGAAATTTATAGTTAATTCTTTTTTGACTATATGTATTGATAATTTTAATTATAAAACATGTCATATTTAATTCAAGAGTGAACTATAAATGAATAATAAATGCACATTAGAGCAATGGTCTTCAACCTTTTCACACCTGCGGACCGGTAAAAATAAGGATAAGGTTTCGCGGGGGAAGAAGTCTGTAGATAAATTTTCTTAAAGATGTAAACTGCTTAGCTTTAGATGAGCATAATTATTATAACTGATCAAAACAACTTAAATATACAAATAAAATTATATATATATGGAGTTTGTATAATAAAAAAACTTTTTTTTTTAATTTTGAATTTTTTTAGAAAAGTAATAAAAAATTTAATTCTACCCCCCCCCCTCATAAATATCTGTGATAACTAAAAAAAACAATGAATTTATGTATGATTGATTAGATTTTGTTTTCGTTCTGTTTCTTTTTTTTTAATTGGGTAAAAATGAGATGAAAAAAAAAAAATTGTTTATATTAATTAAAAGTTTAAACTCTTATTATTTTGTTATTACAAACTTTCCTGTGGCCTGGCACCGGTCCGCGGACCAAGGGTTGAAGATCACTGCATTAGAGGATGTTAATCACTGTTATAAATTATTGTTCTGATCACTACACATAAATCAATGACTATCTTAATAAATTTATGTTGTGATATTAATAATGGATGTTTTGATTTACTACTGCATGATCCAGTATATAAATATTTTATCTCGCCCTACAATATATTACAGGTGATACTTCACTAGCCAGTAAGACAGTCAATAAATTTTATTTTCTTGGCCAGTCAAGAATATTCATAGGAATTCATTGCCACTTTTTATAAATTTATGAGTCTATTGTCATGTAGATGGTATATGAACCACTTTAAAAACATTTGTGATCAATTTATTTATTTACTCATTAAATTTTAAATTGCCTGAGTAGGAAATTTACTCAACATATTTAGATTGTCCAGATATGTAATATATAAGTGGAGAAAATCATGTGATTCAATTATATTTATTCCAGGTAGTTGCCCAAATATGTAATGCATTTAGTTTGCAAGCCAACTAGCACTGCTAAGTTATATTTTCAGTACCTTTGGGGTTATCTAATCTGAGGGCATTTACTGATAGTCCGTTCCATCTATATTACTTGTCTAGTGTTATAATCAGTATATTATTTTATACTATCATTTTTAAATTTTATTCGTTAGAATAGTTTCCTTTACATGTGACTCATCCAACAAAGGAATATAACTATTCATAAAACAATGTTGCTTCATTAGCATTGTTTATAGATTTTAGCATTAGAATATAAATAAGTTTTCATTTACAATATATTGTGACAGTCAGTCTTAAATGACTGGCACAAAGATGGCTGCAAGCATAGTTGCAGCCTGAATAAACATATATATATATATAAAAGAAATAATAAAAGGTTGGTCTGTGTAAGTATACTTTCTCTTCATTTGCACATGTAAGATAATTTAAATTAAAAAAGATAAATGATGAGGATACATTTTAAATGTACAAACATATACATTTAAAGTGAAATACATATTTTTTTTTTCTGTTTTAATAAATCTGTTATTTTTGATATGGTGGGGATATAAAATTATACTGGGAAAGTTAAGTGTAAACAACCCAGCAACTAAATATATTTTCTTTTTAAATTATCAAATTTCGATGTATGTTTTTATTTTTGGATTACATGTTGAAAGTAAATTTATATATAAATTTTTTAAAATAATGTTAACCTTGTTACAACACGTAATCTTTATAAAATTTTTGTTTTCTTTGTTAATTATGGTTTTAATGACCGCAGGCAAGTCAGCGACTTCTCTCTTTTGTTATAGTATTTTTTTAGAGAAAATTGTAAAAGCATATGGCTCGACACCTGCAGATTAAAAATTAATTAAAATATGGGATAGGAATGTGAATCACTAATGGTTTAAAAGAAAATTCTTAAATAGATTTAAAAAGATAAGAAAAGTTTGTAGTTAGTTTAATTAAACTAATTAAAAAATCGAAAACAGCAATAGTTTGTAGAGGGGACCCTGTAATGAGTGAGATATATGTATGCTGATCAGGTGATATAGGGGATTATTGTAAATTCATTCATTCAGTTCGATAGATTGAATTCAGTTGAGTTGAAGGCAGAGAGTTCAATGCATGAAGTTAAAACCAATTGACTTATTCTCGCTGATGATCGGTAAACAAAAAATATATAATTGACAGTAAAATCTCAAAGTCAGTGCAAGCTGTAATTATGCTTAATCTGAAGAAATAAAAAAAGAAAACCTGCAAATAGAAATCTAGAGAGGAATCGGGAATGTGACCAGAAAGTTTGCTGAACGAAATAGATTTGATAGAAAGATATCGCAAGTTATTGAGAGAATTAATATAATAATTTCAACGAGAAATCATCTTAACATGGATCCATTTGATAATAGGAAATCAAGACTGAATAGTATTGCCCCAGTGAACATGGAGTAGAGAACCCGCTTCGGTGCATTCACACTGCTCAAGACCTATGTAACCACCAAGTTATGTGACTCTGTCCATTCGAAAATGTAGCTGCTTACAAACTATTCTGTCTGCCACCCATACAAGAGACCCCTTCAGATGCCTGCTCAGGATGTATATATCTCCTTCAGAAGCCCTCAGCCCGAAAGAAAACGAAGTCTACGGGAAGTAAAACCCTTTATAATTCTAAATATAAAGTTGTAATTATAAATTTATTTAAATGCACATTCATTATGTAAATAATATTCATTAAGGCTGTAGCCTCAATCACATGCGTATAAAATGCGATAGTAGGGACCTCTACAGGTCTTAAAACCACAACCTTACTCTTTTCTTCCAAGAGTAAGATTGTGGTTTTAAGATCTGTAGAGGTCCCTACTATCGCATTTTATATGCATGTGATTGAGGCTACAGCCTTAATGAATATTAATTCTAAATATAATTATTTTTTTTGTGTGCATGATTTAAATATTTTTTAAGAATGATTTGTTTTTCCTTTTATTGTTATAACTATTATCAGAGAGTGAAAATTTACGTAATATTTTATACATATTTGACCAATGATTTTTCTTCTATTATTATTAATTCTATACGTGATTCAATAGATTTTATTACCAAAATAATTTTTAGTATATTATGAATGTTTTAGATTAATGATTTAAGGAAGGTAGATTACTCATAAATTTAGATACACACAAGTGGTAGACATTAGCCTGTTTGCCCACTTTAGTCTTATTTTGTTACATAAATATCCGCTATGGGCAGGATTAATTTACAGTCAATAACTGTTCTTTTCTTTAAGAATGTATCCTATAAAGAAATGGCGGGTCATTAAATCTACCATCCCAGATATTTGAAAGACTATGTAGTGTGTGCGTTCATTTATAGATAACTCTATCTTTTTAATCCGCCACGTGCAGAATTCAATATGTTATTACTTCCCGCAAATTCATTCCGATTAGTATAAATTTGTTCCATCCGCTACATGCAGGATAGTAGTAATAGTAAAAAAAATAAGGGAATAAATAAGTCTATTAGTTCCTTGTTGGGATGATTCACTACGGGCAGGGTCGATTGAGGAACTCTCTTATTCAAATATAAATTGCGGTTGAATAATAAATCTTTATTAAATTAAAAAAAAAAAGACAGAGGGTTATTTGATGAAACACGTATCTACCATGGATCGTATATATATTGAAATCACATATAGAATATATCCTATCAAATGCTGTAGAGTGTGCAAATGAAGATGAAACTTAGACCATCCTATCCCATGGGGTAAATATTTAATGATTTTAAATTGGGGTTTTTGATTAAAATTTCATAGTGTGTTTCATATTTATATATTTCTGTTGTTATTTATTTGTAATATTATAAAATTAAGGGCTAAATAAATGTGGAGATAAAATATTAAAATTTCAATGTTGTGCTGTGTAATTAGTTAAGATTCTATCGTTTATCCTCCTTTATTAGCAAAGCAACAAACCAATTTCCTGAGATAAAGAGTAGATGAGCTAGCCTGGGATTAATCTCTATCGGGACATAGAGTAATTTGTTAGAATATCCATCTTTCTAGTGCTTTATTAAGCAAAGCATCTATATTATTGATTTTATTAAGTCAAAAAGGGACTAACCCTTATCTAAGTTATGCAGTCATATCCCTCTGGGGAGGGAGCAATCTTTTCTCAGAGGTGGTGCGTAAAGGTCTTGGTGAACCGGATCTTTCAAAGGTATGAGTGTAGTAATTTACTTTTATGATGCAATTCTAGAAAATAATAAATAATGATGTCTAACTGAATGCCTACAATCGTTGCTCTGTTACATAACACACATTCCATGCTCAATGTGTGTAGATATACGTAGAGGCATAAATGAACCGGTACAATATATATAGATATAAGGCTCTTGGTTACAGCTTTGTAATCATAATTCCTTAAAAGCCTAAAGCTAAATTAGTCAATAAAATAATCAAAATGACCCAAAATTTATCACTAAGTCAGAATAGCCAAAGAAATTAAATTCTAAAACACAATCAATGATTTTTCTGACCAAAAAAAAACCCATTTTATATTAAAATTACCCATAATTCCACTTAAATTACACACAGCCTTAATATTAATCTTAAAAACTTTTAGACAAGGCAATTGCTTCAGAATCATAAATTTTTAATAATAAAGATTTTTTAATTCTTTTTTTTTTTATTTCATTTTTTTCAAAGAAGACAATCTTAGCCTCATCAAAATTAATAGTGTGTCCTATAGCAGAACTGAGAAATTTATTTCTAACTCTACTTTTATATATCTTTATTCTTTCATTTAAGCTCAAACTACTCTGATGCATATATATCTTCTTACAAAAACAGGAATAATATGCGCTATTCCAGGAAGTTTCTATCAAAAATTTCCCTTGTATTGTTTAATAAATTATTCAAAGTAATAGCTCTTTTTCAAGCAATTTTCTTATTTCCAAACAAATTACTATTTTTACATACAATTCTTTAAAAAGACAATTTAAAAAGCAAAGAAAATCAAATTTTTCTTTATCCTTCACATTATTATAATTACTATTAAATATAATACTTTTAACACATTTATCAGAGTAGCCAACATTCAAATAATCTTTATAAAATTAACTTTTATAAACACAACTAACTCATTAGAATTATTTAATCTTATTTCTATTACCAATAATTTTTTAAAGCAGCTATTTTATGAGATACAGATTGATAGCTATCAGATTTAATTATAGATGTTAATTCCTTATTCTTAACATAGTGATTATATACCAAACAATTATTCTTCACATTTCTTATCACTAATAAATCTAAAAAATTTAATTTAACAAAATCTAATCCTTCCTCCCACAACATATTTTAGAAGGATCAAAACAATTAAATTCATTTACCAACTCCTTCAATTTATTATTTTCAACTACAACAATCAACATATCTAACAAATAACTAAATATATACAATTCTTTTTAATAATAATTTGTTCTGCTCTTCCAAATAATTAATATAAACTGAACAAATTAAAGGAGAAATAACATAAACCTATTATCCATCTCTCCCTAATCTAATAAAAAGTAAAATATATAGAATCTTCCAATAATAAAAGAAAATCTTTAATCTTATTCTTTGACAAAGATCCATGTTTAACCAACAACAACATAAGAACATCAATACTGCTTAATCTATTAACAGATCAATACATATTCTCAATATTCAAACTACTAAATACCCAATTACTTTCTATTGTAAAAGAATAAAGGTACATAAAAGTAGGCTTACAAATAAATATCTCAGTTCTGCTTTATTTATCCATGAGAGATATAGGCCACACTATTAATTTTGATGGGGCTAAGGTTGTCTTCTTTGAAAGAAATGAAATAAGAAGAATTAAAAAACCTTTATTATTAAAAATTTATGATTCTGAAGCAATTAACTTATCTAAAAGTTCCTAATATTAATATTAAGAGTGTGTGGGATGTAAGTGAAATTGTAGGTAATATTTAGTATAAATTTGTTGCTTACTTTTAAACCTTTGTTTCGAGTTTATTTTCTTTGGCTAGCCTAGTTTAGTGGTGAATTTTTGGGTAATTTTGATATACATGTATGTATGTGTGTATATATAATGTAAACATTAGATATTTAAATTGAATTGTTTAATTCATGAATGTGAAATTCAGCTCATATGATAAAATTTAATACATCTTATTATTAAAATTTTAATCTAATTTCTATGACAATGACATTAAAATACAAATCATAGCATTTAATAATAATATTCGATTATTGTACATTAAAAATAAAACATACAGGTGGTTCAGAAACTGTCAATAAAATTACAATGCTTTTACTATTATTTATTTTTCACATTCTCCTTTTTCATATTGTGATGGGTTAACTTCAAACTGTTACAAATTTTCATCTCCTCATCATTTATATATTATTTAGCATTTTTCTCCCCCCCCCCCTTTAAGAATCATTTGATACATTTTAAAATTTCTTAATTTTACATCTAAACTTTTACAATGAAAAAGATAATTAGAATTTTATTTTTAATAATTAACAGGTAATATATTTCTGATTTGGATTGAGCATGATGTAGTAGTAGAATCCTCTCATCATAGATTTTAAATAAATTTTTATAAGATACTTTAGATATAGTTAAAATTCAGGTTTAAGAAAATTTAGATATAATTTTGCTAAACAGAAATTTATTTTACTTTTAGTAAAAGAATTGATAACAAAATTATAATTGTAAAATATTTTAATATTATATAATCATCTGGCTAATTGCTTGGGAGATCAGTTTGAACTTATAAGTGGCAGGTTGTACACACAATTTGACCTGGGAATTTTTAATCTTTGAATCTGTTGGACTCATCAAATTATCATTTAAAAAAGTAACATGTGACCACAACTGAATTATAAAACAATGTGACAAAAGCTTTATAATTTCATGAAACCAAAATTTTACAGTGTTCAGGTGTGATGTGGAGTAGAAAAGCTAAAGATTAGGGAAGATGGATTGAACTTGGAGAGACCTTCAGCTTGCTATGGATTGATAATGGTTGATGGCGATGAATAGTTTACTATTGTACCGGTCGGTTTCGTCTGTTCATATAACAAGATCTAGCATCTAGGCAAAAGTACCTCGAATCCAATCCTGTGCAAGATACGTAAGTCAGGAACATTCATGAACTCTGCCCTATTTGCCTATTTTCCAGATCTACCAACTTATGAGCAACAATTCCAATGATACTGATCTAATTTATTCCTACCCCACCGGCATCACAAAGTCGTGACACAAAAAAGACTCTTATTCGAACTTGGTTCATGTCTAGAATATTATAATTAGCGATTTTCGATCATCTAGTAAGTGAAACCTTTTATATTACATCAAAATTATTTCTAGTCAATAAATGAAACAATGACTTAGATATTTAGAAAGATATAAAATTTATTAAATCAACTTGGAGTATATATGACTGCAAACGTTATTGGTGTTACAATGTAACTAAAATGGGTGTTTATCTCCCTTGGACAACATTAACCTCTCTTACAATACTATACAATGAACATATTTAATCATCAATAACAAATAATTCATGGCTTTATTCTATTGCGGCTATTTATATGTCAATAATTTATCGATTGACTGGGATACATAAGATTTTTAATAATAGCGCTAGACTACGGTACCTGAAAATTATTTGAATCCACCAGTACTAAAACAACAGCATTCCTACCAATACATAAGTATTAAGTTGGATGATAAGGGTAACTTTATTTAATTACTATTTGCATTTGCTATATAAGAATGTGTGTTGGAAGCTAATTTGGGGAAATAATAATAATGGCAGAAGTGTCGTATCTGAAAGTGCGAATGAAATATATATTAAAAAATGGCAATCCATTTAGTATAATCATAACAGTACGGTTTAGGAGAATTAATAGGCTTTTAACAAGAACGAAATATGGGAGAGCGGTACGTGTATGAGGGCAATGGAATGATCTATTCTAAGATCTAAGAAGATGCTTCAATTCACCGTTAAAGAAAGGCGACTCTCTGCAAATGTCGGCAGGGTCGGGTCATAAACAACGAAGAAGGCGCTTTATTGAATTGCCATAGGCTGGACTTTTGCCAGAGCGAACCCTATGCAATAATATCTCGCGCTGAAGAAATCCAAAGAGGTTTGCCAAACCTTGTCCTTGGTATTGGAAGTAAAAATGAACGAAGCACAAAGATATATATCACGAAAGGCCGGTATACACGTAACGCTTGCATTAATATAAATATATATAGATATTCCACTAAGGACTAAAGAATTATCGCCTATCTTTATTAATAAAAACCCCTCGTACCGGTATGATTTGATTACTACGTGGATATGGAAGAATTACATTTAAGGCCAATATAATATGGCTCAGAGAACTAAAGGATTCCCCCCCCCCTTTATGTATTACTTCAAACTACACCTAAACTTTCCACAATGTATAAAAAATATAACTCTTTGGTTTTGAATGCTTTAATAAATAAATACTTTTCATATTATTAAATATATATAAAGTCAGTGGTGGCTATTGATTTCAAGAAATTAATATTAATTTAATTCATATAAATCTATTTGCAGATTTTAGAAGTTAGCGCTATTATTTAAGTAACCAAAGAAACGCATTTCTAAGAAAATAGATTTTTACTTAGTTTTTGAGAATAACACTGTACAATAATTATCAAATTCTGATTTTATTTCCCCAGACTGGCAGGCACCCGCTATACTAAGAATAACAAATTTGTTTTTAAAAACTACTAGGTTAATTACCCTCTGAAAAGTAAGGAGGGTTTTCTTTTATTAAAAGAGATAGCGTAAGCATTTGCGATTCTGGGGGAAAATTATCGACATATAATTTAGTATCTGAAAGTATAAAACATAATAATGAAAATAAAATATTGCCGCATAGACGTGAAATTAAGAACTAATAATTATTTGGAAGAGGTTTAATGTAGGAGAGATTACAGCTAAGTTATATAGAGAGAGAACAAGGTACAATTAACAAAAAGGTAAGAACTTTACAAATTGATTCATAACTAATATTAAATTTTACAAATGAAAGCTTTACAAAATGTTTAAAGAAATAGATAGGTGAAAGTTAAAATTATTCACGGTAACTTTAAGAGTCTAGCAGCATTTGAAATGATTACCTCTGTAAAACATGGCGGTTCTTTTGATGATTTCAATTCCCACGGAGACTAGATCTAGTTTGTCAAACATAATTATTCAGGCAGGTAGTAATTTTATGATTTAACGAACAGGCATATAATTATAGTCTATGAGTATCGGGATCCATGGGCACAGATTGCAGGGAAGGCCATCTCGAATGGCGAGAAAGGCGATTTAGATTTACTCAGTACACATTGAAATTAACGAACGCAAATTTTCTTGGTGACTGCTCTCCTTGACTGTCCTAGTTACTCTCTAAATTAATTCGTAATTATTCCATGCCTTGGTATTTTTGGAATCCCTTTCTGATTGGTCATTGCAATCTAATTTCCAAAAGAATTCGTATACAAGCTTTTACCCATTGTGATGGAAGATGCCATTGTTAGATAAGTATTCAAACTTTAATTAATTTTGATAAAAGAAAATGTTTGTAACAAAAGTAAATCAATTAAATTTAGTTTCTACTTTTGATTTTAGAGAAACTTTTAATTAAAGTTATGTTAGAATATTATACAAGATTATGCTTCTCACCTTTAATTAATTTTGACTAATTACAATCGCATCTTTTATATTGGATTTAAAAGAAAAGTGGAGTTTAATGGCAAAAATAATTTAAAAACACAATTTTATAAAATTACATATAACGAACTTTTCCACTAAATATTTGTTCAGTACTTTTGTCTCTACAATATCTATAGATATCTGAGCTGCAATAAACAAACAATTACTATAACTTTTATAAAATAAATACAGAAATTATAATATATTTTGATATTATAAGTCCGTTATAGTTAATCCCCCATTCCCTATTGCGTATACGAATTTTCAGATGCTACATTTATTAATTTTATTTTGCATGATTAAATTCAGATATTTATGCCAATATCTTCGTTAATAAATATGTTAGTTAATAATACTCAAACAAAAGGATACAAACAAATGTGTTAGTGAGTGGAATATATATGCAAGAATAGGGTTTGAATTTAGATTGGTAGCGGAAGATTGGAAGTGGGCTGTGAAGCGCAATCTGAATCTCAGATTCCGCTTCACTATGACAAACAATTTAATTTGTTACTATAAATTCAAAATATATATTAAATATCTGATTTAAAAAATAAAAAAAAGCTTAAAATTGAAGAGACAAAAGTGATAATTAATAAATATTTTATTAAGCATATTATTATATACACACATATGTCTATGTGTCTTATAGAAAAGAAAAATTCAGTAATAATATTTACCTGCATGCTTTTGGTACTGTGTACCAGACTCATGGCAAACAAACTAAACCAAATGGTTAAGATTAGAGGCATGTTAAGTGGTAACACTGGTATTTCTTAGATTGACAACATTATTAAACTTGGCAATAAACCAGGCCTCTTTTATCTTTAGTATGTAAATATAATCTAATGATATGTGACATGGAATTGATTATTAAAAATAATATTTTGCAAATTTCATCTAGAATGAAATAAGTCCACAAACAAACAGGGTTTAAATTAACCAGTTGTCTACTTTTCATTAAATTAACAATTTTCTCCAGTTTATTGATAATAATTTTGTGGATGAAATATTGATGTAAATAATACATTCCACATTATGTCTTACTGTAAATAAAGCTTAGCCATCTTCCTACAGCAATTCTCTATCAGTCATCCTAAAAATAATGTGATGATGATGATTTGAATTTAGTCAATTTATTCCCTATTCCATAATGCTGTTTCTTACATGGTAATCAGCTGTGATGCATGTAACTAATAAATTGAGATCCAATTATTAAACAGGATCTACTCCTACTAATGATGCATAGAAGATATACAGGTCAAAGACTTTACATTTTAATAAAACAAACTTATTTTAATGAAATCAAAAAATAATAATAATAAATAACAAATGCTAAAGAGGATTGAACATAACATAAGTAAGCAATTTTACTACACAATATCTAATTTAAGAATACAATTTCATCAAAATAATCAGCTTTAATGTGCACGTTATATATTTCCCATCATGTAAAAAAAAAAAATTATATATATGTAAAATGTATAAGAAAATATATACACATAACCAGAATTTTTTTTTCCAATACAATCTTTTTAATCCTATAACTACAGGTAAGACTAGGTAATAATAATATAAAATGAAAAAGCTTTATAAATCTAAAATTAATAATAAAATAACATGATTATAAATTAGACAAAATTAATTTTCTCTTAAGTACCTTTGATTTTTAACTTTTGAGCTCAAAAAAACAACAACAATATATATACAATTTTAATAAACTCTCTCCCTTGTACATAGAGGAGACTATTTCTAGATTACTTTGGGTTTATTTTCCCATAGATGATTAAGTCGTTTCCTTCTTTGAAGAGATGTCTTTGATTCTTTTCTAATACTTTTCCTTTTTGAAATGCAAAACTAATTGCAGCTTTAGTAATTATTTCAACTATGATTACTCAATACAAAAGTTTTATCGTTAAAGTTACTTTCAAATTTTATTACTTTAACTTTCACATGATTTTTCTTTTTTCTCTCTTTCCACTTATTTAATTCCGAGTTCTATGCAGGTATGGATAGTAAATATTTGCTATTGATCAGATAGATTTATAAGTGATGAAAAGCACTCAAATCTAAGTCTGTATCATTTGAGAGTTCAAAGTAAAGGCAGGCTTCTAAAAGATTTCCATCTAGATAGACTTCATGGTAAGCTTATGACCTAGTGGATTGACATGGCTAGTGCACTGGTTTAAGTCTAGTGCTCAATTTTTAAATTTCTAATAACACAGTTAAGTTTTTCCACAATATTATGATAGTTCTGTTCTTATTCTGCTCAAGCAATTCCGCCACATAATAATGCTTGTCTTACTCTATACTGAATCTTTAAAAATAATTTGCATAAAGATAAGGCAATCACATTCTTTCAAACCATCTATTTCCTTTGATATATAAATTCTCGGCCTTAAATACTTTCTCAATTCATGACGCAATCCCAAATCAAACATCAAATCCTCATTTTTTTGATAAACACTTAATTTTATTATACCAGGTTGTTTTTTAAAAGAATAATCAACTTCAGTACAACCTATTCAATTCTTTTTCCTTTTCTTTTACAAAACAAATGATTTCTCTGCTACTAATCAAAAACATGGTGGAATTTTACATTTTTCTTTCAAAGTGAAAAAACAAAAGCAAAACATTTCACATACAATCTTCATAATCTTATTAAAATTGAAAAAGTTAAAGCAAACAAATTAAGTTTGACATTTTTCACTTTTTTATATTTTAACTCTAATTAATATTTGTACTTCTTAAGTATTATATTATTTAACATTTACATTTTCATTTCAGTTATGATTTTTTTTTTAAAAAATATTTTTTATAATAACCCTTTTAAATTTACTACATGGAATGAGGTTGATATTCAGTTGAATCATGATTCATTACACTAAATGAAGCGCATAAAAAAATTAAGCTATTGTAAATTACACTTTTTAATTTTTGATAAACTTTGTTATGTTATGCTTTTGCAATTAGCTAAGGCAAAAAAATATTGAATTTTTTTCACTCGCAATGCTATACATTTTAAAAATCAACAGTCTCCATTTTATTTCTTTTTTATAAAAAAATAATTAAATAAAAATAAGATCAAAAAATACCATGTACAGTTCATTACTGTAATTTAAATAATTTAACTGATTGAATCTTATTTTTGCCAATATTGTTTATGCTTATGTTGACAAATATTTTTGCCTATGGAGAAAATAAAAATTTATGTTGCATGAGAATATTAAATAAAAATTCTGTTTTTACTTTTTGATTTATTTTGTATTCTCATCCTTGGTGTTTGCCTTAAGATGGCATTGATGCTAATCAAAAACATATACTGTAACAGTCAAGTTTGTACATTCGCGTAACAGAATTCAGAATCCAAGCAAAAGAGACCGAAGCTGACCAGACTAGGACTGTGATATCCCAAGTCCGACCACATTTCAATTTGTAAGCCAGGATTCCAAGTCTCAAGACCCTACGAATGACCACCTTGAAATTACACGTAGTATACCTCTTTCCACACGGCCGACATAGGTCACGGAGAAGCAATAAGACTCTGATAATTAAAAGAGAGGTTCTTAATTGACTAAAATATATCACTAATCTAATTTAACTTAATGCATAGTTTTCACATATATAGGCTATAAATAATAATTAGAATTGGATTGAATTAGACCAATAACGAGACAGAGAATGAAATACATTAAACTAATTATATATTTATTTACAATTGGCATGAAATTGATAAGTTTTACACATTTCAGCGTTGAATGTACGCAATTATTGGGTGGATAAGAGAACACATTCTCTTTTTATATACAATTCAAAATAGCTTTATATAAATAATTTCATTTAATTTTCATACATGGGTTTAACATATGCCCGTATTATGAATTGCTTTACCACTGATACATATTTAATCACTACGTTATATCTATAAATCTATTTAAGCCAAATCCTATTATATTTGGTGGCTGTTATATAAATAATTATATTGAACTTTGATCATGAATTCCTTTACTAAAATATACAATATGACTTAATAACGAGTGCATAAACCAGCTCAAGTAATGATCGATCGAACATGGCTTTCGAGAGAAAATTTCAGAATGCTGAAAGCGTTATGTTAAGGTGGGAGAGTTGGCTGAAATAAGATTTTACCAATGCGCTATGGCACAGGTAAACAATAATAGGAAAAGTCGCTCTGTGGATGGATGAAATAACTTCAGGGTTCTTGCGACAAACGCCGGTACCCTGTAACTGATCACAATGCTGCGTGAAAAGGAACATTGTGTTCAGGAATGGCGGGGGACTTACGTGCTCCCCTGGACTTGGCTCAGGCTTCGCTACTGCTCTACCCGATAGGAGATGTGCTGGCAACGCCGTGGCTCCATCTTGAGATACGTATATTATGTATAGCAGCAAAATGAGAATAATTTTATAAAATAATATATCACATCCACCAAGCAAAGAATAGTATATTTCATACTATGAAATACGAGTTAATAGCATATTAGCTCTATCAAATTGGGATCAACTCTTGTGTAGCCTGATAATAAATGTCTATGCTATTAAAAGGGGATATTAATACATCTGTACTTTGACATGCTCGATCTATTAAGTTACTTATAGATCATAAATATTTAAGGAGGGAAAGTATATTTCTATGGACTTAAGAATTTAAATGTCAAATATACTTATAAATATGATCAAGGCTAAATTTAATTCTAAATAAAACTATAAGGTTAAGTTTTTAACTGGTTGATTATAAAAGAGCCACTTTTCACATATTAAATCATTTAAATAATAAAAAATAGGATTTCGAAACAGTGCAGAAAGTTGACGCAATAAAAGATTTTCAAATAATATCTTCTTAAAAACATGAAATTAAGTGCCCACTGTTTCAAAATATTGGCATATAAAATATAATAAGCATTTAAAATAAGCAAAGAAATATAAACACAACCACAGTGATATAACTTTAAATTAGACACTTATAATGTACTTTAAATGAAAGGAAAATATAAATTAGTCAGATTATTTAAACTTTAACAACATGAAATTTTGATAGCAATTGACATATTTAAAATATTAATTAAATGGATTTAAGTTTTGATTGCATTTAGCTTTATCATTATTTTAAAAGAGAGTTAGCTAACTTATATAGATATATTTACATTTACACAGAGCTCTGCGGTTTGAAAAATAAAACGGTACCGGTAATATTTATCTGGACTGCAAGTTCTTGCTGTAGGTTTGGTGAGTTTAACTCGGCGGCTGGTGGCATCATCTTTCCCATTATGTTAGGCTTGTCTCTTCTATCAGCATGATGGTGGTTTAGGCATTTCGACGAGAGAAACCCCAATCTCCCGTGGAGTAACAGCAACAAGATGCCCACTTTTAGCCGGACATGTTAAACATTAACAATTGTGAATACTGGCTGCAATTCTCACTAACAATATGACTGTCCCTTTTTCTCTAAAAATATGGCTGTATTTATATGTTTTCCTTATCGCAATCTATCGCCTCAAGACTCACTAAACTCAGAAATTTAATTAAATATTTTTCAATTTATAATCCAGATCTTAGATAACTTATGTTAGAAACATTCCATAAGCTATTATAATTAAGATTTTTCACTGCAAACAATTGTCCAATTTAGATTTTAAAATAACTTAATCTTATCTAAGGAGATTTTAATTAGTAAATTTTGAACTAGTTTTACTTTTTACGGATTCCAGGTGTGGTCGTTAATGACACTTGTTTACAATCAAAAATCTTTTTAATTACTTGACCAGCTTTTTATTTTTATCCTACATTTAATAGAAACTCTTCTTATTTAAAAACAACCTTTTAACATTTTTTTAAAACGCAAACCTTTTTACATATTTATTTAAAATAATTTACAAACATATTTTGATATAGCTTTTAAATATATTTTAGAGAAACTTTTTCCCTGAAATATATTTAAAACAAGAAATCTTTTAACAATTTTTAAAGACATTTAATATTATTTTTAGATAACGGCTTTTACATATTTTAAATCATGTCTTTCTTCTATATAGCACAGATTATATATCCACATACGAAATTACAATATTAACAACAAAATGAATAATTTACTCTTAACTTAAATAATATAACGAACATTTTTAGAATTATTAAATCAATTTAGTACGCTATAATTTTACTAATCCTATCTAATTATAGCATTGGTTCGCACGTAAATATATAATACTGTTTATACAGACATGAACAAATTTTAAATTTATTAACATTTAAATAGGTACGAACTTAGCATCCATGCTTGTCAGATCTTTACGTTTTTTTCTTTGACTGCATATATCTTAATTAGGTCAGTATGTCCACTCAGCTTGACGACCTCAATCTACCATCATTCAAAAAAAAAAAATCAATACAGATCGGTTAGTTTATTAATTAAAATCTTTGTCATTCCTCATCATACATATACATCTGACTGAATCCTTATCCTTTCCGGGCAACGTTCTGTCCCACTCTTCATATTACACATCACCATGCAGTGTCTATAACGTGCACACAGCCACATCTTGATAAGGGAAATAACAAAAACAACATCAACTTCAAACTTAAACTATTTGCTTGAGCCAGGGAGAAATCTTTCCTAAGATCCAGAATTGTGTAAAGAGCATCTCTTAGACAACTATTCCCTATATTGGCTTGCAACATTTTCTATACTTAAACAGTAACTTTATTAATAATTCCCTATCTTAACAAATAAATGGAGAGAAACTTAGTCCTCCAACTGCCATGGTATCTAAATCAGGAGACAGCTATTTCCCATCTATTGGGTGATAGGATTACTTTACATTAGTAATGACAAGCATTTATAGCTTTAAATATGCCCACACATACATCGATTCCAGCCTAGATAAATGACAAAGACTAACCAGATCCCAAATCAATACATATATGAATTATTTCAATTTTAACCAGTCACGCCAACAACATACCCAATATCTATATCAATAACAGATCAACACTCACAGCATAATAATGGGTTTTATGACCATCTTCTCATTCTTCATATCTACTATTAAGCACAAATTAAAATTTTGTTAAGAATAATAAAATATTTATATCATTTCTCTCTTTACTTTTAAGTCTAAATTTACGTGAGCATCTATACTTAAATGGTATCAAAATCATTTTCTTTTCTTTCCTTCACACATTTTAAACATAAACAAAATATTAAATTAAATAATCTAGTGATCAGAGTGTGACATAGCATATAAACAAAATGAAATATAATAATAATAATAAAAAAATAAATGACATTATATAAACGAAATAAAATAAAGAATAAATATCAACATTACAGATAGTCTCTTTAAACTTCTTTTCCTTCCACTGTCCATTAATCAATTAATATGTTTAGTTCATTTTATCTGAGTTAGCTATACAATGGCACGTCAGACAGTTATTTTAATTAAATGTGTATAGAACGCACAGACAATCATTTGAATCAAGTTAAATCAAAATTGTAGATAGTTATTTAAATCAAAATTGTAGATAGTTATTTTAAATCAAAATGTAGATATAGGATAGTTAATAAATTTTAAAAAGTTCTGTTGGTTACCTTACAGTTGATGAGTTCTTCCTGGGTTTGAATTCGCTTTGTTCTCCTTTCCATTTAAAGGTTCAAATTATAGACAATAAGCAGTTTCTGATTACTAACATGAATTAACTCTTTTTAAAACATTATACAGAAGATTGTTGCAGTTCTTAAACGAATTTTAAAGAGCCATATAATTATTATAATCTGAATTGGTTGTTTAATTTGATAAAAGAAATTTGACAATTCTCTCCTTGCAGGAAATTTTATAAGCAGACTGGATAAATTGTTACACTCAGCAGAAAATATCTTATCAAAAGTTGACTTCTTCATAATTAATTTTGAGAAAAAGAGATATGCACATTTTTAGAAGAATTAGAAATTCATATTTTGGTCTACTATACAACTTAACTTCTTTATCAAATTCTGAGAAAGAAAATTAAAAACTTGAAGAAAAAAAAATACCTTTAGAGATATTAATTTTTAGTTAGTTAGCTCAGTTCTCAATCAGCAAAAGTTTCTTCCCCTTTACTTTTCTCTTTCCAGTTTTTATATGATAAAAGAATAAAGAAAACAGATGTTAAATCTCCCCCCCCAGTGGTTTCTCTTCAAGTCTAATCAATTTCTGAGGTGTTACCCCTTTAATAACTTTGTCTGATCTGAAACCAGAGCTCTTTAATTAACACACTGATGACCAATTTATAAAATTTAGTCAATGAAACTCTAATCAAAAAAATTAAGCCTACTAACATTTTTCTTGTCAAACAAAGGCTACATTCATTGAATCTAAATAATTTCTTATTTAGATTTACATTTTAAATAATATAGAAAATTATGTCAAATGTTTATAAAGGAAAGGAAAAAAAATCAAACCCATATATCTGTATCACACACACACCCATGTGCAGACCATCCAATAGCAAACTGATTATTCAGATTATATGAACACAAATATCCATCATAATTTCTTATAATTACAAGCATAAAATCAATTATAATTTCTGATAATCATAAACATAAATATTCACTATAATCCCCCATAACCTCAAACCTATTCTCTAGAAAGAAACTGTTAACTAAAGCTACTGACAATCGATTCAATCTTAATTCTCATCAACTCTTTAGTAATAGACATTCCATACAAACACAAACTGTCTCTATATATGTTGCTTTTGAGCTATATAGCCATTACTTTCTCAAATAAAAACCTTTAACTTATTCTTACATAAAAAAAAAAAATTTCACACTTACTTCATTTTATTATATTTGGTTTATAGATGGAATAAATCAAAGGGCTACAATATATATATATGTTCCTATGTTGCTATTCTCTATGGGTAAATGAAAAAGACCATCCCAATGATGTCATCTGCATGCATAACAATGAACAGAAGTCACCTGGGGCTGAATTGTTTGGGTATGAGCATCAAATAAGTAACTGGGCAAAGAGCCCTGTACATTTGAATAGCCTATCTGATTTCTGAATTTCTAAGTATACTTTGGATTAATTTTTTCATTAGCAAGCTACTTGGTTCCAGTGAACCACACATCTCATGTTTAAATGTAAGCTCTCATCGGCCTTGCAAAATCCCTAATAAACTTAGTTCAATTTGTTGATGGTGAATACTCAGCCCATTCCATCCTTTAAATTATAAGTACTCGTGAATTTACCCGAGAACATCAGGAGCTCCAGTGGAACAAATGATTTACACATCTTTTAGAGTTGATATTTATGTTCAAATATTAATTGCCTATCTTAGATAGTCAGCAATATTAATGCTATAAAATGTAATATATGACTCCAGTTATTCTACATAAACCTTAGTCTTTTGGAAAGCCACAGTAGGGAGTTGAACATCATTTGGCACATTGCATTCTCATGGATATCAATTGCTAATATAGCATGGTTTTTAGATTTACATGAATTAAATTATGTTACACTGTATGTAATAATTGATTAAATTTGTCTAATTGTATAACACATAATGGCATTAAATTAACAATATTTTAATCACCAGTTTAATGTAATCTATACTATCTTAGGTTAACTATTACCAGTTATAATAAACTTATTTAAATTTACTTCATCTCCATTATCTTTCTTACCATACTCCAATTCAATTAAACCCATTAGTCAAAATGAAATTCATTATGTATGATATTTATGACATTTATTTTACCATTTTATTTCTTAAAATTATTTTAGTTTGTTTCACAAGTGCATTCATGATCCTTATAGTGTAACTAAATTTAATAGTCTCATGCTTCTCTCTGTTCAGCGGGACTTGGATTAAATAGAACTTAAATGTATTATAGGAAGCATTATTCATTGGGTATTTAGGCATGGAACACAGGCACATAGGTTGGAGCTTGGTCCAACATGGGACCTGTGTTGCATCTCAATCAGATTTAGTATGTTTGGCTTAAACTCTGAATTTTGTTGAGTGAATATACAATTCTGACCATTATAATATAAAATTTATTTTTAACTATGTGCTGAGCAAAGATTACATTAACAATAAAAATTTTCATTAGTGCTCTGTTCTATTGTGTCAGCTACTTGATGGCGCTATTTCTAGCTAAATTCCCAGAAATATGCCATTTTTTGCAGCCATAGCCAAGCTAATAGCCTTCTTTCTACGATAAAACACAGAAAGAGTCCATTTGCTTGGCTGCTCTGTGGCTCCTTTCTATGCTAAAAGCACAGAAAATATATCTTCATTGGCTGCCATAGTTGTTTGTGTTATGCACTTTATCATAATGCTGGGTTGTCTATTTTTACGACAGTATCATGTGAGGGTGTGTTGATTGCATTGTGTCTAAATAATTAAACATTTCAGGTCCAACATCTTTTTTTCATGTGAACTCACCTACTGGTACCTTCTAATAGTTTTAACAGTGTCATCACTGTTCCATCAGAACTGTGTAATCCTCACAAATTGGATTTTAGGGTGTGGTACAGCACTATTTGGAAGATCCCGATGAAAGTAATGTATCACGAGAAATTGTCTAATACAAGTAAGATGGCTGCTTCGAACTCTGAAAATTGGCAATTGCCAGACACCAGAGTCAGCTTTTATTTTAATAGTTTGTTATATGTTACTAACTTTAGTGGGTAATTGCAATCTAATTTACTTTTCTCCATAAAATGCAGTGTCTGATTAATTACTGTCCGAAAAAGGGTAAAAAACTTTTATTTTTGATTAAAAAAGTGCTGTAACTTTTCCAATCCACACATACACACATCCAAAGAAGCCCATCTCTGATTAATTACTGTCCCAAAAAGTCTCTGCTATATTTACTATTATTTGTTATTTAAAAAAGTAATGTAACTTTTTATATACACACACAAAACAAAAAAATGCTACTCTCTGATTAATTATTGTCCCAAAAAGGTCAAAGTCGGCTTCCATTGTAAAATTTTGTTTGAATTCATTAAATTTTGTGGAAGTTGTAATATAAGTGACTTTGATTACAAAACACAGTGTCTGATTAATTAAGGTCCCAAAAAGCTAAAATTTACTCTTATTTTCTATTAAAAAAGTAATGTAATTTTTTATATCCATACACACATACCCAAAAAAGCCAGTCTCTGATTAATTACTGCCCAAAAAAGTGTTTATTGTACTACTATTTCCTCTTAGAAAGTAATGTAAATTTTGTTCGACACACCAAAAAAGCCAATCTCTGACCTATAGAATCACTGGCCTGGGAACATTATATCTATATATTTTTGCTTAGCATCAATGCCATCAAGCAACTGACATGATAAAACAAAACACTACCAATTTTTTTTAATCTTCAGTATGTTAGAAATTCAATTCCAGACTGCAATATGAGGATATTGAATAAAAATTAGATAAAGTCTATTTACTATGATTACACCTTATTATTGCATATTATCCAAGTATGTTTTCAATTATATAATGAATAAATCTTGTAATTATTTTTTTCTTAAGATGAAGCTTATCCTCTTTACCTTATGAGAATGACATTGTTTTCATAAAGTCACTTATCCTAAGACATCAATAACTACCATATATAAAAAGATAAATATTCTTTTTTAAAATAATAAAAAAATTGTTAAGATAGCTATAGCAAATAGTTGATTGTTAATAGTTTGTAAACTAAAAGCAATTTCTATATTTATAAAAGAAATTTGAAGTTAGAAGTTTCAAACACAAAGTGTAGTTATTACTACCCCCCCCCATCCCACCCATCTGAAAATACAAATCAGTTTTAGAACTTAATCTATTAAAAGGGCTTCATTTAAAAATTTAAGGATTAAAAAAATATGCTGGAAATAAAACTTACTGCAGTATTTTTGCATTCAAAAATAAATTAATTTTTGGAAAATGTATAATTTTCTTCATTATATAACTAAGGGGAGTTAATTTTATTAGACTTTCAAATAATTGTTAATAATGATTTGGCAATATTTAAAAAAATTTTCACTTGTTTAAACTAAAAATGTTTCCTTTATTTCATTTTTTATTTCTATGCCTTAGCCAATTAAAATTATATGAACTTTTAATATTTCAAATAAGAATGCAAAATTTAATACAAGGAGAATTTTCATAGTCATGTCTAATTAAAAATTTGGGTAGTTGTAAATTACGCACTGTACAGTGTGTGGGGGCACTGTTACTGTGCATAAATACAGAAATATGCCATTTACGCAGCCCAAGTCATGGCATATAGAACAGTTCTGTTCATATTGGCCATTAAGTAGGCCTAGATGGCCTGCTGATGTTGTTTGTGATATGTGAAGGTATATGTAATTCAACTGGCTGTAACTGTTTTAATGTTGATTCAAAGTAATGATGTTACACCTACATTACATACTATTACATAGTAATAATTGTCAGGCCAGCCCTGTGTATCCCTACACATGTTGGAAGGTGAAAATAATTTCAAAAGCATAGGTCCAAACAGCAGTTCCCAAAACTCACGTGAATAGACACGTTTTCATGAGAACAGCTATGAGACAAATTGTCATCAAAGTTGAAGAATGTACATTTGTAAAAGCAGAAAGTGTTTTTGTTTTGTTTTTGATGTTTAATGTAGAATGCTAAGAATAACGTAAACTTGTTGGAGGTTGGTAACATAAACTTTGTTGGATCCGAGTAATGCATCTTTTGGATGATCCTGTGGATCATCAAAAACAGCCCCCCACCCCTCTACCCATAACAGCACTACAGGCTGAAATTTAGTCAAACGCAATTTCATTTCATTCAGTCTGATTAGTTTGTTAAACAATTTTTTTTGTTTGTTTAAACGTTTCATTTACTATTAGAAAAGTAACGTAAATTGTTTTGTAAAATAAAAAGAAAATTTGTTTATTTGTCTTGTCCCATACTTTTTTTTGTTGTAAAATAAAAAGAAAAGTATTTTGTTTTGTCCCAGCCAGGAAACATTAAAATGTTTTTGCACAGAAACAGCACCACCACACGCTGTACAGTGTATAATTGACAACTACCAAAATTTGTTTACAAGTATAATTATCCACAGAAATCAAAGGTTTATTTCACAAAGATAATTATCCTTTTGCAATTCAGAAAAATGTAAGAATAATTCTATATATTGTATCCTGATCGACCATAATAAATAACAACAAATTACTAGCTCAGCCAAGTTAAATTTTTCTTAAACATATAAAATTCTAGTAATACACATCTATTCATTTAATATCTAATATATTACATTAGCCTTAATAAATTATTTAATAATAAAATATTAGTAATCATGAGACTTGCTATTTAAATCATCCAGTATATCCTTTTTTAACATTAAGCATATACCAAAAAGTATATTCTCAGCCACTATGCTTAGAGAAACCTGCTAGCAACATTATCTTCCCTTTCTATTTCCCACCCTAAATTTTCCCATATTCTTCTCTATCCTGCTCCATCCCATTTCCATAATATAATCTTTGTCAACTCCATGGCCTTTATATCCAAATCAACCTTATTTTTATCCAAACCCAGCATAAAAATCAATAACCCACTTTCTATACAATTATTTTGTTTACATTTATTCTTCCACAACTTCATTATTTGTACATTTTCTGTTTTCAGGCATTTACATTTGATTAACATAGGCCTAATATTTTCTATGCCTTCCTTATATAACTTACAGACTAAATCACCCATATTTGTTCATTTATTAAAAATTCCCTTGTTGCTAAAGATCCTGTTGGTGCCTTAAACAGTAAACTATTTTTCTTGCTATTATCATAAATTAACTTGCACTCAATATTCTGTTTACTTCTATATATTTTGAAACTCTTTTTATTCTCCATACTGTACCGGTAAAAATCACCATGCTTCATCACACACAGTAATCCGAATTCAAACCCAGTCCACGTCTAGGAATAAATTCCAAAATGCAAACTAAATTCAAACCCAAAACCCTGGCATGACTAACCGATGACAACATTACAACGGTACGGGGTTTTCCCTTTACTAGCTCATCGAAAAAAACACAGACTAAATTATCTACAATCAGCTATTTCATAGATATCTTATATTCGGGATATTGGTACGGCTAATAATTTGATGTATATATTTAAGTTGTCAATACAGACAGCAGGTGATTAACTAGATTTCGAGAGTAATAATGCAAGAGAGACAAAATTAGATTAGATAATTTTTTTTTTAATAAATTATGGAAAGCATTGAATAATATCATTTACAGGTACGGTAAAACTTTCATATGTATTTTATAATAAATTGCTGCTAGTCATTAATAATCGGTTTAGACTGCTAAACAAAACTCATGCCAATATTTATGTGTTTTAACTGGTTGTATAGGTCGATATGAGAATCAGAGTAACTGGAGCATTTAAAATATTTAACTACTATTTTATATTAAGTTGTTTTATTTAAATAGATTCAAACCATTACGTATACGGATAATTGGAGGCGGTTTTATATAAAACTATAATATATAATACTGATGTACTGATGGTTGCAGGGATTAAGGTATACTACAAATAATAACTTGCGGTGCATTGACGGAATACCGGGCGGCTTGTACTTTGACAAGTCTTAATGCCCCCAAGTAGATCCGGGACACTACAACCAGCCGGGCTCATTTTCGAACCCCGGTGATCCAAGAGATTACCTGGAGAAGAATTTCTTTCTCTCCATGTGGTAGTAAAACGAGACGCCAACTTAAGCGAAGGTAAAGGCATTGCCACAGTAACATCGAGGAAGAGTGGTCGGAAGTGGATTTTAAAACGAAATTATATAAAACCTTTTCTCTCCGAAACATTTTCTACGCAACAGTCCGATATAACTATTCAATAAAACTGGAGAAATCAAACGATCGCAAAAGTAATAATTAATTAATTTCACTCTGAAACCCATAACTCCCCAGATTGTTCGGAAGGTAATAATAGCAATAACATATTCACTTATTATCATTACTCCGTAATAATATATAAAAAAAATATAATGAAATTTTAGACTATTTTAAGTATTGAGATTTGGAGTATAGATTAAAATATTATAACGAAGTAAAAGAAACAACAAAAATATTTGAATATTTCTCAACTCAACATAAATGAAACAATTTTTAGTTCGATAAAAGGAAATTACTTTTAAAATGAATATAATAAATATTATGAGATAAACTTTACTGACTTTAATTAGAGTTGAGAAATATTATTATTGGCGTCGTTTTGTTTGTAAAATAAGTAATAGTAAAATATAAATGTATTCACAAATGGATTATTATGGATCTTAATAATGATTATCTAAAGACTAGAGCACAGAAATATTAGAGAAGGAAATTTACTGACAGGTTTTAGTGTAACATTTTCAAATGGAAAACAAGAAATTTACATGCAACTACTTAGATTAACAGATTAAATATACAATTATTAAGCTCAGAGGAAAGTTAAAAAGTTCATGTAACAAAAGTTACCATTCTTTCTTCGTCCGGCTTTTCTTCTTGCGGTGGTATGTATGAAGAACGTAGGCGCGCATTTTGAATTTCTTAGAAAGGCATGGTTAATTTAAATGTTGGAATTTGGAAGACTGGAAGCACGGAAAACATTACAGATCAGCGGTATGAAAGATTTAAATTGGCAGAACAGGAATCAGCTTCTTGGACTTTAGCCCATCATTATTGCAGTTTACCGGGCAACTTCTTAATAATGGTTGAAGTGATTTCTCTGGAACAACTACTTTGCTGTCTTGAGACGATCTAAGCACAGCCAAGTCAAAAGTTAGAGTGTCACTATATTTAAGATGGCTACGGTTGACCTTTCTGCCTAGTTTTTGTTCATAACTCCGCCTCCTTTGATTTTCGGCCTCCAGCAATATCTAATTTTTGACTATACAATAGCATTTGCCTTTCTTGATAAGAGTTCTACGTTTGGTTTCCATTTATTTTTAAATTTAATACATGATTCTAAATTGACAAAACAATTACATCGGAATTCGTGAATACAAAAATATAAATTCATTATCTTAATTTATCGAAGTACAAATTAATTATTCTATACATTTTTTTCAAGTAAGATTTTGATTAAAAATACTGATCAAAGGAATGTGACTTTTGATCAGCATTTTTAAATGACTTTGTATAATTTGCAAAATTAAAATTTAAAGGAAATATACACGCAATTGAAGCTTTTAAATTGAGCTAATATAAATCCACAAACCACACACACACGAATATTATTTATCATGATTTGTGACATTTATACTCATACTCTTTACATTAAATTCTTTTTAAACAAACACAAAATAAATAACTTAAAATGTATGTGGCTGGGAATAGAAAAAGTCTCATTGCGGGTAAATAGTGGTTTAGAATTACCGTTCTTAAATGACAACCATGAAACTAAGATCGGTTCTTCGATCTGTCTGTTTCAATACTAATTCTCCATCTCTCCAACTCCCAATTTTTTATTAATGTATTTATTTTTCTACCCCATTTCTTGCCACTATAACATTCAACAATTCTCCTATCACAATCATCCCACTTTTTGTATAAATATACTGATATAAATTCTTTATCCAAATCTTTTGTATATTGTACTACTTTTCTCACCCATCTTGTTGACTGCCCTTTGCTCATAAGTCAATTAAATACTATTTTGGCTATTCTCTTATTATCCATAAATTTCAATCTATGGAACATTTCCATTTTACTTTTTGCATCTCTCATATAAAAACGTGACCATCTCATTTCTCCTTGAATTGTCTCCTTTGCCACCCACACATCTGCATTTAATGCATGTCTTCCTATTTCTCTTTGTACTTTTTCAACTAACACATCATTACCATATGTTAACCTTGCTACTTCCACTCTCTTCCATACAATTGTAACAATCTCATATTTATTATATGAAAATGCTATTAATTTCTTTATCAGTTCATTTCTTTTCTTTGCTTCATTTATCAATTTTTTCTCCCATTCATCCAAGCAATTTTTCTGATTACTTAAGACAATTACCAAATAATTATACCTATTCTTCACATTTAACTTTATATCCCCAATAAAAATTATTTCTTCTCTTTCCCCAGTATTTAGCATCATTACTTTTGATTTTTCTTCACTAAATTTAATCCCCATCCCTTTACCCACCCTTAGGCCTGTCTTCAGCATAACTTTCATATCTTCCCTATTTTCAATGGAGAAGAAAACATCATTCACAAATAAAAGAACCTTTCTAGATGCTTATAGCTATGAGTCTAGTGATTTTTAATATTTAACCAAGCCATTTGTTAATAGATTGAATAAGAATTTAAAGTAATGTAATTGTAAATAAGATAGTGTTTAAATTTAATCTTTAATTACTTAGTATTTAAATTGATTAATGGATACATAGATTATTTAATTCTAGATATTATTAGATTTATGTTAAATCATTAGTTAAGTAGTTTATTAGATATACTATTATTATAAGTTAATTGTTTTTAAAGACTTGATTAGCAGATGAGCTATGAGTTGACTACGAGCTAGTGGATGATTAATGGGATGTCTCATTGGTAGTAAGGGTACAATAGATATGAAATCGGTTTGGTAATTATAAATTTTAGTAACAACAAATTACCAAATTCCCAGCTTAAATAATATGATAAGACAAGAGCAACTTTTATTTCTAATGCTATCAAGCATAAATTTGATTAATCAATGATTATCACCATGTGTGGTTTGGTGCAGTTGATAGAGCTTCCAACTTGAGATTGAGAGATCCTAGAATCAATTCTGGCACTCATAGATCTGGTGTTCAAACTTCTTATGAATTCCCAAGCAATAGAGCCATACAACTTTGTTAAATGCCTTGAGAGGTTTAACACAGTTGGTAGAATCAGACTTGTGATTGGGAAATCCCAGGATCAATCCTGGCACTCACAGTTATAGTGCTCAAGATTCTGATGAATTTCCATACAATAAAGCCACAAGTCTTTTTTAAATACCCTGAGTGGTTTGATGCAGTTGGTAGAGTATCAAACTTAGGATCAGGAGGTCCCAGAATTGTTTCTGGTGATCAAACTTCTTATGAACTCCTGAGCAATAAAGCCATATGTCTTTTTTTTAAAATGATATAAAATACCAGTCATTAGGATTTAATCCCCATTCTCAGATGATTTCTAGTTTTTATTTTTATCAATGATCCCTAGTATAAAGTTGTAATAAATGTTGACATGAATTCAGCAATCACCTTTAACTCCATTTTACATGTTAAGCTAAAAATTTAAAATTAAATTTTAGCCTAAGGTTTTGAACCCAAGTCAATCTATTTGGGCAGTAATATAGATGATACTAAAGTAAAGAGCTGCTCTTGTCATATCATATTATAAAATATCTATAATTAATAAAAAATTTAAGTTAATGAACTGATTTCATATCTATATGATTGATCAAACAGATTGAATTGGGTTGGTGACCTTAGTTCAAGTTTTTATCTTGACAAGTAAGTGGAGTTAAAGGAGATTGCTAGATGCATATTTGTATTCTTTTTAACTTTTAATTCTACATCTCAATAATAAAGACAAAAGCCATAAACTGATATAGCCATGGGGATTAAATATTTAAAATAGGGATTTTATATGCATACAATAATCACTGATTACTCAAGCTCACACTAAATGGCATCGGAGGGAAGAAGTGTTCTTGTCTTATCATATACTTTAAACTGCAGAGTTTGGTGATTTGTTATTATTAAAATTCCTAGCTAGAGGAATAATATATCTACAGTTAATGTAGAACTGAATTGATTTCAGATCTATATAAATGTTCATGTAGAATGATTTGCTTTCAAAACCCTGGGTTGATTTGAATTTCACGTTTTTAGCCTGACAAGGTAAAATGAAGTTAAAAATGATTGTTGAATGCATATGATTTCTTTCAATTTTAAATGCTAGATGTCATTAGTAAATGAAAATGCTAGAAACAAGTCTGAGAATATGATTGTTCATCTTATGCTAGATGGCACAAGAGTGGAGAACTTTTATCTTATTATTGTTTAAGCTGAAAGCTGGTCATTTATTGTTAGTATAAATTTGGAAACACATAAATCAAAATCTTTATATTATCAAAGTAATAACAAAAATAAATATTAGTAAAAAAATATTCATACATTAATTAAATGCTTTTCTTTAAAAATAATTGAAATAAAACATGCTGAATTCATTAAACAATTACAGATATATTTCTAACAATAGACAATTCAATAATCTCTTAACATTATAAGAAAGTATTTTGTGAACAGAAACAGTAAATATACTAATTTTAAAGAGAAAGAGGGGATAGGACACTAATACGATAATAATCTCTTTCTGATATCTTCAATTCTACACACACATACATAAATATTAATTGTGGATAAATTATGTTAAATGTTCTTTTGGGCTTTTCCACACATACAACAGGCAAAAATCTGTTTATGCAGTGAAAGATCAATTGACAAACAATCTTAATCATACTGTGATTATACATGACATCTAAAATTCTTTACCAATGTTTTAATAATTGAGATGTTATTAAATCATCAGTATGTAATTTTAAATACCATGTATGATCACAACAATGACTAATTCATTCAACCTACTAATTTTTTGTACATAAAAAATATTTTGTCTATCCTTATGCATAGATAACTTAGGAAGAATATTTGACAAATACACAGATGCACACAAATGTATACATAATCATATTTTCATAATGGCAAATATTACATTTGTCCAAAAAAATTTCTTTATTATGTCCAATTTTTAATATGCAACATTTAATATGCTTAGTGATGGTCCAATAGAAATTTATTATTCTACAAAAAATTAGAATATCTAATTAACTAAAGGCTTACTCGCTAATAGTGGTATGAGAATTAATTGCAAATTAACTATAATTTCTAATAAATCTATAGAAAATTTAACAGTCATAAAATGGTAAAATTTATTTTTTAGCATATTAATTAGGTGGTTTTAGAGTTCTTTAAGAACTGACTCATGGTTTAAGTTTACTCTTCAAATATAAAAATATATTTTTAATGGCTTTCACTTACCGAGTATGTTCCATTTTAAGTAACTGGTAGTTTGTTTTATGTTGTTCCCCTCTCATCTTTTCATCTGCCAAGATTTTCAAAAGTTCAGTTTCATGCAGAAGCTGACTTGACACATTGCTTAAATTTGGTAAAGCCATGGTTAGGTAAGAAAGGAGACAATGTAAATACTACAAACATAACCTATAATAATAAAAAGAATTCAAATACTCTTAATCATGGAATAAAATTTTATTAAACAATAAAAATAAGAAGTGCATTGTAATTTACCTTAAAAAGACAACAAAACAAAAATTCATACCTACATTCATAGTAGTTATTAATAAAAAA